>CM017440.1:892028-1107512 GCA_007726485.1 Eragrostis curvula | reverse complement strand
CTAGGAACGTGACCTTAGTTAGAATGGACGTTTCTTGGACCCCTGGATGCACCTCGGTGACAAAGATGAAGATCTGCTTCAACGGGCGACTGTCGGCATCTCTACAACAACGTTGGCGAAGACGGAGGACCACTTCAGAAGGAACCTTTTGATTATGACATTTCACTCACTTAGGTGCCCCTTTTGTGAAGTGAGTGAAAGCCAACCCTTGAGTCTGTCGAGTTAGCAAACGATTGTGTGCAGTTTTCAAAACAAAATGCTTTTTGTTTAAGGGGGGTAGCCAAACGCTTGTCGAAACCTAGGACCCTATGCTCTTCCTTTCTACTTCTCTAGTCCACCCAAATCTCGGGACGAGATTTCGTTTAAGGAGGGTAGTATTGTCACACCCCAAAATTTCTATTTTGGGATGTGCACCTTTTTCTTTATTTTTCTTGTAGTTTTGTTGGAAATAAAATGAATTTGTTTTATGTGATGAAAAATGAACTTGGAAAATTTATAGAGTAAGCTAAGGATTTTATTGGTTGGATAATTCCTTGCTAAATTCTCTCATTCCCGATATCATTTCCTCCCAAATTTCTCAACTTTTATCCTTCTCTTTATCTTTTTCCTTTTTATTTCACTTGATCCTAAAACCCTTGGCCGTCCTCGATCTATTTTTATGCTGGCCTAACTCCTTTTCCTTCTTCGTCTGCAGCAGGCCGAGTCCGACAAATATCTGCCCACCAATCGCATTCATTGAAAAAGGAAAGAATCTGCAATAAAGATCCTAATTAATCCCATTAACCTCCTATTTTCCTCTTTCCTTCCTTTCTCCCACCAACCCCACCTCTCCTATAAATCCCAGCACCTCCCCCACGTCCTCCCCACCCCCCAAACACTCACCACGCCGCCAGGCTGCCGCCACACCGCGCCGCTCTCTCGTCCAGCCATGCCGCTGCAGATTGGCTTTGGCGTTCCCGTCGATTTAACCAACGGATTGAAGCCAAATTTCACCAGCTGGTGCACCTCTACCTCCTCTATGATATATCCAAAATTGGCGGGCAGATGAGCTCTGAAGCCTCCAGGATCTGCATCTCAACAACCGTCTCTCCCTGTTCTGGATCTGTCCAGCGCGAACGATGGTATTGAAATCCCTATTCTAGCCAATTTATTAGCTTACTTGTTGTCTCAACTGTACCAAATTATGTTCCACCAAGTTATCCTTCATTCCACCGAAGGAATCCCTTTGATCTCTTCTCATGCCTCCAGGAACGCAATGCCATCACCAACTGTCCCTGCAGAACCTTATCGCGATCCAACCGATCGATCTCCTTATCAGGTGAACTCATGCCTCAATCATCATGTCCCTGTCGTGTTCCACACCAATAGGCACGTTACAGTAAAATCCTTGTCCCGAAAAGTTTATCCAATCAACGGGAACGCGCGCGTCTTCACCTTGTCTGTGCACAGATTTCTGTACAGTTTTCAGAAAAACCTCGCTACTTGAATTGCTCATATCTTTTTGTTGGTAACTCCGATTTAGGTGATTCTTTCGCCTAAATCTTCATCTCATTGTAATCTATCCAACCATAGTGTTTTTATGACATGTTTATTATGTTTGGTGTACTGTATTTAATTGTTTGTGCTTTTCTTTTATCGTTAGTTACGTTCTTGCGAATCGATGATGACGTGGAGAAGCGGTACGAGAGTATGAATAGCAAGAGTTCAAGACCACTGAGCAACACTATAGAAACAGGCAAGTGTCCTTGACGCATGTTGATCCTATTTCTTTCTCCCTCTAGTTTAGTCATGCATTGCGTTTAATATGAAACCTATGTGTCATTATCCTGTTCCTTACTATTTCCTTGTCGCCTGGTTGTGGTAGATGATAGTGGTGTCATGGGTAGATTCATGCTTAGCCTTGCTGTATGTTGGGATGGGAGTTCTTAATTTTGACTAATGATCTATGCAACTTAATTGGGAATGGTAATGGTTAGAAACATGGAGCTTAGGAATCTAGGCAGGACGGTTGGTTTGGTATGGTGCCGGCGTGCACGAGATTATGGTTGGTGCTAGTTTCCTGCTTAGATTCTAAGGACCGGTTCATGGAGCATGTAACCTGGCATAATCGCGCCATCACAAGACTGCTATGGAACAGCTTGGCCAATTAATTAGATGCTTTCCTTATTTTGTGTGCACCATCCGGTGGTATTGTGGCGCAAGAGGGGGCTTCTGCAGCGGAGGTAAAATGGACTCCAATATGCTGTTAGCGGTGGAACCTTAGCGGGTGCATGCAGGATTTGGAAGCGCTTTGTAAAGGCCTCGTAGTGATCTCCTGGCCGCACACCATAGGAAGTGTGCAGTGGCATAATGGAGGTTTTAGTCACCGACGGGTGATGAAATCACGACTTGTGGGTAAAGTGGTGCAACCTCTGCAGAGTGTAAAACTGTCTTGACAGCCGTGCTCACGGTCACGAGCAAGCCTGGACTTATTCATGATTAGTTGGATGGTTTGGTTGGTTTGGTAGTCGGGTGGTGGGAACCCGATGAGTTGGTAGCCAGGTGGTGGGAACCTGGTGAGCGGTTGTATGTTGGTCTTGGAGGGTGGTCATCACACTTAGTAATATAGGTGCTTTATGTCTTAGTTATAGTTGCTTTTCTGCTATTGACCTATATTAGCCTTTCTTTCATATAAGCCTGCATGTCATACTTTCCTACACTTGCGGAGTACGGCATGTACTCACGCTTGCTTTTTCCTCCACAATTATCAAATGTTGCTCAGTGGGGAAGCCAAAGACTACAATGAAGACGACGCACAGGAGGTCACGTTGCCGCCAGTCGATTGCCTGTGGAACGCCCTGGAGTTTCTTCTTCTTCCGCTGCTGTGCTTAGAACTCTGGTTTGTTTTATTTATGTTATTTTATTCGTATAGAACTGTATATCACTGATATTGTCACTGCATGTATGATAAA
Organism: Eragrostis curvula; assembly: GCA_007726485.1. Taxonomy (NCBI): domain Eukaryota; kingdom Viridiplantae; phylum Streptophyta; class Magnoliopsida; order Poales; family Poaceae; genus Eragrostis; species Eragrostis curvula. Next base: position 1,104,561 of record CM017440.1, on the reverse strand, counting down.
ACAGATCCTGGCATACATGTAGAATGCATCTGATTTATGCTATATAAAAATCGGGTGTGACACACCAACTACTGGGACTACGGGATAAGTTAACTCATATATGTTACCTTTTATCGCTGCCTGTGAGAGAAGAATTTAGATGCGATACTATTCCAAAATCAACACTGTTGAAAATTCGAGCCTGCTTTACCCTTTTAAGTTCTTTAAATTAAGCTAAACGACTTCCTAAAGCACCAACTTGCACTTCAAAAGTGTATGCTCATTATGCTGTTACATAACAGAAAAAAGAGATCCTACCCCGGATTGTGCAATCATTAAGCTATCCTCTATATTTATCAACTAAAAAGAGTTCAGCCATTTGAACCATGTATTGTTCGGTTGAACCTGAGATCTTATAAACTGTACTCAACTTTTCAGTCTTTCAAACTGCCCTTCTATGTCTAAGCACCTAACTACCTATACGCATTGCTGTTGTGTAGTGTTATTGGAAAATGATTTGTTCTGCTAAGTTTACAGACAAGATAATCATTAGAAGTTGCTTGCTTTCTGCATCATTATAGCATGTTCAGAATAAAATTAGGTACTGGACAGTAGGAATGGGTACTCCAAAAATATGAGTGAAAAATCCAGTTCTTCCATTATTGTGAATGTTGAGATGAACTCATAACTCAAATGCCCCTATAAATATTTTGATTGCTTCATTTAACCTGCTGCTCGGATATTAGGGGGGCAGTCTGCTGTACTTTCCACTAACTCGGACAAGTATGGAGCATAGCCTAGCAGATTTTTCCATTCATTTCAGTATTGGATAGGTTTTAAATAAAATATGTAACTAATTATTAGCAACTTATGCATTGGGGAACTGGTTCAGAGATTTTTTTTATGGCTATTGTTTCATCGGTGATTTTTCCCTGCAAATTTTCATTGCACAAATTTGAAGTTCACTGTAACACACACTTGCCTCCTAAGTTTCAAGGGATTGGTGGTAATACTTGTGCCTACCGGACTATGTTCTAAAAGGATTTTGAAAGCTACGAACAAATTACATAGATTCTCATATTAGTCGACTTTCAGTTCAGTCCAAATATTGAAGTCTTGCCTTTTACGTACTGTAACATTAGGCCCGTCAGATATGGGCATTTGGTTTTTCTCTCTCCTTTTATTTTGATAATAACGAGTTAGTATGAAGTTTCTTGACCTGACAGATTTGGTTTATTGTTTAGGACATGTGGTATTGGACGATCCACAGGAGCATGGTGCCGATGCATGTGGGGACTTCGTCTGCCAAAAAAACCCGTCATGCAGAACTTTCTTTTATGCTGATGTAAGACACGGGCCATGCCCGCTTATGTACCAGAGTAGCAGTTCAAATTTGCTAACAATTTGTTAAACCGCTGCTATGTGTCCGTATTAAACAAGCGTCATATAAGGAATTGTTCGATGGTCAGCTATGTTATGTACATAGAATTACTATGTTGCTGTCCGTGTGTATCGTGCACATGTACTACCCGGATCGATATGCTTTGTTTGTGTACCGGTAACGCTTGTATTTTTCCTTTTGCCCCTTTATAACCTGTCCGCATTTTGCCGTTATCTCCCACCGGTGGTAGCCACTTTACCATGCCATGATCTAAAACCTCCAAATTATTGACTGACATCGTTATGCTCATGCCTCTGTAATTTGCATTCGTAACTTCTTCGTTAACGCAGAACAATAAGAAAAGGTTAACTCACATATAAAGAATCTCATCAATGAACTTTGTCAATGCACACACACCACCAGTATCCAATCGAAATAGCTCCCTCTCAACGAAATCACCAAATAAAAAAATAAACACGCGGCGCGCAAAGCGCGCCGAATCACACTAGTGCTTTCCAGACGTCGGGGCACCCCGGTGACAACCTTGGGTGAACCTCCACATCCACCCCATGGTCCATTAGTGGTCGGCTTACTCTGCGTGTAAGTGCCAATTGAGTTGAGATAGTCACCACAATGGCCATGAAAGCCCAAGACAGTGCCACAACTGGAGAAGGGAGTGCCATTATTCTGCTCACGCCCGAAAGGTCCATATGTACAGATGTTGGTGACAAACTTAAGCGACCGAACCACAACGTTGTCTTCGTATTTACCAGTTGTTCCTGACACTTCCTTTATAAACTCAGTGGGGCCAAGACAGATCTGCATGCCGCACGAACAGATCAAAAGAAAAAAGAACGTTTGTTATAGCTAGAGACATGATTGTATAATGCTTCTCCTAGATTTATTTTTTAAAACAATATAAATTTGATAGAATAAATGGAAGCACATCATTTCGGCCTTCCGCTCGAAGAGCTTCCAGGCAACAAACATTATTCCCGACAATGCACACCATGTAATGAAAAAGAAAAGATTATGCACTCACCGTTTTCACGTTGTTACCTCCGAAACCACCCCACGGACCTGCGGTGTGCTTCTGGCCATCTTGGCTGATGTACGTAAATTCCAGAGAGTCGATCACCCAGCCGCTGCGAATGGTAATGCTTTCCAAACGCTGGGGCACCGCGGTGACATCCTTAGCTGCACCTACATTTGCACCCCATGGCCCATTCCGGTGGGCCGGCGGGGAGTTGCAAAGGCAGTTAATTGGCCATGGCAAGCTTCGATCAGCGAGTGGGACGAAGGCAGGAGCTAGCTAGGCGAAGCTCAGTGATGTGCCTGGTGCTCGATGTGTGAGAGGAGGTGCCAGGAGCAGAGCTTATATAGAGCTAGCACGCGCGGGCCGAGCTCGAGGAACTACGTACTGCTTGTTCGTTGTCAATGAAGGACGGCACGGGCGGGTGGCGACATGGCCCTGCAGAGAAACGCCACGCCCACATGGCCCCGTCACCTGTGCATGGATAACAAAGCTTAAGCCTGCTGCTGTACTGGAAGGAGGTCGAAATTAAACCCAATTCGTAGAAGAAGAACGTAAAGACGATGGATCGATCAGGCGACGTTCTAAGAATGAATAATGAAGTTAGCACTGCTGAAGCATCCAAACACGAAGATTAAAAAACAAAAAAGAACCGAGAAGAACGAGTTATCTGATGATCAAAATGGAGGCACGGCGCTCGTGGAGATGCCTTGGCCCTCATCAGGCACATTCATGCCTCGTACTCCTACCCAGCTGTAGACATTCACAGCACCCACTGGTACCCAACTACCCAAGTCAAGTCTTTGGAGAGGCTAGGGCGCCATTTCCCCTGCTACTCGGAGGGATCGTCGCTCATTGCATGCGTCATCACGGATGACTAGAGCACCAATTGATGTGGCAAGTCAAGTCTTTGGAGGCGCCCATTCGCCAGCTCCCCCGCATTGATCGTCGCTTTGATGGCATGCATGCCTGCTGCAACCAGTCAGCTTTGATGGTCTATGCTTGAGATACCTACGTCATGGATACCGACGTCATTACTAGTGCATCACCATGTTCGTCATGGATACCTACGTCATTCATAGTGCCCACTTGCTATAGCATCGTCCTCTCTCTTCTAGATCATCGTTGCCAGCTGGTGAAGCAAGAACACCGCAATCCTTTATCCCATTAACGCGGCTCATAAATTAGTTGTCGGAATTTCAAAACAATATGCTAAATGTATTATTCAGTCAATTCCACGATGATTGTCATTTTAACATTTTCTTGTTTATCAAAATAATTTGTATTCTCAATTTCTAATGTATGTTTTTCTCAATTCGAGACATATCTATTTCTCTCATCCTCGTTCCTTTTGCATCTACCTTTTCACCTTATCTTAATTCCCTTGCACACAATTAAAATGCTAAATAAAGAGTAGTATAGAATTTGTCGGCGCCAAATTTGTGCTCACGGAATTTGCTCACAATCTTCAGGCTGTTCAGCAGGCTGCAGCTGCGGCTGCGGAAAAATAACTGTGAACACTGTAGCTGCTGCTGAAACACTGTAGCTGCTTGTTGGGGAAATAGCTGCGACTACAGACAGCGAAGGACCAGACGACATGAGATGGGTAAAACCTAACAGCAGAGGCAAGAGCCCGACGTGAAGATGGCGAGAGCGGTACCGAAGGCTCCATGGCGCGAGCGAAGAGCGTGTGATACCACGCGAAGGTCACCAAGGAAGCAGCGAAGGTCGACAGGCAGAGGCAAAGCCGAGCCCACTATGAAAGAGCGTAACAGAATTGCCTAATGGCGTAGTTGTAATTGTAGTCTTTCCCCCCCTTATAAATATGGAGGGAAGACCCCCTGAAAGGACATCTGTTTTTCGGGCCTCGAGCCAAAGACACATCATTTACTCTGTCCACATTTCTCTATCGTCCCTCAACCCCTTCGCCCAGCACCGCGGACGATTGGAGGCTTAACAACGTATAACGTAAGACCCGAGGAACAGCCTGGGCAATTGAACCAAGTCCAGCATCGCGGACATTTCAGGAGGGCTTCGCCGAGGAGCTCGAGGACTTCGGGGTGTTGAGAAGGCTTCGCCAGGAGCAATCCGAGCGCTGAAGACGCCAGGAGGGCTTCGCAAGAACACAATCATCATACACTCTTTGTTGGAGGGCTTCGCCAAGTCTATCAAGACCTTCGATCCCCCAACATTTGGCGCTATCATGCGGGGCGAACCCACGACCACGTTCACAACTCAAGATGGCCAAAGGCAAATTATCGGAGACAATAAATGCCGAAGTACAACGCACTAAAGATAGAAGAAAAAAGATCGGCTGACAAGAAATGAGAAGCCCAGTATCGCGAAGGAACAAGAATCACGACCCGGACTCATGACGAAAGGGAAACAAAAGATTGCAAGAGCAAAGCTAAAAGCACAGGAGCAAACATCACCAATAAGAAGAACACCTTCAAAGACCAAAACAGGCTGCGAAGGAAGTTTGGTATAAACAAGCAAACACCCAGGGCAGCCAATCAGCGAAGGCAGGACAACAGTAGATGACAAAGAATATGAGGACACCAAAACATCACCAGAAGCTGAGTTTCTCAGGAAATTAGATTTACAAGCAATCAGCCAAGTAACGAAGGCCGAAAGAAGTCATACAATTGATAATACAAATCAAAGGACACCAGGCTACAAGCTACTTCTTAGTCTTACTACGGGTACGACTAGCAACTCCGGAACATTGCGAAGGCTTAGCCGGTGGTTTGTCAGGGCCTTCGTCATCACTGATGATAATCACACCTGGAGGAACAATAGCAAGAGGAACCGGCTACGCAGGAACCTCAACAAGAGCATTCCTCCCTGTTAGCCGATCAAGCTCCTCGAAGTGATCCACAAGTTCTTGAGGAAGAGCATCTCCACGCTTGAAGCCGCCTCGTGTAAGCTCCTTCACAATGCCACAAAGAAGACGATCTCACAAAGACTCCATAATCAAAAAAAGTGACGAAAAGCAAGCCAGGCAATCAGAAGCATCCATGTATGTGTGTGTGTGTGTATATATATATAGGTACTCTATATCACTCCCTAGGTGTGAAATAATATTTCACACCCCAGCCAGGTTCCACAAGCCGACCCAGCCATATATACATGCACTCCACCGCATGCATGCATGGATTCCCCGCTCATTACTTCCAATTTTCATTAATTAAATGGCTCATTGATTTTAGCGTATTAATTGGCAGCCATAAATCTCGTGAGATATTTTCCTTCCTACTTATAGCAAACGACATCATTATTCCATCCATTTTTCTCTCGTTCCTTCCTCCCTTGCATAAAGGAACGCAGGCACGCAGCTTCTGCTCCGGCGGCGGCATGAATCCGGATGGCGGCCAGCGGCGGCATGAATCCGCATAGGCACCAATGCAATCAGCAGCCTCGCGCTGGACGAAGATGCTAGATCGTCATGCTCCTACGAATTGCATCTGAATCGATTTGTGTACAGCAGTGAGTGATTTATCCGAATCAATTTCATCTCAATTAGTTTTTTTTCCTGATCGATTTTCTTGCATGTTGGTCAGATAGTACATGTTGTTCAAGCAAAAGGCGGATGGGAGTGATCAGCCAAAACCGATCCAACAACCATCCTCTTCGAGCGTGGCTTGATTCGCCAACTCCCGGCGTATTCTTACACACAAGCCAGACGTCGTCGTCGCTAACGTCAAGGCCCTCGAGAGAAAAGCACACCTGGTTGGAATGTCAAATTAATGTTTGTTTTCTCTAATTTTCTTCTTTTTGAAATGTTCTCTAATTTTCTATGATGGAAATCTGTAGGTTGTTGTTGCAAGGAGCATCAGAGCAACCTCAGCCCCGTGGCCCCTGTCGACGGATCGAGCACCGCATAATGTCGGCACTAGCATCAGCCGAAACAATCAACAATTTGTGATTATAAATCATTTTTCTCGTAGAGCTAGTTTCTGATTTCTTTATGCTTCTATGATGCTTTGGATATACAATTTGGTCTTCATGCTAGCTGGAGGGTCCGAGCAAATATTCTAGTGAGTTGAGAATGGAATTGACCGGCACAATTTGGGCATCCAGCCGCATCTCCATTGTCATTAGGCTGGTGAACTTCGTCGAGGGCGACAGGACCAAATGCACCACTGTCGTCAGAAAGAATGAAGTTGCAGACCAACAGTACATGGTCGATCGAGGGAATAGCAAAATGTACACTGCCTTGTGAACACAATCATGTACCCTGTTTAAACAGAGTCAATGAAATGGCATTGCTCATTTTTTTCGTGATTGCAACTGTGAAGAATCTGTGGTGCAAAATAATCCTCTTCAGTCATAAATTTAAAATTCGTGGATTGCAAAATCATTTTCTCTTTTTTATTATGTGTCTTCCAAAGTCACCAATCATTATATCAAAAGTTTATTTTCTGAAATGCGGCATTTAGCTAATCCGTGTTATCGTTATTTTTAGGTGATCAAGCATCTGTCACAGAAAAAAAAGCTTGTCTCCTTAACACTTTGTTGATGCATCTAGTGGCGCTCCTTTTGATTGAGATCAGTCTTTCACAAAATAATAAAAATGGGCCTGCTGGAAAATAAATACTGGTTCACTTGAGAGTAAAACTCCAACCAACCGTACGTGCATGTGTTCTAAAATCGTAAAATCTGAAATCTGTGGGCGGGAAATAAAAACATAGGAGTTAGCTTTTGCAGACCAAAGATGTACATGTATAAAATGATATTAGTTGTGACCATAAAAACTGTAGAAGTGTATCCTATAATCATATAAACCACCGGCTATGATTTGCAAACACATTAAATTCAACGGCGAAAAATTGAGTTAACCCAGGTCACGATTTATGCTCACCTGCTACTATATTATTTCATATGATGAGAAGGAACATAGCACACTGATTGATCGAGCAGTGACAAGGCCGCTGGGAAAGTAAAATTTCAAATGCAAAAATATGGTTATTTGAATTGCAAATGTTATAAAAGTTTATGGTTGCAATAATGCAGGGGTGACAAGATGATGGTGAGCCCTCAGAGCTGCTGAGAATCCCCAAATATTTGTTTATCAATATGCACCAAGAATTTACGATTACAATAGTATAATGTAATTTTGTCATACACAAAATTGTTACATTAACTTACGTTTTTAAATCGTTGTTAAGTATTTAGTTGTGAAGTGAATTCTCAAGTGTAAAAACATGGTCAACGGAATTGCCAAGTACTTGGTTTGTACATGATCGCAGTCATTTTCTCAGATGTAAATCATGGTTAATAAAAAATAGCAAAAATTATCAACTTTTGTGATTTATATCGTGCTGAAATTGTGAGCCAAAAAAGATTCTGAATAATAAAATCCACATCATCTAATAGAAAATACTTTATATTTGTATACAATGCAATAGTTTCTTTTTTCATGCGAAAGATTTTGTACTTTGTTTTCTAATATTTATTTCATACATGCAGTTGTGAACTGGAATCCATCTATCATATTGACATGGGCACCTAAGACACAAGTTGGATGAGGGATGATGCATAATCGTTATGAGTATAAATGTTCTTACTTACGATCATAAAACTGCATTGTGTATAATCACAATATGCTATCAAATGAAAATCAGTATGGGATTCAGATGTGATGGTTTGCAGCTTCTTAGTCTACGGACACACACGAAAGTGACATATAAACTGTTTGTACCTAAAAAGAAAATATTATGCTACATGGTTCATCTTTTACGATCATATTATGTCTTAGTAGCAAAAACTTATTACCTTGCATGTTGAGTTCCCTTATAGCAAAATCTTTAATCTTTTGCCGATCAAATAATATGCTGATCCCAAGAAGTTCGACTAATATCCCTTTTTACAGTCAATTTTGCGATCTGGCATATGCAGCAACAAAGAAAATCTTGCCCTCCAATTATTGTTTCAATATTTGGGGGACCCATTATAAGTATTATTTACTTTCCAATCTATGGTTATTGAGCTGTTAGCACCTAGATGCAAATTTAACTCTTCATCAATGTTTTTTGTGTTCACAGATGTCATTATTTACTCTCTTGAGCTTTTACGAAAACAGAGGATTTTACTATTCACCATTGGTTTTTCTAATCATGTATGTGGGTCTTTACTAAAACAGAGGATGTTTATGATCGTTTTAGTACAAGTGTAAATTTCTTTGGATGAAACAGATCATGTCGGTATGCTATGCATGTGACACTTTAAAAATCAACTAGTCTTCACATATGACAAGGTTTCTTTGGTCACCACAAATTTTATGAGCACGCATGGGTGGTACTTACGATCACACAGGAGCTTTTGATCTAATACTTTCTAATGGAAAGAAATCATATTGGCAAAAAATATTCCATGCGTGGTCGAGCAGGACACACACTTAATTTTTTTTCTTTTGCGGAGGACACTTATTTTTTTATGGTCAAAGGAACACGTAAACTACTTGTTGCGACTGCCTTTTTTCAGGCCACACACTAAATTTTTTATTGTCAAAGGAACACTTACACTATTCGTTGACTAAAAATATGTTATGCTCCAGTATTCCTGATAGCTCACTGTTTACAATCCAGTTATGTCTTAGTAGCAAAATCCTTGCGTTGGCACGTCGTAAATATTTACTACAAGCGCAAAATCCTGTTGATGCACTAGCTACTGGTCTTACTGCAAAAGCAAAATGTTTAGCAGCGTGAAATTCTATTTAATGGCATGGCTGCATGACACATTTCACATACTATATATATATAGCAAGGAAGAACATTCTGGAAGAAAATGAAAAATGATATTTTATATATCTCTAAAGAAATGAAGCCTTGTCGTATCCAAAGACAAGATGACAAAATTCGCCTGAAAAGATAGAGAAAGGTATAGCCTTCGATAAAAGAATCGAAGGTTTCATCCGGAAAAACACTGACGAAGACTTCACTCAATCAAGGCTCCAAAGCCACACTCCAAAAGGAAAAATAGTAATCTTCGAAAAAGATTACGAAGGTACTATGATTAGCAAAAGCCAAAATCTCGAACCAAAAAAAAAAAGAAGAAGAAAGACCTTCGCCAAAGTATATGCGAAGCTCCTTCTTTAAATTCGAAGGATTGCATTGTCAATAACCAATCGCCAGGAGAACAAGAACCTTGACAGAGTCAAGATGATAAAAGTTCGCCTCCAACAGGTAGAAATAAGGCTTCGCCTAAAAGACAGGTGAAGCAAAAAGAAAACAGCGGTAAAACTTCCGCGAAAAGATCGCGAAGATATCAACCGTTGAAGGCTCCAAAGCCAATAAAAATATATAGTATCCTTCGTTCAAGAATACGAAGTAACTATAAAAGCCCTCGCTGAGAAACGCGAAGCTACATGTCTTCAAATGAATGAAAGCACACACAACCTCCTTCGCTAAAAAATGCGAAGCAGATGACATAGGCCTTTGATAAAGAAATCAAGGTTAAATACATCATAAATAAAACAGATAGTACTCTCTCGTGAAAATTACGAAGGAAGCTATCTACAATATGTATGACATCGCCCTTCGCAAGAGAAGGAGCAGAAAAATAAAGGTTCTTCGATCGAGATCCGTAGAGACGCCTTCAAAAAGCCCAGGTTCTAATAATCTGGAGCAAGTCAAAAACCTCGACTCAGGAGAGCTCGAAGTGATAACTTGGCGAAGATGACAACCCTAGTAAGAATGGTTCACGAAGTACCTGTTCTAAACAACGGTATGAGAAACAATCTAAGATTACAGCCTGCTGAGGCTAAATCCAAAACAGCACTCATCGCGAACGCAAAGGATGTCAAAGAAAATAAAATCCTTCGCAAGAATCAGCGAAGCCAGTTTCTTATAAATAGATATGAAAAAATCATAGTGATAATACAACCACGACATTAATGATTCACACGCGGAAAATCATATAGATAGATGACAAAAAGAGCGCGTAAGACGCCCTTCGGACTAAAAGCGCGAAGGCACATCATGCAAGGTTACGAAAATCCGAAAAGCTCAATACAGAGTTCGAAGTAATCGTAAAATAAAGACATAAAAATGATATTTGATGCGAAATAGATCGCGAAGGTGATTTACAAAGCATCTATTTCGCAAACAAAAAAAGTATCTACTCAGATACAAGCTGAACAACCAAAAGCAATATCTACACGCCAGCATGGTGAAGATAATCAGGAAGGCCCTTCGGGGAGGTCAGGAACAACCGTTTTGACTCTCTTCCACCAGAACTCATCAATCAGACTAAGGCACCTAGCTTCAACGGCGCCGTAACTGCTGCCAGGATCAGAGACCTTCGCTGAGAAGCTTGGTTGGGTAACGACCTCGATAGCGTCATTACCATTGCAAAGGAAGCTGTGAAGAAGGTCCCGGATCATAAGTATCACGGCATCATAAGAGTGATCACGACAAACTCCTATAAGCCCCTTCAGGTTGACGCGAAGCCACTCTCCAACATCTTCTGGCGATGCATCCTCCGAAAGATTATCATAACCCGCTCCAACAGCGTCAAGCAATTCTTTTAAAAGACCGCAGAAGCGAAGAGATGCAACATAGCCAACATCCGAGAATTTCACCTTCGACTCAACGAGGTCAGATAGGCGTGAGAAAAGGAACTTACGAAAAAGTTCCTCTTTCTCAAGCAACAACTTCTTACAACGGATGTTCTTCTCCACAAGAGATATATATTCCTCGTGCCCCGATTCAGTGCTGCGAAGGGATGCAGTCTCATGTTCCAATCTTGAAACAGCAGAAGACGAAGCCCTTAATGCTTCATCTGCCTTAGCAAGAGAAGCCTCAAGAGAGGAAATTTTGGAGATCTCCTCTTCCGAAGGCAAGCTTTGACGGGCACAAGCCTGCGTAAGGGTGATAGACTGAAACAAAGGAAGAGCATAAGAGCAAGAAAATACTCGAAGCATCTCATAAAAAAAAACAACAACAATGAAAGACTCTTAGTCTATCCTTGACTTGATGAGCAATCAAAGAGCGAAGAAGGACTTCGGAGTCAAAATTTGAAAGACCAAGTTCAACTTTTGGAAGCCGAAGCTTATGAGCAAAAGTGCTAAGAGGTTCCACATCTTGAAGGTCCTCTTTCAGAGAAGACAAGATAGCCGGGATGCCTATTTCCCCAACACCAGAATCCAAAGACCCTAACAAAAGAAAAACAAGCAGGCGAAGGTAAGGCTCGAAGGAAGCCAAGTTCACATAAAAAAAAAGAGAGAGAGGGGAGAAGAAGAAGAATGATAACAGATGAAGGAGCACATACCACGGGAACAGCCGACTAAGGCAAGAGGATGCGAAGCATGTTGTATATCACCCGAAGGTAGTGAAGAAGAAACAGCTTCGCTAGGAATGACATCTGTCGCCACAGGCTCACCAAACTTGCATTTGCCAAGAAGACTACTGAACGAAGCCCTTTTTGGCAAATCAAAGATGCTTTTCACTCCAGAGCAAGAAGTCAAAGAACCTGCGAAAGGGTTTTGACAAGCTTTCTCAGAATCAACAACCTTTCCAGTTTGAGCATCAATCGATAAACCGAAATCGGCAAGCGAGAAGCTACATAAATCCATTGAAGGCATAACAGAAGAAGCATCTTGACGAATAACGGGATCTTCAGCCAAAGGGGCAGAACCCGGAGCAATAGCAGGCGAAGGCTCTTCAAAGATCGTAGAATACGAAGGGGTCCAAAAGACAACCTCTGGCAGGAGATGGAATCTCAGCATCCCTCGGAGAAGAATGAATTTCCAGAGTCTCAATGTGGGTAGTAGAAGAGCCCATTTCAATAGTCGAAGACGGCGAAACACTGAAATAAGGAGGGTCACTCACAACTGGCTCCAGAAAAGCTTCGTCGTCAGAACGAGAGTCTTCGGGATAAGGGTACTCAGACTGAAGGATATCGAAGCCCAAATAAACCCTGTTTATTCTACGACCAATCCCCCTTCGGGATCGCTCAACCCATTCTTTCTGAGAGAACTTTTCAAGAAAAGAAGTAACTCGATCTTGGGCCGACCAGAGGGTAAAACCTGCGAAGAATGAAACAAAGTTAGCAAAGGGAAGCAATAACAAAAAAAAAAAAAAGAAGAGAATAAGAAAGAAGATACAAGTAAGCGAAGGCTACAAGAGAAAAAAGAGGCCATACGAGGTCCTGGATTTGAAGAAAAATACGGCACTTTTAAGCCAAGTACATTTTTTGGTAAGAAACGAGAAGGCCGCCAACCATCTCGAGAAAGCGGACGAACGCCGGCAGCGAAGCATTCCTCTATAATCTCCCGAAGGGTCATCTTTCCACTAACCCTCAGGAAAGCCTCAAGAGACCGAGAAACACCAAGATTCATAAAAGGCTCGAAGTTGTTAATAATACGAATATCAACAGCTTTCCCAGCATTGAATTCGAAGGGTGAAACACGATAGTAAAACCAATCCTTTACTCATTCGCGAAAAGGCGGTGGCTCAAAGCTGGGAAGTGGAGTCACGAATCCCTCCCTAGCCACAAAATCAACAGCTCCGAAGCACGGACTAACCTGATGTTGGTGGTCATAAATAGGAGTGTGACGAGCCTGATACACTCGGTAGATGATGAAGTTGCAGATAGTACAAAGAGAGAACCCGAGAAAAAAAGCGCGAAGGTGGGAAGGACAAACCGGCATCTAAGAAAGATGAAAATACTACGACTTCGTCAGGTCTTAGGTTCAGGAAGTTATCAGGCTTCTGCTTCGGACCAAAGAAGGGAAGTCGATAAAAAGCAATGTCGAGAAGCTCAGACTCGGAATAGTATTTCAAATTACCCTTGTCACGAGAGATATGTATAAACCTCGTGAAGGAGTAATTCGCTCGAAGGGAGTTGAAACCGCTAGGCACAACCACGGATTTCCGCCGAGCCATCGGAATAGAAAGACAAGTACCTTCGGAAGACGCGACGTCAGCAAAGAAGGCTCAGTAGTAAAAACGAGAGATGAATAATGAACGTAAAAGCGACTCGTGTTTAAAGACCAAGGGAGGACTATGGACGAAGAAGTAAAAACAAACGGAATAAGGACATAACCGCAAAAATTATAATGAGTAAAATAATCCAGTAAAAGAAAACAAATAACGTTGCAGCCAAAAATAACTGTCTCAAGGAATACCTTCGCTATCTCTTTTAACAGTTGAGGGCTAATGTTGGGGAAATAGCTGCGACTACAGACAGCGAAGGACCAGACGACATGAGATGGGTAAAACCTAATAGCAGAAGCAAGAGCCCGACGCGAAGATGGCGAGAGCGGTACCGAAGGCTCCATGGCGCGAGCGAAGGGCGTGTGATACCACGCAAAGGTCACCAAGGAAGCAGCGAAGGTCGACAGGCAGAGGCAAAGCCGAGCTCACTATGAAAGAGCGTAACAGAATTGCCTGATGGCGTAGTTGTAATTGTGGTCTCCCCCCCCCCCCCCCCCCCCCCCTTATAAATATGGAGGGAAGACACCCTGAAAGGACATCTGTTTTTCGGGCCTCGAGCCAAAAACACATCATTTACTCTGTCCACATTTCTCTATCGTCCCTCAACCCCTTCGGCCAGCACCGCGGACGATTAGGGGCTTCGGAACAACGTATAACGTAAGATCCGAGGAACAGCCTGGGCAGTTGAACCAAGTCCAGCATCGCGGACATTTCAAGAGGGCTTCGCCGAGGAGCTCGAGGACTTCGAGGTGTTGAGAAGGCTTCGCCAGGAGCAATCCGAGTGCTGAAGACGCCAGGAGGGCTTCGCAAGAACGCAATCATCATACACTCTTTGTTGGAGGGCTTCACCAAGTCTATCAAGACCTTCGATCCACCAACATTGCTGCTGAAGAAATAACTGCGAACACTGTAGCTGCTGCCTGCAGCAAAACATCCAGACAAACATGCTGCTTATTGTTTGTTTGTATGTTTCGGCGGCCCCGCTGCTTCGATTTGGATCTGCGCCTGCTTTGATCAGTTCTTCACTTCTTCTCTATGTTTTCTTTTGTTTTGTCCTACCAATGAGTCAGTTTGTTTATTTTCTTCTCCTCTTTTTTGTAATTGCTGAAATTTGTGATTTAAGTGAATTTCTAGCGGTGGGATCGGACTGAAGCCAGTGCTTCCCCGGTCCAGAATTATATGAGACCAGGTCTCATGCATTGTGGGATTGAGACCCTATTCTATAAATGAATCAAGTTTTTTATTTTCTTTCTTATATTTTATCTATGATTTTCAATTTGTTCCTTTAATAACTAATGCCACGTGTCATGCTGTGAATAGGGTCTTAGTCCCACATGCATGAGACTGAGTCTCATATAATTTGCTTCGGTGCTTCCCCTGTTCAAGGGGGGCCTCCTATAAATAGATCGTCCTACACTTGTCAACTAATAGGAAAGTCTAATAGCTCATTAAATCTGAGCAACCCAGCCCAACTCAGTAGTCCCTAAAAAGTCTAAAGTTAATCTTTCGTCAGCCCGAGTCCCGCGAGTCCGCCCGCGCGCGTCCGTTTTATTCGCGTTCCTCTGCCTAGGTCCATCGTCCGCAATTGGCAAAACTTAACTCACCATCACGATTTGCCGTGACCGCATGTGATCCAGTTTCCTTTTAGTTTCCCCAACAAACACGATCACGATCTCGCCGCCGTGATCCTGTTTGCTTTCCCTTCGCCAAATTAACATGATGCGTTCGATCCCTCGACACCTCCACGTAACAAATGCGCTCTATACCTCGACCGATACATGAAACCCAGAGTTGCACGACGTCCTCGGCGAGGCCACGAACACAAGATATGGAAACGAGTGCGCACTCCATTGTCGGTGTCTCTCATCAGATCAGTACTTCCAGTTCTATCCGTATTACTTTAATCAGGTGTTAATTAAGTTTTAGGTTTGGTTCACGCGATCGTCGCTGCCACCGGCACCACCAGAGTGCTCAAGTCGCGGCCACCAACTCCCGTCACCGCGGCCATGAGTGCCGGTGCTCTAGGCGGCCCTGCACGCGCGACCATGGCGCAGATGCAGGCGTACGTGAACTCTCGCCAGCATAGGAACGTGCAGCGTCGGCGAATACGTTCGTGGAGCAGGCCGTAATTGGCCACGTTCCTGACCTTTACTCTCAACGAATTGGTAAAACTGTGTACGCCGCATTGATGCTTATGCAGCTGGCTTGGTTGGCTTTAGCGTGACCTTTCTGCTTCCTGCAATCTGCATGCAGGCAGCAGGTTTCCTTGGCTTTGAGAATCTGAAGATGCTGTATGCGTTAGGGTAGTAACTGAATGCAGGCTTGCCATGGCCACGAACCATTCCTGTGTGATCACATTTTTCCTTTCTTCTGTACAGTTTTTTCTATGTGGTCCGGGGCTCATAAGCTCAGCTTGGTTTGGGTCCAGGCTCTTCATTGATTCAAGTTTGTGCATCGGAGGAACAACACAAACCAAACCCAAGGGAACTGCAGGACCCGAGGAGCATATTCAGCAGGTAAGGCTTTCTGGAAGTTGACAGCAGGAAACTTTTTCTTAAAGAGCTGCAGATGTTTCTTCACAGCTATGGCTGTTACGTGTATTTGGAGATTTCGTTTATCTAATTGTTTTTCAATTTAACTAAAAATTCTTTATTTGACTAACTGAAGCGTAAGGTGAAAAATATGTCTGTAGAAGTTTAATGCATTGATCTTGTGCCTTTCAGCTGTCACAGATGGTTTAATCTATCTTTTGTTCGGATACGTAGGGTAGTGTTTTAATTTCTATTTGTTACTGTAAGTTAACATTTAAATATTTGAGCATAATATATATTAATTACCATTGGTGATCTCCCTCTTAGATGGCACCTTTCAAAATGATCGCCGATTACATTCAATTTGCTGACCTATCGAACCCAACAAACGCAAGTAACTATTCTTAAATTCTAAGTATATATTATTTGATCCTCCATAATTAAATATTTGTTCCACCATATCTCAACAATCTGAACTTTGTTTGACCTTATTCTTGTTCCTAGATTCATCTAAATTTAACCTCTGTCCATTCCCTCCAATTTCCTAATTTTTAGATTTTATATTTTGACATTTACTAATAAACATTTGATTTTGATATATATCTTTAGCAACGCAGGGGCAATTTGCTAGTCAAAATAAAAGAGTCAACATTTATGTAACTATATTTCAATATTTTTGAAATGAAATCAACATTTTGAAAAAAATGTTGATCGTTAGAAAAAAAATGTTGAGTACAAACGAAATGTTGACATAGTACATTCAAAATATTGACAAAAATTCAAATTTTTAAAAATTCAAAAATATTCATATTAGATCTCATTTTGTAGTTTAATTCTAAACAACACGATGTTCAAACGGATTCAAAAACGGACTCACAATTTGGTAGAAAAATGCGTTTAAAGTTTGAAAATCGTTTCCTTTTATTCACATCCCACCCGCCCCAATCAGAAAGCGAAATGTGGCTAATTCTGCTAGGTTCATTTGACCGTGCACGGATCTCAAACAGTGAGTTTGATTTTACATTTCAGCCCAGCTCATACATTCTGGCCTGTTTCACTTTGCCTTATTGGATATTCGATTTGCTTCCGGCCCAGTTCGTCGAAGCACTGACAGAACATGGCCTTTGCGATAAGCCCATCAGAGAAGGTTACTGGGCTTACTTGTCCTTGAAAAGGGCCTCTTACCTTTCGTCCCATTTCTCCTATATATATAAAAAAAAACTTTCGTCCCATTAACAGCTCAAGCACCGACGGCCCCCGGACTAATACTCGGTGCCGGCGCCTCCGCCGCCGTCGCCGGCGACGCTTCTCGGACCTCGTGGTGTAGGAGGACGTCACCGCTTCTGCACAGCCTATGATTAGGTGAGAATACAAGATCCATTGCTCGCTGCATCATGGCTAACGCACCTTCATTGATATATTTCTTTTCTTATTATCTCCGAAATTAGTTCTGATTCGCATTTTTGGGGGAGCTGTTCTGGCTGCATTTGCAAATTGCAACCTAAATCGCGTACGAAGAGAAGGGCCTTTGGTTCCCCAGGTCAGTGCAGCGGATTTGATTTGGATGCTGCTCTTGCAGAGAGCGTTCTTCTCTCTGCATTCCGCAGTAGGAACACATTTCTGCAGTAATGGGAGGGCGTGATGCGAAGGGTTAGTTAGGCTATTTTCACAGTTGGTCTTAAACAAACGATGAAATGGGCAACTGACCAGATTCATCCATTAGTGTTTCTGTTAGTTCTGCTGTGGAAGTCGTGTACAGTATATGATATTCTATTTCAGGGATGGCAACAACTTGGTTTTCTAATGCTAGGCTGTTAGGTCTTGCCTCTTTTAGAATTTTTAGCATGCACACTCAAGGTGCTGACAAGTGCGTGGAGACGTGACTAGGTAAAAATGATTGGCATGTGGTACCATGGTGAAATTTTGATGGACTGTCTTTCTCTTCTTCCGCTTGTAAGAATGAAACATGATAGCCGCTGAAAACAAAAAGAACCATGTTCAGTCATGCCTGCTAAATGTAGAAAATCCAGTCTGTATTCCTGAAAGACATTTAAGTCCTAGAAATCCTGCGTAATAATCTTAAACAATGGCCATTCCGTACCGAAATCTTTCATTGTATCTTGACATCACCAAACTTTCTTTTGGGTCGCAAGATATTTGTATCTGCAAATGTGACCAAACTATGTTAGGTAATAGGGAACATGATAAGAACTTTTCTGCCCGCCTAAATGCTGAAGGATTTATTAGAATCACTGACTAAAGTTCTAGAACCTTTTTTTTAATGTAATGTTTGTTACACTCTCTTTGATCTTTGTTTCTAGTAATATTTTGCTGGCGATGGGCTCCTAAAGTATCAACTGTATCTATTAGCCTGACTTTGCATTTTGAATCCTATCTGTGACAACTCTGATATTCCTTTGTTAAAGGCTGTGACTTTTGGTTGTAGTATTTATACATTCTCAAAAAAAGACTTTTGGGTGTAGGATTTATTCTGGGCATGCATGATGTATCTGATTTTGGATCACTTAAGTTACAGATAATGTTATTGCTTCTATTTTAGTTTTTGCTTTTGAGTTAGTTAATACAGAAAAAGTAGCATATTAAGTGTGCTTTTAAAAATATAGCACAGTGCCCTATAGATTCTTTATCTTTTTGAACGGCCAAAATCAGTACATATTTTCAGCATTCTTAATCATTCTACTAGATGCTCTACCTACACAGTAAAACAATTTACAGATAGGATATCTTATATTTCAAATTCTGGCTCAGCTGCAGAATGTTTGGTTAAATAGGGTTATTTCTGTGTCCTTCTATTTAATCTCATTAGTTTTTTCATATTAATTTTAAACCTTAAAGTGGTTTCTGGTCCGAAGTAATAATGTCACTTGTATTCTTATGTAAAGTATAACATTGCTAACTGTCAGGCTGCTAAGAGCTTGTCTGATTGAGTTTTCACTTGGAATCGATATAGTTGATCGTGCTTGTCTACGTACCTGAAGTAATACCATGTGAGAGTTTGGTAGTGAAGTCTTACTTTTCTTTATGTATACTGTATTGCAAGGTCCATTTCACATAGACAAAAAGTTATGAACTTTGATATCGCCATTGTAGGCTTTCTAAGTTATCAATGGATCCTTCTAGGCTGGGTGAGTTTTCTCTTAGGTATTATTCTCTATTTGCATCTTACACTTGAATGTAATATCCATTAATGAGTTAGAAACGGTTAGATGCATGTTTTTATCGACACGCCATCAAAAACATCAGATCTTCTGACCTCGTAATCTGAATATCTCTCTGAATAGTTATTAAAAACCAGCGCATCACATAAAAGAAGTTTAGTTCTTCGGTATGAATAAATCAGTACGCCATGTCTGTTACTTCCTACTCCATTAGTATTGTTTGTTCACTGCACATAAAGCTTTAACGTGTAGTGTCTTTTGGTTAGATTTTTCCATATTTTAATATTTTCTCCATAATATGCAATATACAGAATACATAATTCCAACATATCTTCTTTTTGTATCATGCTTTATTGTACATGAAGAAGCAAAAGGAAACGAAGTTTTAACAGTTATCCTGTCAAAACTTTTGTCTAATATGAAAACTGTAAGTAACAGAGTTGGTGGGGTCTAGGTGATCCGAACAGTAGGGAAAAAAAAAACTATGCTTTTATTATTCGCATGTCATTTTCATGCAAGCTCCAAATCACAAACCACTTATCACCACCTTTTATTTTCCTTATCACTCTCGTTAATTTTATTTATTCCTTGATTATTGCTTGCGTGCATGAATGGCAACATCTTTCTAGTTGTCAATATGATGTAACTTCCTTTTATTAAAGTCTAACTCTAATCGGCTTTTTAATTAATTAAAGACGAAATTATAGATCATGCTCTCTCTCTATCTCGCACTAAACCTGTCATCCATTTAGGTTAATCATATGTACTGATACCTCTACAGCATTTTGACGGGCTTTTGGTCTGCTAATTGTAGTGTATCCCATTATAGGATTTTCTTGTTGCTGATCTTACTGGCCTGTTTCATTACTAACTACATAGTATGCTCATGGGTGCACCAAAATCTCTACGAGATCTGAACTTAGAAATAAACACTATTCCTACTCTTTAGATTTCTTATAACACGTGGCCCTGCCTCTGCTCTACTTGATCTGCTTCTGCATTAAGTAAATCATATTGAAAATCATATCATGGTTGCCGTGGCCTATATTTTACTGGAGAATTATTATTTATTCTCTTTTTCGTTCTGATGTTTCCATAGATAGTTTGAAATGACTGTTCAGATATAGTCACGAGCATTTTAAAGAAATCATTTTGATATTATTAATACGCATTACACAAAGCTCAATTTCAACCCATATCCTTGTATTCGTTTATGGGTCGTTCATTTTCGGACTGGTATACTGCTTTGTTAGCAAGGGGAATTGGTCCATTTTGTGTGATATGTGTTTCCAATGAGACACTTGGCAAGAGATTTTAACTCATATGTAAAGATGAATATGTCACATTACTAGTTTTGTGAACATACCTGCATTGGCAAAGACTAAAATGCAACTCCTCTAATGACATATCACTCTTCATCACTTATCCAGCATCATATAGTTGGTGACTTTTCTGTATCTCCAAGTGATCCCTCAAAAATCTCATCATAATCACAATCTGTCTTCATCCAAACTCAGAATGTATAATTGTTTAACATGTGAACTTCTCATCAATATAACAATGCTTAGACCCAATTGCACTGTTACTTGATCAATGGAGTAGTACTGGAAGATATGGACACCTATATCAATGCATTGTTCATATAAAGTGCCCTTGTATTGCACAATATGAAAGGAACTGATACAAGCTATTTCACACACTACATAAGATACATGCATCATGAGCATATTGTAGTATTACAGTAGAACCATATCCCGAAATCCATATTATTGCAAACGTAGCTAGGAAGTACTGCAAATTTGGTATGTTGATATTTTGGTTTGACCGGACCTATATCTAGACGTATAGCTTCAGCTTTCAATAGCAAGGGCACTAATTTCCATAACCAAACTGTGGAGACAACATTCTGATTTCATCATCTTCCATCTTCCAGGATAACTCAGGGAATTTATAATCCCAAATGGCAGTTGTCAGGGGAGGGCAGGGGAGGCTACCGTATGCTTTCTCTTTTGGGTCATCAATGCCCAGCATGGCAGGTGCCTGCGGTGCCTCGATCTCCTTCCATATCTGATCCATGGGATATCCATCTGTGACGCTCTGGGTGCTCTCAAGGGCACTCGTGATGCAGCTATTGCCATTGTGGGCATCACCACTGATGCCGGTGGTTGGAGTGGTGTCAAGGAGGAAGGATTGGGATGTAAGTGAGGAGGAAGAACACGAAGGTGACACACTCATCTTTCTATCCTGTGCTTTCTTCCTCATGTGTGTCCTCCAGTAGTTCTTGATCTCATTGTCTGTACGCCCTGGCAGCCTCCGTGCTATCCTAGACCACCTATATATAAAAACCTTTAGTAAGTTTCCCCTTTGTAACCGAGAAAAGCTCATGTCTAGAACAAGAGAACTAAAAGGGCTTCTTTGGATCACCTGTTACCCCACCGAGCATGGAGCTCGATAATAAGGTGTTCCTCTTGTGGGGACATGCGTCCATGCTTGAGACCAGGGTGGAGGTAGTTCACCCACCTAAGGCGGCAGCTCTTGCCTGTCCGATTGAGGCCTGAATGAACATAGAGAGCGTGAAGTATGAAGAGAGTTGGTTAGACCGGATGGCATTGCGGTTTGCGACCGTGCGTGAAGGATTGCAAAATAGCTACCTAATTTGCAGTTCCCCAACCCCTCAAACCTGAGACTTGGGCAATGAAATCCCAACGCCGGTCACCGAACAGGCGGACAGTGCATACCAGTTGCATGTCCTCCTGCTCTGTCCATGGCCCCTTGCGCATCTCCTCTCTCACCATCACCATGTTACAGCCACACTAGCGTTGCTCGCTTCTTCCTTGGATAGGCTGGGAACCAGTCTTGGTGCTCTTCTTCCTCTGGTTGCTTGTGGGCTCCAGCCTCAGATGTAGGTCCTTGATGAACTCCAGCCTGATAGAAGGGAAGAAGGTAGCTACTACGGAGAGGAAACCACTATGTTTTGAGCTGTGTACTGGACTGCTGGCCTTCTGCGCCCATCTAGTCATTTATAGGCAATAGGGGAAGCTCTTCTCGCTAACAAAAAAGAAGAAAAGATGAAGAAAAAAAGAAAAGAAAAAGACATAGCTCTTGTGCTCTCAGATGACGTAGTGGGTGCAATTTAGGGAACCCTAGAGATCCTATCATGGATAGTCCTCAGCCTTATAATGGATTTGTTTATCGAAGGGAACAGTCTAGTCAACTTCATTTACATAATGGATTCAAAATACATTTAACTCTTTTCTGAAAAAGATTGAGAAATCATGTAGCTCTTATTTGATTTCTGTTAACTTTGTGGGTTTATTTTGTTGCTTTTTTGTGCAGCGATGTGATCATTTTGATGTGCAACGATAGAAAAACCATGTTTGTCAAGTTACACTTTGCATGCATGTGCTTATCTAGGGAGGTTGCTTCTACAATTGTGAGATCATTATGTTCCTTTATAGATTGATTCGAATTCTTTTATTAAGTTATCATTTATGTGGAAGGGATATGTGTACAAGACCTTTTGTTGTGCTTATATAAAAAAGGAGAAGCTGTTGTGGCTTGATGATTCAATAATATTAATAATTCCCTATATGCCACTGGATAAAACCTAAACCTGGGCTCCACATGTCATAAACACATCAATGGAATATGAGGTATCTGGAAGTTTTTCAGTGGAATATAAGGACATTCCCCTAAAATTTTCACTTTTAGTATCTTATTCATTTAGAAGACTAATAGAGGTCTGAAGTCTCAAGTGGGTACTGGTGCTTGCTTTGTCTTTTTTTTTTTTTAAATCTCGAACATGCAGGAGACGTGCTTGCTTTCTCGGGAACCCACGGTCCTGTACGTGGTGTATACCTGCAGTCTAAGCATGCACCTGTTCATTTGTTTCCCCTTTTTGTAGATGCTCCATGGGCATTGCAAGTAGTTTGATATAGTTTTTGTTTTCACTTAAACAATCATAAAAGCCAAAAAACAAATATTATGTACCACTACTCTTCATCAGAATTTTTTGCAGGTCATTCTTGATACTGATTCATTTAGAAGTTCTTCATGCAAATCCATGATTTTGGACTATTTGTTGCTACTGTTATACATTCATAGTCACAAATTATCTAAGGAGGGTGGCAATCGTTTCCCAGAATTTTCCTTATTTTCTTTCTCCTGGAAGTGAAAAGCATTTGCTTTTTCTGTCAGCCATTATCTTTGGCATAGACGACACCATCAGTCCTTCCTTGTCAGCCACTATCCTGTGCCCTGCAAAACATCTCAGTCATACACGCACCTCCAATAGAGTCCATATGCAAATCAACAAATACATATTCCACCACTCAGTGCCTAGTTAAAGTGCCCTTCTGGTGTTACTTGAGCCACAGAAACATAATCTGTAGTGTGTCTGTATTGACTTCTAGATGGCTGGTGCCATTACGGAGTGCACTGATGATACAGTTGATACGATGTGTGCAGTGTTTTAAATAGCACGTATCAAAAGTATAGCGGTGAAGCTTTATTTTTACAGAGGATAGCAGATAGCATTGACCGGTTTGTGTTTTGGCACCCTATTGGTCCGTGAGCCCTTCACAGTTTGCCTTTTGTCCTTTCTCTTATTCTCTTTTGTTGTGTTTTCTTTCTTTGTACTTGTCTGGTTCGACCATTTCCTCCTTAGTATAATGATGTGCAGTTCTCCTACACGTTCAAGAGGGCAAAACAATATGTTCAGAGAAATTCTCGAAGACAAATACATCTTCTTAATCAACAAATTTAAGGTAAATAAGCCATCTTTCTTCCAGTTCTTATTTTAATATATTTCTAGGTCTTAGAGAAAGGATCCCTAATGAAATACGGCAGAATACATAACATTTTGATACCTTATTATATCTGCTATGGTGCTGATACAAACATCATTTGACCCTTTTTTCTCCATTTCGGGTTAAAATTTTCCTTTCTTCTGTTGTTATATACATGATTTTTCATATGGCCTATGTCATCATTGTTACTTGCTGATAAGTGAGTGAGATGTTAAGAAACAATAGCTAACTATCATTCATTATTGGCATTTTGTATATCATTTCATCCTGCATGGAGAAGAAAGTTATGAAATGACAGGTTTCTAGAGAGTAGGGCCCTCATGAGTTTTTTTGTCCTTGAGACCTAACTTCTCCATTCATATGGAATTAATTGTATTGATTTTGAAAGGTTCCCTTAGCACAACATTAAATACCATTTCTAGTGTGAGGCTCACGAGGCTGACCCGAATCGAAGGGAGAAAAAAATGCATGGATGAAGCACTGATGTGGAGGCCACCAACCTGCAATCTGTGTTGCAGTCCACATTGTGGTGGGGGCGGCCTTTCACCAACTTCTTATCTTGGCATCTATTTTGCCTTTGGAAGACTCCTTCACACTGAACACTGCCATATCTCACTAAAGGGGAATACAATCCCCAATCACCCCCCCCCCCCCACACACACACACACACCTATTTCTCATCCTACTGGCACTGCCCTATTTCTTTGTTATTTTGTTCTTCTTTTATCTGTCTCTGTCGCTTACTGTTAAGAAATGAGCTCATCTTCGTTGCACCTCAGCCTGTGGCAGGATGTACTAACTTTAGTGCTGCTAAGTCTTCGTCATTGTGATGACAACCGTTTCTGTTTCCATGTCCATCAAATGCACGACATAAGTCAGGTCCCTTTCTGAGATATATGCCTCTGGAATCCTTCAGGCTCACCATCTGTTTGGAATCCTTCATGCTTTCATTTGTGACTGTAGCTTAATTTTGCTTTATTTACATGCACAAAATTTTGTGATGATGCAGAAAATTAGTCTTCTGGGTAATTCGTTGTTTTCTGTGTAATTATTTTCTGCAAATGTGCATGACTGACAGCTTCAACCATCTTGACAATCAACAGTCTGAAGATAATTTTCATTGTATGATGATGGAGACCACCACAAGTTTATGGACCTGTAAAATTATTCCAGGAAATTAAGTTGACAAGTGATGTACGTCTTAACAGTTTCTAAGTCCGAATGAAATTTTTTTATTGGAAGGTGGAAATTTAGGGCTTCTTACTGATAACGTGAGTCTCATGCTTTCTCGGTAGTGCAGTCATCTTGGCCATGATGTAGATGCCTGCATGCTGACGAACCAGCCGGTTACCCCGAAAGCTTAAGTTGATAAGAAACATTGAATTTTGCAGGTCATCCAGGTGACGACAACGATGTCAATCCAGATGAAACAAAAAGTCACTAGCCGTTTTGTATGATTTGGTATCGCTATAGGCAAGGTGGATCATGGGGAGCCAAAGAAGCTAGAAAAAGCATCATTCCCTCGGCAATGGACAGAAATTAAGGATGCTTTAGCCTGTGACGTTAGCACACAATGAGATCATAACACTTGTCCTGCCTTAGGGCTAGTGGAGGTCATCCTATCATTGATGTCTCGACCATTAGCAAGACGATGATCACCTTGTGGCCATGATTTAGACATGTCGATGCCAGGGAATAGTAAACTAAATGTTTGCTGAACTTGTTTAAGGTGCTGATTTTTTTGCGATGCTGAATTCTGCTCAGTTTTTCTGGTACAATCAGTCGGATCTTTGTGTGCCTGGATCTTGGATAGTTCTTTATGGTGAACAGTGGAGGAGTACAGTCAGGGCTTAAAGGTCAGACATCACCTACCCAATGTCACCTTACTTATCGTCTGACCCTGAAATGAAATGTTTCTCTGGCTTCACGCAAGCATAAAATAGATACTGATATGCTAGCTGATTATCCTTTTTTTTCCCCCCTTGCTTTGCTTTTGTTGCTCGGATCCAATCAGTTTGATTTTGCTTTGTCACATCCAAGGGTGATATGTTATAACTGGCAGTATTTTGCACTTTACCTGCTGTCATATTGAGTTTGGAACGAGGATCGCTTTGCTAATAGGTTTTTCTCTGGTTTGTTTTCATTTTTTCTCCCTCCGTTCGGAGATGTTCGCTTTCTTGTTGTCTGGCCTTGAGGCCTTGTAATGAACCTCGTAACTTCTTCTCCTTTTTAATGAAATACGTGTTCCACATGTTCTTACGAAAAAAAAAAAAGTTTGGAACGAGCAACTTGTCCGTATACGGCTTGTCCTGCATCCATAATCTGGCATCAAATACTGTTGCAGTTGGATCTATTTGTTTGATAGCGAGAACTCCTGTGACACAAATTCCTGCATAAGTGTAGGTAAAATTTAAGTAGTACCTTGTTCATGGTCCTTCGGATTGAAACCTTCAATCTCTCCGTATAGACAGTGAGGAAACAAAATTATGCGGCGAGATCGTCTTACAAATCTGTGGAGGCAAGTTATGCTGCTGTTGTTCCCTTGGTGTTTGAACTGCCTCTGCAACCGTGGTCAGCTTGACAATCTTGGTAAAGATAGCTATCTTCTCTGGCGCAGATTATTCTTTGTACGAGCATGATGGTTCTCTTACTTTTTGTGCCCATACTCCATTATTATGATGCTTGTAAAGTGACTGATCCAAACGTCATTTT
Organism: Eragrostis curvula; assembly: GCA_007726485.1. Classification (NCBI taxonomy): domain Eukaryota; kingdom Viridiplantae; phylum Streptophyta; class Magnoliopsida; order Poales; family Poaceae; genus Eragrostis; species Eragrostis curvula. The sequence continues at coordinate 1,078,001 of CM017440.1, read as the reverse complement.
GTTTATGTGTTTGTGTGGACAATGGAGATACAAGCGTACAGACGTTTCTCTTTTACACTAACAAAAGATGTAGTTTCTTATTTTTCTGGTAGTGGGAGTATTGAGTATTATCTTAATTATTGTTTCTCTGTTTCTTTTTTTGGACACTAATACGAGTGTACTTTGTATTTAACACTACTTTTGCCGATTAGATATTTGTAAACTTTTAAAATAAATGATAGAACATATTCTTTTTATGATGAATTATTGTCATCACTTTATTTTTTGAGACACGACATGACGTTTTGACTGCTATGTATATTCTCCCGGGTGTCCATTAACAGACAAAACCTTGAGAGCAAGTCCAATAAGGACTGTTCACTAGGCTTATTGTGGCTGTAGCCCGTGGATTTGCAAATCATGAAAGCTGAGCTTCTGAATGAAGGAGAATGAACCAGCAACTCTGATTTCCTGATCAGCGCCACCCAATTTTAGCCCAATGGGCCTGAGCAATGTGGCAAGGGCCGTGCCGGCTGGTCTGAATCCATGAGTGACTTCCCTTGTCAGTTCATCAGCCAGCTACTCTGATTTCTTCAATTCACTACTGAGTTCATAAAAAATTCGTTGGTACTTTATTACTTTTTCTGCAGAGACACAGTACAAAGGAAATGGTTTTTTCTTAACCATGTTCATTGCCTGCTTATCCTGGCTTACAGCTCGCTCATTTTATTCTAGCACGCACGTTTTATTTCTTCAAGATAATAAATAGACGACGAACACACAACTCATTTTCCGTAAGGAACTGACGCAGATAGCAGAGCCTTTAGTTAGGTTAGACCCAGTTCTTGATGATCCCGCTGTAGTTGGTGCGCTTGTCGAAGTACCTATCCCAGAGCATGACACCGCCGTAGTTGCTCGCCTTCTGCGCTACCGGCAGCACCTTGCCGCGTAGCGTCTTGGGGTCCGTATACCCCGTCCTCGCCGCCGCGGGCGACGCCGGCAAGCCGACGTAGATCTTGGTGAACGGGTACGCCGCCGTCCACTTGGCCCACTCCCCGGAATCGAACCCGGCGGCGCAGTCCGGGTCGTCGTAGAACCTGACGTGGATGCGCTCGAAGATGCCCGTGTCGAGCGCCTCCTTGACGCGCTCGTCGGGGAACGCGCAGTGTGGCGTCGCCGTCAGGTGCAGCAGCTTCCCGTCGCCGGCGCGGATGTTGTGCTTCGCGAGCTCCAGGGCGAGGACGTTGTAGTGCTCCGCCGGCGTGGCGTGCTCGAGGAACATGTCGACGCCGTCGAGCCAGGCGTCGCCGAAGGGCCGGCTGGTGTCGTTGATGTTGCCGCCGAAGTAGGTGTTCCAGAGGTGGTCGAAGAGGGCCAGCGCCGACGTGTTCGTCGGCAGCGAGTAGCCGGAGCCGAAGCCGCCGATGGAGATGGAGACGGGGACGCCGAGGAACTGGCAGCGCTTGATGGCGGCGTTCATGCCGGCGGTCGGGTGCCCGGAGATGTCCAGGTTGTACTTGTTGCCGGCGCCGTAGACGTCGAGGAAGGACATGATCACCATGCTGTACTTGCCCGAGTCGCAGGCCTCACGGAGCGAGCCTTCGTCCTTGTGACGGCCCCAGAACACCGTCACCTGGCCGGTCTTGCCCTGCGCGGAGGCGTGGCCGGCGAGGAAGCTGCTGATCATGACGGAGAGAAGAGTGAACAGGAGTAGCGACGACGGCCTACTACTGCGTGTGAACGCCATTGCAGCTGAGCTTCTTTTGCTCCTCTGCTCTACTCTGCTCAGACAAGTGAGCGCGCAGCGTGGCTTGGAAAATTGAGTTGGAATAATGTGTTTATATAGAGACAGAATTGGCAAGAGAAGGTGCTAATAAGATGTGGGTAGAGACAAGACAAGTGGAGTAGCAATTAGCAGCCACGGTTGACTAGTTCAAGCCAAGTAGGAGTTGCTGATGTGGGAAGACAAGGAGCAGCTGGCACCCACGGTTGACTGGTCCAAAAGAATTTTTCAATGTGTGATAGAGATGCTGCATGCAGTGAAATGCGACCATCGTCGATGACCATGCAACTTGAAGCATGTTTAAATTCAACGGATATCGAACAGAGTCGAGGTGCAGAAAGCAGCTGGTCACGCGGGGGACAGCTAGCTCCCAGAATTAATGCTACCAAATCTACATGAGTGATGACGAAAGGGATATTAGAGAGCGAAGGAAGAAGAAAGGCAACCGTACGTGGGCACCCAAATGTCGACAACGCAACCGATTGACATGCTGACCAAAGACAAATGCAGAACCCGTCAATTATCCATTCCTCTGCTTCTTTTCATGGCGCAGCACACGTATGTGTTTCTTAAGGTACATCCTCTGCGGTCTTGCTTTGCTCTCAAGTCTCATCCTCTGTCCACGAAACATAATGTAATAATGAATATATAATAGTCTAATGGATATATCAGGAAAATTGCAGGCGGTCAAAGATAAGGTGCCACAAATAATCTGGACCGTATAATGGCAATGTAATGTGAACTGTTTTTTCCATTTAATACAAAGAGACACAGTTTTTCTGCATGTTTGAGATTAAAAAAAAAAAGATAAGGTGCCCCCAACCGGTATATTTTTATTGATATATACCTTGTGCTGATCCACAAAACTAATCTTGGGACCAAAATTTTTCAACTCGACAGAGATGCTGCATGCAGTGAAATGCGACCGTCTTCACTGACCATGCTGCTAGAAGCATTGTTTAATTCAAACGATCGAGCAGACTCGAGCTGCAGCAAGCAGCTGATCACGTGGAGGACAGCTAGCTCGACCAAATCCAAATCAGTAATGACGAACGGGACATCACAGAAAACAATGGAAGAAGAAGAGCAACCGTACATGGCCACCCAAATGTTGACGGCGCAACCATAACGAAATGCGGGTGCGCTCAATTATCCTGCATAATGAAATTGTTTCTCGCCGGCGCTGAATGGTTCTTCTTCCAGCTAGCCAGCTCCTGTGTCTTTCTCTGAATTTCGCCAAAGGGAGCACTAATAGCTGACTATTGCCGTCCTTTTCTTTGATAAAGAAACAACACTTCTAGATTTACATGTCAATGCAACATAATCTTAGTTCTGAAAAGAAAGATCCCAATCCTCAAATAAATTGGACAATTATTGAACATAATATTCTGTGTGCATCCACAATATTATTGTACTGGTCGTCGGTCAATGCAGGAGCGGAGCTACATTCAAGGCTGTGGGTGCGGCCGCACCCACGGCAAAACGAAATTCCAGTGATATTTGTCGAATTTTCATCATATACACACCCTCTTGCTACATAATTATGCACCCGCAAGGTTAAAAACACAAGACTCAAGCAACTTCACACAACGTCCTGCACCCCCTTACTTGAGCTCTAACTCCGCCCCTGGGTCAATGATAATGTGCCACCAGCCTGGCATAAATGGACTTGTTGATTTGACCTTGAAAAACTTCGTAATGTTGGACTTTTTTTTATTAATTCTTGAATATGGCCCATCAAATTTATGTGAAACAAACCGGAAAAACTCAATATCGTCCAAAATTCATTTCAAATATGGAATAGGCCCCATAATAAACCATAAATTGGATATTTTTGGGTTATTGTACATTGATCTTTTCAATAACATAAGTTTAATTTTTTAATTAGTTATTGAAAGTGATATTTTATTTTCACTTTTTTTAGGCGATATTGTATTTTTCACATTCCCGTGTCCTTCCTTTTGCGCTTGTGCGCTCGGCCCAGAATAATCCCTTGGTGGGCAGCCCATGGCCTCGGCCCAATATATCTACATGAAAGAGGGTGATTCGGCCCAACTATAGGATAAGGTGTGATTTACAAAAGCACACAGATAAATCGATAATTGGCATATAACTAAAAAATATAATAAGATCGCACTGCATGTGGTGACATAGGCGCGAAAAATATTTCTATTTTCTGATCTAAAAAAAACCCACATGAATCTTGCTAATAATACTCGTTTTCTTCCTTCTTAGTCTCCTAGAGCATTATTCACCTGCTTAGTAAGGATCGACCCCAAAACAATGGAAAATGCAAATCTTGTTGAAAAGGCTGAAGCTTGTCATGTTCTCCTCAAAGGGGATCATCTTATGAGCAGAAAAAAACAATGGAAAGGCTCACAGTTAAGCAAACAAAAAAAAAATTATATCGAGCAACAGACTTAGCATCGGGAGCAGACAACCCGCTGGGTTTGACTGACTAGTGCGTGGTTTTGGCGAGCGTGACGGACAAATTAGCTGTCACACGTACGGTACGACTCGTACCGTCAACTATATGATAAGGTTTATATTTTACAAGAGCACACAGAAAGTTGCGTGTAAAGTTAGTGGCTGATGATCATATTCTTTTTCTTCTTTTTTTTATTACACAATACAACGCAGAGACTCATAACGCACACACACTCACTACTATGAACGTACATACGCAAACTTTACTTTTATGAGCATCTTCGAAGACTGAGTCGGCAAATCTTCGAGATTAAAGAAGTCACCTCTGGCGCCTCGCTGTCGACGGCCACGTCGCCTACCGCTAAAAACACAAAGTCGTTAAATCCTAAAAAATTCGCTACCTCAGGGAGTCGAACTCAGGATCGCAAAGGTACTACTCGGGTGTCTTAACCATTAGGCCAAGATCCCTTTCACGACTAATGATCATTTTCTTAACGATTCGGCAGCACAAGTAACACAAAAAATTGCAAAACTATCATACAAAAAGTGAACGGTAATATTGTTGCACTTTAGAGATTGAAACGATTTATGCAAATGAGAGTATATACCACTGTTAGTAAAACTTTGTGCACTGACAATCGAAAAATTTGGACATATAGCTAGTGGATGCAACTAGCGAGCCAGTGTAGGTACTACTTGTTGGTCCTTTGCTAATCACGTCTATTGCATCGTACAACGTTGTGTTGTCGTACATGCTTCCCTGTCCTTTTCTCGAATACTTTTGGACTTAATTAGCTGATGTCTTAGTTAAGTTGGTATGAGCTGTTCTCCATGTTATCCTGCACGCTGAAATTCGAGTCAGCTCGATCTATCCATGGAATTTATTCAAACATTCCTTGCTTGCATGTTCAAGCATCTTCTTCTCATGTTCGCAGCCACCTTCATTGGCACGCAGCATCCTTCCATTGATCGAGAAGCCAGCAGAAACAAACAATTATCAATGTCATACTGCTTGTACATTCCTAGATCAGCTGACCCTCTAATTCTGCTACTGTAAATACACTTCGCCTAGCTAGGTTCACTTCTGCGCATCCAGATAACTTAGCTTGCTTGCACACTAGGTAGCCTAGTATATCAAGCAAGAAACCAATCAGCAACAATGTCTACGGTCACACCCTGGAGAGCTCCAACGATGCTTGTTGTCCTCCTCGCCGCCGTCATTATCGGCTTCCTGTCTTCCCCGACGTCCGCCGCTCTGGAGAACAAGACGGGGCAGGTGACGGTGTTCTGGGGCCGGAACAAGAACGAAGGCTCCCTCCAGGAGGCCTGCGACACCGGCAGGTACACGACGGTGATCATCTCCTTCCTCGACGTCTACGGCGTGGACGGCAAGTACCACCTGGACCTCTCCGGCCACCCGCTCGGCCGCGTCGGCGCCGACATCAAGCACTGCCAGTCCAAGGGCGTCCTCGTCTCCCTCGCCGTCGGCGGCTTCGGCGGCGCCTACTCGCTGCCCACCGAGCAGGCGGCGCTGGACCTCTCCGACTACCTCTGGGACGCCTTCCTCGGCGGCGCCAAGCCCGGCGTGCGCCGCCCGTTCGGCGACGCGTGGCTCGACGGCGTCGACCTCTTCCTGGAGCACGCCACCGCCGCCGAGCACTACGACGTGCTCGCCAAGGAGCTAGCCAAGCGCAACGTCCGCGGCGGCGAAGGGAAGCCGCTGCACCTGACGGCGACGCCGCGCTGCAAATTTCCCGACGAGCGGGTGAGGAAGGCGCGTCCACGTCCGGTTCTACGACGACCAGGAATGCAGAGTGAACTGGCAGGAGCTGTGGGGCGAATGGACGGCGGCGTACCCTTACACCAAGGTCTACTTCGGCTTGCTGGCGTCACCGGAGGCCGGGCAAGGGTACGTGTTCCCTAAGGAGATCTACTACAGCTTGCTGCCGGTGGCGCAGTCGGCGGCCAATTACGGCGGTGTCATGCTCTGGGACAGATACTACGACAAGCCCAACGACTTGAGCAGCTTTGTCACTCAATGGGCTTGAGATCGATCATCGTTCCACCATGCACTTCTCGCTATATGGATATTATCGATTTCACTGCAACATATAAAATCACTGTGAATTTGTTGTGTGCTCGGTCTGCTTGTATATCTTTCTACATTATCTATCTTATAATAAGTAAACAAAATAATGGCGGGAGGAGTGTGAACAGTTGTTTTGCTTGTGATCTGTTCACTAGTCATGTCTGTAACTCTTTGATTTAGAGATTCATCAAGACACACAAAAACATCGGATTTGCTGACTAAAAGTAACAGCAAAATATACAAGATGAGCTCCGGATCACAAATCTATCACATGGTCCAAAGTATAGCTTAATAAGCAATTCCTTTGTCCCAAACACTTCCTTCGTTCTTGACTATGTGCCTAGACTAGCACTTGTTTAGAGTTACTATCACATTTGACTTTCTTTGAAAATATAATGCCACGAAATGTTATCTAAAGCGAACAAAAAAAATCCAAAAATACTCTATTCATAAATATTGTCCATTATCGGCAGCCATGTAAATGACATTGTAGCTTTTGACTAGCCTAAGTTTCTAACATTTGTCTTTTATTTGTATTGACACGTGATCTGATCTGTCGAATACATATTAAATCTACTTTAATTAAGAAGAATTGTTAATAAGTACATACTTCATTAATAAGGGAAAAATCTACTAGGATTTCTATAGTCCTAACGGGAAGTAAGGAAATGCAGGAGGGACAGTGTAAGTACGTACGTAAGATATATTTCTTCTGAAAACTTCAAAATACAAACAGATATATTATTCTCTATGTGTTTAAAAAGAAGGAAAGGAATCCGAACAAACTGATATACAGGATTTGCCAAGCAGATGGTATATATGCCAGAAATCCGGATCTATCCATCTCCCTCCATTATGTTGTGTTCATTGGCCGGCGCGGCAGAGGAACAATGTGGGCGTGCCGGCAGTTTCTGAATCGACCACGCGTCCTCCTCTCCCAACTCCACCGCCCCATCCATCGGCCGGTTCTTGCGTCGCCCTCCCGGGGGCATGGCTCCGATCGCACTGACCTTGAGCCGCCGGAGACGATGAAGAAGAAGCATCTGTACCTGGTGTTGGACGACACGAACAACGGGATCTCCATCCACAAGTTGGACCTCGAAAAACAACTGAATGATGGTGGTGTCCCATCAAGAGGCGATGCTCTCGAGGGACTACCCAACCCTCCGGTAATGCGCATGGAATCCCCATCGCTCGGTGATCATCCGACCGCCGCCATCGTCGGCAGCAGCATCGTCGCTTCGGATCCGGAAGCCCTGATCTCGGATCCCACCAACGAGGCGGCGCCACCGTGGCTTTCGACACAAAGACGGCGGCGCTGATCAGTCTGCGTGATCTGCCGAGAGATCTGATCTGTGCGTCTGAATATAATATCCATCTCGCCGTGGCTGCCGGGAACAAGTTGTACGTGATCGAGGGCAATAACTCGGGGCTGGATTACTGCAGAGACGGCGAGGAAGAGTACTGCAGGGGAGGCCTTCACTGCCTCAAGCTCGACGACGATGGCGATGCCAGCGACAAGATATGGTCTTGGTACAACGTCTTTTTCTGGTCTCCGTCACGGTGTCTCTGGTGCCACGACCCTAGGATGCTTCCGTTGTCCCCCGAAGGAATCACGGCTCACGCAGTCCACCCAAGTGGCCGCGCCTTCTTCGTGTCAGTCCACTCTAACTACTATTACAAACGCCACGACGACCCTCGCTACAGGGGCACCTTCTCCTTCGACACCCAGACCGGCGAGTGGACGCGCCACGGCGACTGGCAGCTGCCGTTCGGAGGCCAGGCGCACTACGACGGCGAGCTGGGAGCGTGGATTGGGCTCCACATCAACTACGAGGACTTTGGCAACTACGACATGGACGGGTACCTCTGCTCCTGCGCCGTCCCGTCCCCGGACAAGGCTGACGACGAGCCAGCGCCGGAGTGGAAGCTAATTGGTAAGCAAAAGCTGTTCCTCGAGGAGGATCCGGAGCGGCACGTCGAAGCCAAGCTCGTGCCCATGGCCGGCCAAGGCAGGTTCTGCCTCGTTGAGATCCTCACGCGTGACAAGGTCGACATTGAGGAATACCAACACCTTGGCGATGGGGACAAATGTGTTCTCCGCCTGACAACGTTTCGTGTCAAGTATGGGGACGACAACGGAGAGCTCATCATCGACGATTGCCGCTCTGCTGGTTCCTACAAGCTGTCCAGGTACGTGGAGATCGATGTTTAACACGCAAGCATCCTGGATATGTAAGTCCGTGATACATAAGATAATTAAACTAAGGCAGCAATAAGAATAGGAACTTGGATAGAAACTGGCACAAAGAAATCATGGAAAATGATTGATAGATAAATTACATATTCCGCGCACAATTACCAAGTGAAGATGAATACATGCATGCAGCGGCAGATCATACAACAGTCAAGCGCTTATACTGATATATGACGCATAGTGAGTATATATCTAAGCCCAGTACTTGACGTAGAAGCTGTAGTCGGTCTTGTTGTCGTAGTACCTATCCCAGAGCATGACGCCGCCGTAGTTGGGCGATTGCTGCACCACCGGCATCACGCCGTAGTAGAGATCCTTCATGAATATCCAGTCGTCTCCCTGCTCCTCCGACGCCAGCAAGCCGAGGAAGATCCGGCTCGCCGGGTACGCCGCCGTCCACTTGTCCCAGTTCTGGAACATGAATATGCTGCAGTCGGGGTCGTCGCCATAGAACCGCACGTGGATGCGCTCGAACACGCCCGTGTCCAGCGCCTGCTTCACGAAGCTGTCCGGGTAGGCGCAGTGCGCCGTCGCCGTCAGGTGCAGCGGCTTCTTGCTTGCGGTGTTGTGCTCGGCGAGCTCCTTGGCGAGCACGTCGTAGTGCTCGGCAGTGGTCGCGTGTTCGAGGAAGAGGTCGATGCCGTCGAGCCAGGCGTCGCCGAAGGGCCGGCCGGTGCCGTTCAGGTTGCCGCCCAGGTAGGTGTTCCAGAGGTAGTCGAAGAGATCCAACGCCGACTGGTTCGTCGGCAGGGAGTAGTTGCCTCCCAAACCGCCAATGGCGAGCGAGACGAGGACGCCCTTGGACTGGCAGTGCTTGATTTCGTCGCCCATCCCGGCGACCGGGTGCCCGGAAATGTCGAGGTTGTACTGGCCGCTGCCGTAGACGTCGAGGAAAGACATGATCACCATGGTGTACACGCCGGTGTCGCAGGCCTCGCGGAGAGAGCCTTCGTCCTTGTGCTGGCCCCAGAACACGGTCAGCTGCCCCGTCTGGTTCACCAAGTCGGCTGAGGCCGGACTGGCGACGAAGGTCGTGGTTACAAAAACAAGAACGGCGCCGAGGACCACGAGCGTTGTCATCGGAGCACACCTGCGTGGTGAGAGTGCCATTGCAGACTGCTAGTTCCGTCCTTTCTCGTATGGGAAGGTAAGAAGGGAAGGGCTATATATGTTGTAGATAGGGAATTAGGGTGATGATATGATGATTTGTTAAGAAATACCGCAGCTTCAGTGGAGCGGATGGACTAATAACAGTAGTACGAGTGTGGCTTCTAGCTAGCTAGGATGTTTGAACTAGAAGACGGATAAAGGGGCGCCCAAGAGAATTCTTTGAAGACTAGACCACTAGCATGTTTGAACGCAATGGATGACAACACATGCATGGAAGTCAGCCTACAAAGCTCGCCTCATTTCAAAGATAGATTAGAAAAGGAAAGCAGAACGAAGTGCATTTTATCCACATCTACATCTGTCTGCTAGTGGACATCAGTGCATAACAGGCGGGCGGCGGGAAAGCTTGAAGTCGAAGTCGCTAGCGCGGCCGGGGTTGTGTGTGCGCACGTGTGTGTAAGCACGCTGAGATGCGTGCTAAGGAAGAAGAAAATCAACACACCACTCGATTTGCAGGGCCTTTACAGGTGCTTGCACAATAGTTCCTTCCTTTTTATTTTTCAAACTTTGTATTCTCCGTACGAGAAACAAGCTTTCCCCGACCACATCTATGCAGGAACATGCACAATTGTCGAACACTCAAACCTTAGGAACCCACATGTGCAATGGAAGTAGTGTTAGATGAGTCCTGCTCTGATGCAGGGCACCACTAGGGAGTCCTGCTCTGATGCAGGGCACTCTGCATATATCACTCTGCATATTTTATTTCTAGTGCCACGTCAATCTTCTTCGCCTCTTCTATGACAAAAAGGGAAACAAATTCCATCGCCACCAGTACATCCCAACTCACTGATATTATTTTGGGAGGTAGATTAAACTGGACAAAGAATTGCGGCCCCATGCCCCCCACACCCATGTAGCACATTAGATCTATAATATCGTAATTCTTTTTTAAAAAAATTTGGCAGGAGCACTACTCTTTCAAATATAATTTTTCACCTCGAAATAGAACTTTCCTTTATCTAAAAATAATTTTAAAAAATCATTTTTCACTATGCATATCATAATATGAAACCTTTGATATATTGGTATTATCCCTCGCAAAAAAAGATATATTAGTATTATATTTGTTTTTTGTAAAACATATACTCCCTCTGTCCCAAAATAGATGTCGCTGTTGACCTTTTTGACCGCTCGTCTTATTCAAATTTTTTACATAATTTTTTTTATTTTTTTACAATTTGTTTTATCATTGAATATATTTTAATCATAACATATTTGTTTTTATATTTAAATAATTTTTTTGAATAAGACGAAGAGTCAAACATGATGTCCAGTGACAACTATTTTGGGACGGAGGGAGTAGAATTTTTTCTGGGAAGAGGATTGCTTTTACAATTCAAGTAAACAGACCGAAGATGAAATAAGTGATCAAGATTTTCATTTTTTTTATCGAACTGATTTTTAAGATTAAAAAACAATCGTATAAACCAAATAAGATACTAAGACGGACGCGGGCCTTAGCCATTAGTGATGGGTGTGGATGACGATGAAGCGTGGCGTGACGGCGCGGCGAAGCTTTTTATACAGAGCGAACATGCAGGCATGCCTCCCGGTCGTGTTCCAAGTCGAAGAGGTGACCGGCATGGCACATGGATTTTGACGAACATTTTCAATTTTAATGATCTTTACTTGTGTGCTACCTGCAGACACGCACTGTGGGTAGTAGCACACAGTTGAGGTCTCCACGTGGAGACATCAGTCGTTGTTTTTGACTCGGAAAGTCTGTCCAGAGTCTCCAGATGTGGGGCCAGAACAAATGGATGGCCCATATTCCCCGATCAAGTGGCCAAAAGCCAGAATAGAGTATATCACTTTTGCACAAAAGATATATAATACGAGTCCAGAAAACCGTTAACTCCGGAACTTAAAAACTTCAGATACAGCACTAGGTTCTTGCATGAACCTAAACACCATTACATATTCTGCAACATCTTTATCAAGTTAATTAGATAATACGTGCATGCAGCTGAGCGGAGCATACAAGAAACTCATCAAAGTGATACGTGCATACATAGTGATGCTGTCTAAGCCCAGTACTTGACGTAGTCGCTGTAGTTGCCGCGCTCGTCGTAGTACCTGTCCCAGAGCATGACGCCGCCGTAGTTGGGCGACTGCTGCACGACCGGCATGACGCCGTAGTAGAGGTCCTTTGGAAAAATCCAGTACTCCCCCTGCTCCACCGACGGCAGCAGGCCGAGGAAGATCCGGCTGCCGGGGTACGCCGCCGTCCACTTGGCCCACTGCCGCTCCAGGTACGCGCCGCACTCCGGGTCGCCGTAGAACCGCACGTGGATGCGCTCGAACACGCCCGTGTCCAGCGCCGCCTTCACCAACCCGTCCGGGCACCGGCAGTGCGGCGTCGCCGTCACCTGCAGCGCCTTCTTCTTCCTCCCTGGGATGTCGTGCTTGGCCGCGAGCTCCTTGGCGAGGACGTCGTAGTGCTCGCCGGCGGCCGCGTGCTCCAGGAAGAGGTCGACGCCGTCGAGCCAAGCGTCGCCGAACGGGCGGCGCACGCCGGGCTTGGCCCCGCCGAGGAACGCGTTCCAGAGGTAATCGGAGAGGTCGAGAGCTGATTGCCTTGTGGGGAGCGAGTAGTCGCCGCCGAAGCCGCCGATGGCGAGGGAGACGAGGACGCCCTTGGACTGGCAGTGCTTGATGTCGGCGCCCATGCCGTCGACCGGATGCCCGGAGATGTCGAGGTTGTACTTGCCGTGGCCGTAAACGTTGAGGAACGACATGATCACCATGGTGTACATGCCGGAGTCGCAGGCCTCACGGAGAGAGCCCTCGGCCTTGTGCCGGCCCCAGAACACGGTCAGCTGCCCGGTCTTGTTCACTAGCTCGGCTGAGGATGGGGTGGCGAGGACGAAGGTGGTTACTATGATGAGGACCGTGGCGTGGGCTAGGAGAGTCATTGGAGCTCTGCTTTGTGAGAGCGCCATTTGAAGCCTGCTAGTTAGTAATTCCTTGCCAGCTGTGTGCAAGGCTAGAGCGCTATATATATTGTATATAGGGTCATGATATATATCGGAAGAAACACTGCAGCTTCATTAGAGTGCCTCGCACCTAGCAAGCTTGCTGGGTCATAACCTGTGGTTCCACAACCGGCAGCGAGAGGACGACAAAGTGAAGAACATATGGGGCGCCCATGTATAGAGTCCTCGATGGATAGACCACAATAATGTTTTGATACAACGGATGGCAAGACATGGAAGACACAGCTCACCTAGCTAGCCTACCTCGCCGAAAGATATTCAGAAAAGGAATGCAGAATAACGAATGATCATGGTCCTGCAAAGTGCATATTATCGGCGTCTGCTAGGATCATGATCTCCCTGTTGCCCTCCAAACCAAGGACTGGTGGGTCGATAACGATGTATGGCCGCCCACGGACATGCACCCTGGTCCCCCGTACTTGAACCGCGTTTCATGCAGATCAACTCCAGTCAACGTTGGAAGATTTGTCTTCATTGGGTGCTGCATTCGTGAGACCAAAGTGTTTTCACCTATCCGTAAAACCGCGAGTGTGCAATATTACATGAAACGACAACAATGTGTATTGTACAAATATAGAGTTAAGTATATTTAGTATATCCTCAGTCCTAATATATTTGGCATTATGGCTCTAAGCACGGAGATTAAGAAGAAGCGAAAAAGGTGTGTGCAAAGGAAACAAATAGGAGAGAGATAGAGATGTATTGAAAAGACATGACAAGTATTTTGAGAAAACTAAAGAATGCTATAGTATGCCAAGTATTATGGATGGATGGACTATTACAAAAAGTATACAAGATGTGTGGACAAGATAGCTCCGGTGAGATGTCCAATAATTCAAGATGTGCTTTTGTTCGGCAATGGGAGTTATGCACGCATCGACTCTCGCAACATCGTCGTTCCTCGCGATATCTTCAGCTCCAGCTCGATCTGGCTCTTGGTTGCAGCATGTGGTGTAAATAACCTATTTTATTGCCATGGCAGTCTTCACATGGATGCAAATATATTTGGCAACTCGTTGTTCATCCCGGTTAGACGAAATAATTGAGGTTAATGTAGGCCAAAGGGGGACATCCACCCCCCCACCCCCCCCCCCCCCCCCCCTAAAAAAAACCAACCTAACAATGAAACACTAATAAATTAGTGATTTATATCGTAATGAAACATAATCATTATGTATAATCTGGATCAAACAACGACTTACAAAAAACTATGTAACTAATACATCCTGTAAATTAATTTGAAGAAAATACACAACATAGCTTAAACCATATATCAATTGTGTTCTACAACTATATATATAAAATTTACAAATTTCTTAATTTATTTGAAATACACAAATTGCATCAGATTTATCCTCTTATACAAGCCCTATTTATACTTGTAATTGCCATAGTTATTATTTTTTTATTTTTCAAAAAATGTTGTTAAGAAAGCGATATATTTACTGAATATACGATCCTTGACCCATGGTCAAATCTAAGGTACTGCTCAATGATCGAGTTAGTGGTGCGTGGTCCAGATAGAGCAATCCACGCGCTAGCTGCAGCTAGCACCCTATACTAGTACTCTTCACGTACTAGTATTATTATTTTTAAGGCTAGCACCCTATACTAGTACTCTTCACGCGCTAGCACCCTGTTACTTGCCATATTATTATTTTTTTTAAAAAAAATATGTTAATGATTACTTTTAAGGGTTACTGGTCCAGCAACTTATTATAAAGGCAAATGTCGTTAACAAAGCAATATATTTACTACCCGCAAAAAAAAGCAATATATTTACTGAAGAATGTCACATTGAGAAAGGTGGGAGTCTGACTGTGTACCTAAGTTAATGGTGTCCGGCCAAGCTTGAGATTGCCAGTTTCCCCATATTCCGTTGGTAAAATTCCAGGATTCAAACAGGATCATATCCTCCAATGCAACTAGCTAGTAATGAATACACGATCCTTGACCCATGGTCAAATCTAAGGTACTCAATGATCGAGTTTGCGTGGTCCAGATCGATAGAGCAATGCACGCGCTAGCTTCAGCTAGCACCACCCTATACTATTACTATCTACGTACCTTAATCTGCAACCAACTCTGTTGTCCAAAAGCGTAAGTAAATGGAGAATCCCAGGCTAGAGGCTACCTAGCTCTATACTCCTGTTGGCTGAAACTGTTACGTAATCTACAGGCTACTAGTACACAGCAAGTACTCTCTCAAGATCCGAGATCATAGAGACACTTCAAATGCAGTTTGAACCTGTTCATATGTACCTACTCTGCTTTATGCATTGGCTGCCCTGCTCTATGCTTGCTAGCTGCATTCCATTTCGTTCACTCTGTTTCTTTCCAGAGCATGCGGGCGGCACACAAGAAATGACTCGTTTTGCGCCTTTCTTCACCGTGAGCTATCTTTCTGCTACTAAGGAGTAAGAAGCACGATACGTACATAGTATGTACGTCACCCTCCGCTATATATAGGCCTGCCCCGGTCATCCCAATCTTCACACACATCGCCATCGATCACTGCTCAGCAGCACATCACCATCACACGCACTGACCAATTAATTAATAGCCATTGCATCAAGCAAGCAAGGTTATTCAGTTAATAACTACGCTCGACATGGCGGCGTCCAGACGCCGTTCTGCAGGCCTCCTAGTCCCTGTGTCGGTCGCCTTGGCAGTCCTCTTGTTCCTCGCCGGCGCCGCCACGGCGAAGAAGACCGGGCAGCTGACCGTGTTCTGGGGCCGGAACAAGAACGAGGGCACTCTTCGCGAGGCCTGCGACACTGGCCTGTACAACACTGTGATCATCTCCTTCTACAGCGTGTTCGGTCACGGCCGCTACTGGGGCGACCTCTCCGGCCACCCTATCGCCGGCGTCGGCGACGACATCAAGCACTGCCAGTCGAGGAACATCCTGGTGCTCCTCTCCATTGGCGGCGGCGGGAACGAGTACTCGCTGCCGTCGACGCAGGCGGCGAACGACGTGGCCGACAACCTCTGGTACTCGCACCTCGGCGGCCGCCGCAACGGCGTGTTCCGGCCGTTCGGCGACGCCGAGGTCGACGGCATCGACTTCTTCCTCGACGCCGGCGCGCCGGACCACTACGACGAGATGGCGTGGCGGCTCCGGTGGTACGGCCGCTACGGCGGCGGGAGGAAGGCCGTGCACCTGACGGCGACGCCGCGGTGCGGGTTCCCGGACTGGCGCGTCGAGAAGGCGCTCGCCACGGGAATCTTCGAGCGCCTGCACGTCCGGTTCTACGACGACGCGTGGTGCTCGTACAACCACGCCGGAGTCAATGGCGTGATGCAGCAGTGGAACAAGTGGACGGCGAGGCACCCGGCGAGCAAGGTGTATTTGGGATTGGTTGCGGCGAACTTGCCCGGGAAGAACGACATGGTGTCCCCCAAGCAGCTCTACCTCGACCTGCTGCCCAACGTGCAGAAGGCGGCCAACTACGGCGGTGTCATGATCTGGGACAGGTTCTACGACAAGCAGACCGGATACGGCAAAACCGTCAAGAACTGGGCGTAACTTCACTTATTTGTCACTGTCTGTGTGCATGCTTTGAGGATGGATGACATGAAAGTAGTCATCATCTAATCGCTTGAAGTGTATGTACGAATAAAATGAGGTCCATAATGTGATCTCTGGTGTTTGTTGTTTGTTAATTCCTGACCAAAATATTTGGTCAAGAATAAATTAATAAAGTTATTTTGTTCAGTTTATTCGATGTTGACCTGCCTCAAGTATTTGACTACTATATGACATTGGTAGGATGCTACTATATGACCAGCCTGTGTTCCTATGTTTATTAGCACTTTCACATTTTTTTGTTCAACCCTGGAACTGGAAATGAAGGACCGACACTGTTGGGTGTAGGCACCTGCAGCCAGCAGAGTAAGGAACAGAGGATGCAGTTTTTACAAGAATAAATCACAACCGTTAAAGCTACGAAGAATGGCTCAGATGAAGAACGGCACGGCTGTGCCGTTATAATAACGACAGCATGTGATTTCGTTCCGTCTGGTAGGGTCATGGTCTCCCTTTTGCCCTCCAAACCAAGAACTGGTGGATCGATAACGATGTACTAGGTGGGCTGGCACGCTCCGCTGCGTCCGGATGAGAATGGGCGTTTTTGTAGGCGCTCACTCCGATGTGCTACCTCTTTTTTGATAGAACCAAAAGGACATTATAGACGGCTCAGAGGACACCAAAATTTTTGTCGGGCACGGGTCGGGAGGGCTCACAGCTTCTCACGGACCAAGGCAGCCCATGCGAGATAAGCCCATAGAAAAGATCCCACGTAATCAAAAGGCCGACCGAAATCAGACCCAGCCGAAACAGCCCATAAAAAAAGAGAGGTGATGTGTCAACACGAGAAATGGTCACATAAGCCAAAATGCTGTGAGTAACCCAAAGCTTTGTGCTATCAAGATATAATAATATAGTTATGGCCGCGAATGGTGGACATGCACCCTGGTCCCCATACTTGCACCGCGTTTCATGCATATCAACTCCAGTCAACGTTGGAAGATTCGTCTTCATTGGGTGCTGCATGCGTGCGACCAAAGTGTTTTCACCTATCCGTAAAACAGCGACTGTGCAATATTACATGACATGACAACAATGTGTGTTTGTACAAATATAGAGTTATATATATTTGGCATTCTGTCTCTGATCATGGAGATTAAGGAGAAACGAAAAAGATGTGTGCAAAGGAAACGAAGAGGAGAGAGATAGATATCTATTGAAAGAGAGAAAGTTGCACTGAAAAGTGAGAATGCTAAGTATTTTAGGAAAAACTTGAGAATACTAGTATGCCAAGTATTATGAGACGGATGAACTATTGGCAAAAGTACATTATGTGTGGACAAGATAGCTCTGGTGAGATGTCAAATAATCCGAGATGTGCTTTTGTTCAGCAGTGGGAGTTATGCATCGACTCATGTCATCCATCGCGTGCCTTCAACTCCTACTTTGGCTCTGTGTTGTAGCATGTGGTGTAAACAACCTATTGTATGGCCATGGCAGTCTTCACAATCTTTTGGATGCAAATATAAACCGTTATTCATCCCGGTTAGACAAAAGAATTGAGGTTAATGTAGGCAAAAGGGGGCATTGCCCCCCCCCCCCCCCCCCAACCCCAATCTAACAATGAAACACTGATAAATTAGTGATTTATACAATAATGAAACATAATCATTATTCATAATCTGGATCAAACAACGACTTACAAAAAACTATGTAACTAATACATCCTGTTGACGTAGAACTAGAATTAATTTGAAGACAATGCACAATGTAGCTTAAACCATATATCAATTGTGGTCTACAACTACATATATATAAATTTACAAATTTCTTAATTTATCTGAAATACACAAACTGCATCAGATTTATCCTCTTATACAACCTCTATTTATACCTGTAATTGCCATAGTTATTACTTATTTCTTTTTAAAACAAATGTCGTTAAGAAAGCAATATATTTACAGAATATATGATCGAGTTAGTGGTGCGTGGTCCAGATAGTGCAATCCACGTATCAAAAAAAAAAAAGAGCAATACACGCGCTAGCTGCAGCTAGCAGCCTAGCACCCTATACTAGTACTCTCCACGTACCTAAATCTGCAGCCAAATGCTCGATAATCTGTTGGCCTAAACCTGTTTAATAATCACAGGCTACAGCTAGCTCCATCTTTAGCGCATAGCTGCAGCATTTCGTTCACAAAACACGTGCGAAAACATCCTGTTTGCTGAAACTTTTTCGGTAATCTACAGGCTACTACACAGCAACTATTCTCTCAAGGATATATTCGAGATCATATCATAGCGAAACTTCAAATTCAGTTTGACCCTGTTCATATGTACCTACTCTGCTTTAGGCATTTGCTGTCCTGACGCTCTACGTTTGCTAGCTAGCTGCATTCCATTTCGTTCACTGTTTCTTTCCAGAGCATGCGGGCGGCACACAAGAAATGACTCGTTCTTCACCGTGAGCTATCTTTCTGCTACTACTAATAACTAAGAAGTAAGAAGCACGACATGTAGATTGTACGTGAAGTACATCCCCCTCCGCTATATATAGGCCTGCCCCGGTCATCCCAATCTTCACACACATCGCCATCGATCACTGCTCAGCAGCACATCACCATCACACGCACTGACCAATTAATTAATAGCCATTGCATCAAGCAAGCAAGGTTATTCAGTTAATATAATTAAGCTCGACATGGCGGCGTTCCGACGCCGTTCTGCAGGTCTCCTGGTCCCTCTGTCTGTAGCCTTGGCTGTCCTCGTGTTCCTCGCCGGCGCCGCCACGGCGACGAAGACCGGGCAGCTGACCGTGTTCTGGGGCCGGAACAAGGACGAAGGCACTCTCAGCGAGGCCTGCGACACGGGCCTCTACAACACGGTGATCATCTCCTTCTACAGCGTGTTCGGGCACGGCCGCTACTGGGGCGACCTCTCCGGCCACCCTCTCGCCGGCGTCGGCGACGACATCAAGCACTGCCAGTCGAGGAACATCCTGGTGCTCCTCTCCATCGGCGGCTGCGGGAACGAGTACTCGCTCCCCTCGACGCAGGCGGCGAACGACGTGGCCGACAACCTCTGGTACGCGCACCTCGGCGGCCGCCGCGCCGGCGTGTTCCGGCCGTTCGGCGACGCCGAGTTCGACGGCATCGACTTCTTCATCGACGCCGGCGCGGCGGACCACTACGACGAGCTTGCGTGGCGGCTCCGGTGGTACGGCCGCTACGGCGGCGGCGGGAAGAAAGCCGTGCACCTGACGGCGACGCCGCGGTGCGGGTTCCCGGACTGGCGCGTGGAGAAGGCGCTCGCCACGGGTCTCTTCGAGCGCCTGCACGTCCGCTTCTACGACGACGCGTGGTGCTCGTACAACCACGCCGGCGTCAATGGCGTGATGCAGCAGTGGAACAAGTGGACGGCGAGGTACCCGGCGAGCAAGGTGTATTTGGGATTGGTGGCGGCGAACTTGCCCGGGAAGA
The DNA here is from genome assembly GCA_007726485.1 of Eragrostis curvula. Lineage (NCBI taxonomy): Eukaryota > Viridiplantae > Streptophyta > Magnoliopsida > Poales > Poaceae > Eragrostis > Eragrostis curvula. The sequence goes on along the minus strand of CM017440.1, from coordinate 1,058,289 downwards.
ACGACATGGTGTCCCCCAAGCAGCTCGACCTCGACCTGCTGCCCAACGTGCAGAAGGCCGCCAACTACGGCGGTGTCATGATCTGGGACAGGTTCTACGACAAGCAGACCGGATACGGCAAAACCGTCAAGAACTGGGCGTAACTTCACTTATTTGCCACTGTCTGTGTGCATGCGTGGTATAATGATGGATGACATGCAAGTCGCCGTCATCTAATAGCAAGAATAATAATTTGTGTTGTGTGTATGTAAGAATAACATGAGGTCCATAATGCGATCTCTAGTGTTTGTTGTTTGTTAATTCCTGGCCAAAATATTTGGTCAAGAATAAGATAATAAAAGTTATTTTGTTCAGTTTATTCGATGTTTACCAGCCTTAATTAATTATTTGACTACTACATGACATTGGTAGGAATGCTACTGTGTTTCCTATGTTCATAAGCACTTTTGTTTTTTTATTCAAACCATGTAGTACCCTGGAATGAAGGACCCTGCAGCGAGCAGAGTAAGAAACAGAGGACGCTGAACGTGCTGCCAACTCATGTTGTGTGCTGCAGCTTCCATGGATGCGACACAACGGACCGTTGAAAAAGCCAAAATTTTAGTCATTGGCGTTGACCAAATCAGTCCAAGTCCCTTTCCGTGCTCGAATCACATCTCGATCTGTTATTTAAATTTAATGGATTATTCCATTAATTTCCAGCATGTTCTTTTTCAATTGAAGTAGTATTGCTTACCACGACTGCCTCGTGGCTTATTTCCAGCATGCTATATATGCTATCCTATTCGTACATCATCGATTACTGACTGGGTCGACAGGAAACAGGGATGGATGGGGATCAAAACGTGGTGCCTGCAGTGTCGCGTTGGCAATTCTCCAGGCGGAGGAAGACAGCGTTGGCGTCGAGGTCGAAGGTGACGCGCGTGTTGCCCTGCGGCCACGCGCCGATGACCGTCCTTTGACCCGGGAGCACGAGGAGGCAGGCGTCCCGAAGAGCTTGTTCGGCTGCAGCAAAAGCTCGGCGCCATCCCCACGGAAGTGCAGCTTCACTAACGGCAGGCGCCGCCACACCTCCTTGGTCGCCCCGCGCACGCAGAAGGTGAAGCCGATCCGGTGCACGCGGGACAGCCCCAGCGGCCGAAGGTACTCCGCCACGGCGTGCTCCAGGACGGCGTACGCGGCCGGCACCATAAAGACCCCGCCCACACCGACGTCGAGCACCGTCCCGCCCGTGCCGTCGCTCTCGTTGCGCCGGAACGTGTCGGCGTTGACGCCAGGAAGCATGGCGCCGTCGACGCTGACGCTGACGAGCTCCACGAAGTAGGGCCCGTAGTCCGCGGCGTGGTTGGCGTTGTACAGGAGCTGGACGCTGGGCATGCCGGCCGTGCTGGGGACCTCGCCGTCGAAGCGAAGGATTCCATGGCGTTGCCCCGGCACGGGAGGCTTCATGCGCAGGCAGTAGGAGAAGCGCCGCGCATGATGTGCTTGGACAAGCTGCATCATCTGCACGTGGCTCGCGTCCCCTGCCAGCACCCCATGGATACTACTACTAATATTGTTGTTGCCCCCCTCCTCTAGTTCAGCGGCAGCTAATTCCTGGTGGTGGACGAGGAGGAAGGACACCAGAACGGCGACCACCAAGACAATGGTGTGCTCCATGGACACGATCCTGATAACCTCCGATGGATGGATGGACGCTCTTTGCCCTATGCGCCTTCCCGGCTTTTAAATAGTACCCCCCATCGAGCCCAACCATGCTTCCCTTGCTTCCTCAGAGTCAATGGCCGCAACAGGATTCCAAGGCGCTTGTCCTGGGTTCCAAAGAGTATAAGTGCTTCCCCATCAATGTGTTGCATGCATGCATGCATGCATGCAAGCATCATATCCCCTTCCTAGCTCACTCCCTCCTCCCCCGAAACTGATCCTGCAGATGTACAATACCCCTGCATTATAATGCAACATAGCAACTGGATTCTCATGCCATAAGTGATGCACCATTAGTAATGTTTGTCTCTCCCATTAGACTATTCAGTTTATGAGTTAAGGCATGCATAAATCTCTAGTGCATATTTGTTGGATTGAGTACTGGGGAAAGAGTGGGTGACGCATGTCTTTCAAAACAGTGAACTAAAGGCCTGTTTGGATCCAACCAGATTTTAAGAATCCAGATTTTAAAAGCTATAGGGGATCCAAACATGACAGATTATGCACCAGATTATAAAATCTAGATTATGAGATTTTAAGAATCTCATAATCTACTCTAACCCAGCTATTAGGTGATTTTATTTGCCAAAAGACCCACTACCCTTAAATGTTTTTGGATAATTATAGTTTATGCTATTGTTTTACCCTAATATAGAAAGGACACGCTGGTCATTAACTACCTCAAAAATTGGTTTCTAGATTTTAAGAATTCGGGATCCAAACACCTTCACCTAGATTTTTTTTAAAAGCTCATAGAAACTATGCCTAGAATCTAGATTCTTAAAAACTGATAGAGATCCAAACACCACCTAATGCATACAAATTAATAGAGGACAACCAGAAGGTGGTCTTGAAGAATATAGGGCATCCAAATAAGGATGCCTGCAAATTAATTGATTTTTTTCTTGAGATTACACAGTACAACTCAAACACTCACAACGCACGCACACTCCACGCACACTCACCCCTATGAACGCACATACGAAAACCCTACCCCTATGAGCATCTTCGAAGACTGAGCCGGCAAATTCTCCAGATTCCCCAAGTCACCACTGGCGCCTCGCTGTCGACGGCCACATCGCCTACCGCTGAAAGCACAAATGCCGTTAAATCCTAGAAAATTCGCTCCCACCGGGAGTCGAACCCAGGACCTCAAAGGTGATACTCGGATACCTTAACCACTAGGCCAAGACCCCTGATTTAATTACATGCATATCTACAGTCATTGCATCCACTCAGAGCATTAAGTATGAAATCTGACTCCTGGCAACATAAAAATACACTCATTGGTGCGCAAGAGCTCGAGTACTATTTATTTAAGGGACATTTGTCTGTAGAACACTGCCTAGTATTGAGTAGATTAGCTCGTGACATGCACAAAGCAGAGCACATTGTGACGCGGTCCAAACCAGGGGATGCTTACAGTTTCTTTTCTCTACACTAGAACGAGAAGTGGACCAACCTAGGTAGGAGGAACAGGGAAGTTTAAAATTTTTGAAGCCTTAATTGTACGACCCCATATTAAGCTTTTTTTTTGACGGGAAACATGTTAAGCTCTAATGCTTTTAAAAAAAAACAAGTAAATCACCAACCAAGTGATTTAATTAGGATATTGAATCTAGGGCTGTAACATGCCATTACGAATGTCCACCAAATCCTTAACTCCGAAAGTTAAGAACATAAGGTATATTATATAGTAGTATATATGTTCCTGCTGCCTGTACTTGAGGTACCTGCTGCCTGTAGTTGCTTTGATTGTCATTAGGGGTTATATCGGATATGAAAGTATAATGCCGTCCCGTATCGTACAACATAAGTGTGGACTACGAGCGTCGTCGTCGGAGCTCTCCTGGTGACGAAGGTCATCGTGGTTACAAACACGAGACTGGCGAAGAAGGCACGACGAGAGTACGTACACTGATGCATGTGTGCTAAGATCTCTTATTAGAATGGTTTATTTCATTAGCATTTCCAACATGCAATGCAATGCAATGCAATGCTGTGGACAGACAGTGCAGCTTCATCATGTATACATCGATCAATCATGTGTGGACAGACAGGGCAGTATCGAGTTGGCAATTCTCTGGGCGGATGAAGACGACGCTGTCGTCGAGGTCGAAGGTGAGGCGCGTGTTGCCCTGCGTCCACGCGCCGATGATAGTCCTATCACCCGGCACCACACCCATGCAAGTGTCCTGGCCGACTTCCCCGAAGAGCTTTCTCGGCGGGAGCCAAATTTCCGCGCCGGACTCCCCTCCGAAGTGCAGCTTCGCCGACGGCAGGCGCTGCCAGACCTCGTTGGTCGCTCCACGGAAACAGAAGCTGTAGCCGGTCCGGGCCACGCGTGGCAGCCCCAGCGGCCGAATGTGCTCCGCCACGGCGTGCTCCAGGACGGCGTACGCGGCGTGCACCATCACCAGCAACGGTGTGTTAGCAGCTCACCTACATCACCGCCTACTTCTGCGGACACGGCAAGGGAGCGAAAGGAAGGAACGCGCAAGGGTCTGCGCGTCAAGAAGCCCAACGTGCGCGTGCATGGGCCGGACTGGATCAATGGGGGCCCAAGGAAGATAGCAGCGACGACGGCCCAGCTCTCCGGTTGATCACCATCTACTTAAGCAAGGCGCGACGCCGAGAGAGGCATCAAGAAGAAATCATATGCTTTACGCAACACTCCTCCTTCTATCTCTGTAGCTTTTCCCTTTACCTGTTCTTCCTTCTGCTAGCTGTACACGTTGTTCAGCTCGAATTCTCCCAGATCTGTAACCAAACTACTGTGTCGCTGGTTGTTAATTCCAATCGGTAGTTGGTTGCTGACATTTGGTATCAGAGACATCGATCCCAAATCCTGGAGGCGGTCCATCACCACTACACCAGGAAGGCGAAGATGGCGGGAGCGATAGATCCCAACCTGAAGCTCGCGCTCGACGCGCAATCCAAGTTCTTCATCGACGAGATCGACAAGCGCTTCTCCAAGTTCGAGGAGAAGTGGAATCCACGGGTTGCAGCTCTGGAGGAGAACGTCGACAAGCTCGCCGCACTTCCTGCGGTGACCGACGCTATCGCCGTGTCAGCGGAGATCCACGACACCGTCACCGCGCACATGGTGGCCATCGATTCGGCGGCGGCGGAACGCTGGGACAAGTTCGAGGCGGCGGCGACGACACGCGTGGCCGCTCTCGAGTCGACGGCGGCCGCGTTCGAGTCCTGGAGGCCGCGGATCGAGCACTCCGTCGACTTCGTCAAGTCCACCGTGGAGGGCGTCCGGGCCGAGATCTCCAAGTACAACGCAACCTGGGATCGCGAGATGCGCACGGCAAACTCCTTCAAGCCAAGCGTTCTCGGCGAACGTGGGTCGACCACCGCGCACCGGGTGGACGGAGCGCGAGTCGACGGCCCGCATGGGCACCGTGATGCTTCACCACACCGGGATACTGGGTTTGGTGCTGTGTACGCCCAAACCCATGTCCCGGACAATGGTACGCCCAAGGATCTGTCCCACCAATTTTCCGATGCCCTGCATAAGCACACCACACCATTCCGTTCCGATTCACATGCTTCTGATCGTCACTTGCATGGCAAACTTCCTAAAATGCATTTTCCCAAGTTCGAGGGTGAGAATCCTAAGCTTTGGCAGAGTAGGTGTGAGAACTACTTCGAGATGTATGGTGTCAGTGAGTCGCTGTGGATTCGGGTTGCCTCAATGCATTTTGAGGGAGCGGCTGCGCGTTGGTTACAATCCGCAGAGCGCCGTATCAAGCATAGTAGTTGGCATGAATTTTGCAAGCTTATCATTGAGCGCTTTGGTAGGGATCAGCATGAAGCTTTAATTCGACAGATGTTCCATATCCGTCAGGATTCCACAGTTGCTGATTATGTAGAGAAATTTTCTGCACTCATTGATCAGTTAGCTGCTTATGAATCACACACTGATCCCTTGTATTATACCACTCGTTTCATTGATGGCCTTAGAGCTGATATCAAATCTGTTATTATGGTTCAACGTCCTCCGGACCTGGATACTGCTTGTGCATTGGCTCTTGTGCAGGAAGAAGCTGCTGACGCACGTCGGAGGGATTATCGTCGATATGATTTCTCTGTGAACAAATCTTCTTCCAGCACTGCTCTACCACTGCCAGCTCCTCCGAGAGCGGATAAATCACTGGGAGGCCATAAAGCTGATGACAAAAGGGGTGTAGAAGCTGCTCGTGCGCCGTCGGTGGAGGATAAACTTCGAGCTCTCAGGCAGTACAGAAGAGCCCGTGGTCTCTGTGAAAAATGTGCAGAAAAGTGGGTTTATGGCCATAAGTGTAATGCTACTGTGCAGCTTCATGCTATGCAGGAAGTTTGGGAACTCTTCCAGTGTGAGGACATGGATAATCTGGACAAACCACTGCCTGATGAAGGAGAAGAGCATTGTTTCATGGCAATCTCGAGGGAAGCTGTGTCAGGCAAGGAAGGACCCAAGACACTGAAGCTCATAGCAACTATTCAGGGAAGAGAGGTGTTGGTGCTCATTGATTCTGGCAGTACTAATACATTCCTCAGTTCTCGAATAGCTTCTGAAATGCAAGGTGTCAGGCCCTTGCAAACTACACATAAAGTTCAAGTGGCTAATGGTGGTATTGTTCACTGCCAGTCCCATTTGCCTGCTGCTACTTGGTCTATCCAGGACTGTGAATTCCACTCTGACATCAAGATACTAGATATTCCTTACTATGATATGGTAGTTGGTATGGACTGGTTAGAGGAATATAGTCCCATGAAGATTGATTGGGCTAGCAAATGGCTTTCTATTCCTTATCATAGCTCCACAGTTATTTTGCAAGGCATTTCTGATGAAGCCCCTGAAGGATCTGTTATTCAAATTTGTCTCTTACAAGAGGACCAGCAGTCTCCTGTTGATCAGACAGAGTGGCCTCAATTCATTCAGGACATTTTGCAGGAATTTTCTGAGGTTTTCCAAAAGCCAACTGGATTACCACCAAGCAGAAGTTGTGATCATGCTATTCCTTTGATTCCTGGTGCTAAGCCAGTCAATGTGAGACCATACAGGTTTACTCCTGCACTCAAGAATGAAATTGAGAAACAGATTCAAGAGATGTTAGCACAAGGTGTGATTCAGAAAAGTACCAGTCCATTCTCATCTCCAGTGTTGTTGGTCAAAAAGAAGGACAAAACTTGGCGCTTCTGTGTGGACTATAGATATTTAAATGCAATGACTCTCAAATTCAAGTACCCTGTGCCAATTTTTGATGAGTTGATGGATGAGCTTGCTGGTGCAAAGTGGTTTTCCATTCTGGATTTGGCTTCGGGCTACCACCAGATACTGTTGCAACCTGGAGAGGCTTTCAAAACAGCATTTCAAACACACATAGGTCACTTTGAATTTAAGGTAATGGCCTTTGGACTAACTGGTGCCCCTGGTACATTCTTGGGGGCCATGAATGATACTTTACATCTAGTTTTACGAAGATGTGCTTTGGTTTTCTTCGATGATATATTAATCTATAGTGCCACCTTGGAAGATCATCTGTTACACATCAAGGAGGTTCTGCAGCTTTTGGCTAAAGATCAGTGGAAAGTGAAACTGTCCAAATGTGTTTTTGCTCAGCAGACAGTCACTTATTTGGGCCATATCATCAGTGACAAAGGTGTGTCCACTGATCCTGCCAAAATTGAAGCAATCAAACATTGGCCACAGCCTCAAAACACAAAGGAACTGAGGAGCTTTCTTGGCTTAGCTGGATATTATAGAAAGTTTGTAAGGCATTATGGAGTAATTAGTAAATCCCTCACTGAACTTCTGAAGAAGAACAGCTTGTTTGTTTGGACTGACCACCATCAAACTGCATTTGACACATTGAAAGAAGCTTTGGCCACTGCTCCTGTCTTAGCAGTTCCAGATTTCAACAAGCCATTCTCTGTCCAAACTGATGCTTGTGGTACTGGAGTGGGTGCTGTTTTGTTACAAGAAGGTCATCCCATTGCATTTCTCAGTAAAGCCTTGGGGCCTAGAAATCAAGGCTTGTCTACATATGAGAAAGAGTATTTAGCAATTATTATTGCTGTCAGTCAGTGGAGATCTTACCTTCAACATGCTGAATTCACTATATACACTGACCATAAGAGCTTGGCCCAACTGAATGAACAAAGGTTGAACACTGTGTGGCAACAAAAGGTGTATTCTAAACTGATAGGTCTGCAGTATAAAATTGTTTACAAAAAGGGTGCAGAGAATGGAGCTGCAGATGCTTTATCCAGAGTTTCTCACATTGATGATCAGGTGCTGGCAATATCTACTGTCTCTGCTTCTTGGCTTGACTCTGTTATGATGGGTTATGCCTCTGATCCTATTACTGCTGCCATGATTTCTAAACTGACTGTGCAACCTCATGATGCTGGTCACTTTACATTGCTCAATGGGTTGCTAAGGTACAAAGGCAGAATATGGATTGCCAATGATAAAGAGATGCATAAGAAAGTCATGACAGCATTTCATTCTTCAGCAGTGGGAGGTCACTCTGGGGTACCTGTCACTTTAAGAAGAATCAAACAATACTTTGCTTGGAAGGGCATGAAAACATCTGTCCATGAATTTGTGAGAACTTGTACAATCTGTCAACAGGCTAAACCTGACAGAGCAAGATATCCAGGTTTATTACAACCTTTACCTGTTCCTTCTCAAGCTTGGCACACAATATCTATGGATTTTATAGAAGGTTTGCCTAGATCAGGAAATGCTGATTGTATATTGGTAATTGTTGACAAATTCTCAAAGTATGCTCACTTCCTGCCTCTGAAGCATCCATTCAATGCTGTCAAGGTGGCTCAAGTGTTTCTGGACAGTGTCTACAAGTTGCATGGATTACCAGAAATCATAATATCTGATCGAGATAAGATCTTCACTAGTAACTTTTGGCAGAGTCTCCTCAAACTAGCTCATATTGATCTTAACATGAGCTCAGCCTACCATCCACAAACGGACGGTCAGACAGAACGTGTAAACCAGTGTTTGGAAACCTTCTTGAGATGTTTCACTCATGCTTGCCCAAAAAAGTGGAAAGATTGGTTGCCATCTGCGGAATTTTGGTACAATACCAGTTATCATTCATCCTTGAACAAGTCACCCTTTGAAGTCTTGTATGGCTACACACCGAGGCACTTTGGTATTGAAGCTGCTTCATCAGTACCAGTTACTGTTGTGGATGAATGGTTGCAGGAACGGGTGACAATGCAACAGTTAGTGAGGCAACATCTACTTCGAGCTCAGCAGCGGATGAAGCATCAAGCAGACAAAAAGAGATCTGATCGTTCCTTCAAAGTTGGAGATATGGTTTTCTTAAAGCTTCAACCATATGTTCAAACTTCTGTTGCAGCTCGTGCTAATCAGAAACTGGCATTCAAATTTTTTTGCCCTTATCAGATCATTGCTCAAGTTGGGAAGGTGGCGTATAAGTTGCAACTACCTGAAGCCAGTGGTGTTCACCCAGTGTTTCATGTCTCTCAATTGAAACCGGCTTTGGGAGTTAACGAAATGGCCATATCAACCTTGCCAGTTAATTCTTCAGTTCTGCAAACTCCAGTCAGAGTACTGCAGAAAAGGATGTACAATCGCAATGGTAACATGGTGGCTCAGGTCAAGATTCTGTGGTCGGATCTGGATCCGGAGTTGGCAACTTGGGAAGATTTGGAAGCTATTAAGAGTCGTTTTCCAGGTGCCGCTGCTTGGGGACAAGCAGCATCTCAAGGGGAAGGGAATGTTAGCAGCTCACCTACATCACCGCCTACTTCTGCGGACACGGCAAGGGAGCGAAAGGAAGGAACGCGCAAGGGTCTGCGCGTCAAGAAGCCCAACGTGCGCGTGCATGGGCCGGACTGGATCAATGGGGGCCCAAGGAAGATAGCAGCGACGACGGCCCAGCTCTCCGGTTGATCACCATCTACTTAAGCAAGGCGCGACGCCGAGAGAGGCATCAAGAAGAAATCATATGCTTTACGCAACACTCCTCCTTCTATCTCTGTAGCTTTTCCCTTTACCTGTTCTTCCTTCTGCTAGCTGTACACGTTGTTCAGCTCGAATTCTCCCAGATCTGTAACCAAACTACTGTGTCGCTGGTTGTTAATTCCAATCGGTAGTTGGTTGCTGACACGGTGCCCCGACGTTGAGCACTGTGCCGCCGCTCCCGTCCTCCTCGTTGCGCCGGAACGTGTCGGTGTCGACGCCGGGCAGAGGGGCGCCGGCAACGCTGACGCCGGCGAGCTCCACGAAGTAGGGGCCGTATTCGGCGGCGTGGTTGTCGTTGTAGAGGAGATGGACGCTGGGCATGCCGCTCGTGCTTGGGACCTCGCCGTCGAAGCGGAGGTGGCCATGTGGCATGGGCACCTCGTTGTTGTGCAGGCAGTAGGAGAAGCGCCGCGCGTGATGACCTCGCACCAGCTGCATCATCTGCAGGTGGCTCGCGTCCACAGCCAGCACCCCATGGATACCGCTCGTGCAGCTGCTGCTTCCTGGGGGTGGAGAAGGAGGAGGGACACCAGCGCGGCGACCACCTGCAGGACGATAATGTGCTCCATGACTTGGATCCTTCCTGATGATCTCCGATGGATGGATGCTCTTTGCCTATGCGCCTTCCCGGCTTTTAAATAGCACCCCCATCAACCTAGCTCAACGCACTTCCATCCCTCTTGCTTGCTCAGAGTCAATGGCCGCAAGTCGCAAGAGGATTCCAAGGTGCCTGTCGTGGGTGCAAAAAGAGTACTAATTAAGTGCTTCCTCATCAATGTGTTGCATGCAAGCATCATATCCCTTCCTCACTTCTATCTTCTCCGGATGTAATCCTACCTGCAAGAGCTAGCAGATGGCTCTAACCTTTAGGACACTTTAATGACTGAGCAACTGGATTCTCATGCCATATGTGATGCACAATTAATAATGTTTGTCTCTCCCATTATACTAGAACTATTCAATTTATGATTTAAGTTACTAGTCTATCAACCCATGCACCTGCACGGTCTAGTAATAATTGAAGATACATGAGTATATCAATTTCATAGAAAAATTTCAAATTGAAAACAAGTATGGCTATATTTATTTTTTTCTGAAGTGGTAGATACTCCTCCTAGATAGTATTAATTGTTGGAGGATTAATCAGTTCGATATAATGATTTTTGTTGATTTGAACGTACAGGAGGATCAATGACTTATACATTTTAAATCTCCGAACACAAACTTATTGATTTTTCACATAGTACTTTCTCTCTTTTGAAACTTTTGAACCTAACCAACAACTGATCGAATTACTTGATCTCCTATTTCTCTTGCCTCCTTGCTTTTCCTTTCAATTCACCATAATATCTTGCTTTATGCATTGATACTCTCTTATCTAGCACATAAATCTGTAGTGCATATTTGTTGGATTGAGTACGGAGGAAAGAGTGGGTGATGCATGTCCTTCAAAACAGTGAATGCTTACAAATAGAGGAGGACCAGATGGTGGTCTTGGAGAATAGTATAGGGCATCCAAATAAGGATGCTTGCAAATTAATTGATTCACAGGCATATCTATATAGTCATTACATCCACTCAGAGCATTATGTAATCTGACTCCGGCCCGGGTCGGGCAACATAAGTATACAGTACTCATCAGTGTACAAGCTCGACTACCATTTATGTTTAAACATCCGAATAAAGGTAAAGGATTCTTGCAAATCAATTTATTCACAGGCATATCTATAGTCATTGCATCCACTCAGAGCATTATATATATGGGCTAGTTTGGTTGGTGCCCTCGCACAAATCTGCCTGGCCAAAAGCAAGCCGGAGAACTGCGTATGATTTTCTGGTCCACCGCTGTAGTGGACTTGTGTTGTTGTGAACGCATGCTTGAATGTCATCTTGATGGATGGATGCTTAATATAATGCGCACTAGCTAGTACAATTAATATTGATCTGTGCTGCTGATAATTGAGAACTGTTATTTGAATCACTGGTACAATCGTGGCCTAAAGTGGCGGGCGAAATGACCCTGTGGTGGCGGACGAAACTTCCGCCACTCCGGCTGCGCCACTGCTGGCTTGGCGTTCCAGTGACGGACAGGAACGTCCGCCACCGCTGCCCCAATAAACAAACAAAAAAAAGAACATGGGCCCAGTCCGGGCCCACAGCCGCACCGCACATCACGTCCCGCCCCGCTGTGGCCCATGCCGGAACCCTAGCCGCCGCGCCGCCACAGTCGCCGTGGAGGATTCGTCGCCGTCGTCGTGTCTGGGGCCCAAGCCGCGCCGCCAGTCGCCGAGCCGCATGTCATGGAGCTCGAGGAGGCCGCGTCCGTCGCCGCCGTCGTCATCGTCGCCGCCATATCCACTGCGTCCATCGTCGTCGTTGCCGGATCCGCCGCCTCCGTCGCCGCCGTCGTCGACGCCGGATCCTCTGCGTCCGTCGTCGTTGTCGCCGGATCCGCGGCGAGCTCGACGAGGCCACCGCGGATGCATCAGATCGGGCAGCCTCTGCTTCCCCCACGTCGTGCGCTGCTCCAGATCTGAACAAGAGGAGGAGTGAGGGAAGGAGGGAGCGAGGGGCTGAGGCCTGACCTCGATCTGCGCGTCCGGCAAGAGGCGTGTCCATGGATGGTAGAAGGAGGAGGCGCCATGGAGGAGTCCCTCGATGGAGCCGCGCGCGAACTCGTCGCGTGCGCGCGCCGGCGAGGGATACCACCATGGCCGCCGACGAGTCTTCCACGGCAACTATGCGAGGAAGAGGAGACGCGTGGGGAGGGAGAGGGGCGGCGCGCCGCTCGCCGTGGCCTGCTACTCCGCGAGTGCGTCCCGCCGGAGTGGAGATGGTGGTGGGAGAAGAGAAGATAAGGGAGGGGGCGGCGGCGGGTTTGGGGAAAGAGAAGGGATGGGGGTGGAGGATGAAAGAAAACGTCAAGTGTTGTTTATATAATATGGGCCTAGAATTCGGGCCGTCCGCCACTTGTGCTTTGATGAGGTCACATGTGAACGCCACTGCTATCTTCTCTCAGGTGGCGGACGCCGCTGATGTCAGTCTGTCCACCACTGCTGTTAGGAAAGTTGCTGATGTCACATGTGTCCGCCACCGTTAACTGCTACAGTACCTTGCGCAAGCCTATAGTGACGTAGAAAATTGTGTCCGCCACTGCTATTTTAGACCCTGCGTCACTGCAGGGTCATTTTGTACTAGTGAATGGATTGTTTCAAAATGATTTCCAGCATGCAATGCAACGCACTGGCAGCACTGCATACATCATCGTCGATCACTGGATGGATGGATCGACAGGAGAGAGAGAGTGGTATGGATGCGATCAAGTGGTGGTGCCAGTGTCGCGTTGGCAATCCTCTGGGCGGAGGAAGACTGTGTTGGCGTCGAGGTCGAAGGTGAAGCGCGTGTCAACCTGCGGTAGCGCGCCGATGACCGTCCGATCGCCTGGGAGGACGGCGAGGCAGGCGACCTGGCCCTCGAACGTGACGAAGAGCTTGCTCGGCGGGAGCGCCACCACTGCGCCGGGGGGGGGCGGAAGTACAGCTTCACCGCCGGCCAACTTTGCCATGTTGCCGGGTAGCGGACGCAGAAGGTGAAGCCGGGGCGGTGCACGCGGGGCAGATGCTCGACGTGCGCAGCTACGGCGTGCTCCAGGGCGTCGTACGCCTCCTGCACCATCGCTAGCATCGGCGTCGTCACGTCCAGCACCGTCCCGCCGCTCCCGTCAGCCTCGTTGCGCCGGAACGTGTAGGCGCTGACGCCGGGCAGCTTGGCGCCGTTGATGGTCACGCCGTCGAGCTCCACGAAGTATGGGCCGTAGTCGGCGGCGTGGTTGGCGTTGTACAGGAGCTGCTCGTGGGGCATGCCATCCGTGCTGGGGACCTCGCCGTCGAAGCGGAGGAGGCCGCCTGGCACGGGCAGCTCATTCTCGCGCAGGCAGTAGGAGAAACGCCGCGCGTGGTGACCTCGCACGAGATGCATCATCTCCGTGTGGCTCGCATCCACCGCCAGCAGCCCATGCCCATGCCCATGGATACTACTACTATTGTTGTTGCCCCCGGCCTCCTGATCTGCTGCAGCTGCTGCTTCCTGGTGGTGGACAAGGAGCAGGAGGGACACCAGCGCCGCGACCACCTGCAGGACGATGCTGTGCTCCATAACTTGGATCCTTCCTGATCGATGAATGGATGCTCGATCTTTTCCCATGCACCTTCTTCCAGGCCTTTAGATATATATAGCACTCCATAGATCGAGCTCAACCACACTACCCTGCTCAGCGTTAAATGCATGCACTTGTACAAGCTAGGCCGGAGCAGGGATTCCAAAATGTTTGTCATGGGTGCAAAGAAAGACAAGACTCTTTGCATGTGCTTCCTCATCAATGTGTTGCATGCAATCATCACCATATCCCTTCCTCCTCTGGATCTCATCCAGCATACATATAACTCTTACTCTGTAAGAGCTAGTAGTTGGCTCTAAACTTTCTAGACCATCTAGTGAATCAACAACTGGATTCTCATTCCATAAGTGATGCACCATGCATTAAACCATGTGTCATGGCATGCATAAATCTGTGCATGTTTGTTGGATTGATAGTACTGAGCAAAGAGTGGGTGATGCATGTCTTTTCAAAACAGTGGATGCCTTTGAGGATATGGGGCATCCAAATAAGGATGCTTGCAAATTGATTGATTCGCACAGGCACCTATAGTCATTGCATCCACTCAGAGCATCATGTAAACCGACTCCCGGGCAACATAAGTATACACTACTCATCAATGCACAAGGTCCACTAATTAAAAGACGTACAATCATTAGTGCAGAAGCTTGACTGCTGGGCGGGTGCCAATTTTTAAAGCGGCAATACAAGCGTGCTTTCAGCACTCTTCCTATCATTGTGACCTTCAACATGCAGCTCACCACCGTCCAGACCTCGGCCAAGGGATGTACTCCCTGGCGATAGACACGGCACGCAGCGCGATGTGGACACAATTTTTCTTTCTTTTTTTCCAATTAGTGTGGTACTTTTAAAACCTTGAGAGCAAATAAATGTGATGGCTTCTTTTCTTGAACAAATATTAATATAATAGATTCGACGTCATTTACAGATTTCTCTCTCTCAAAGTAAACTCCTCGGACGATGTTAAAATATCATCAACATTGATATGACTTCCATTAGCAATAAAATGGTAGTAATAAATAGTAATCTTGGAGGTTCTGGATAGTTTCTGCTAGTGAGAAGAAATAGCAATTGATTAATCATTTATACTCTTGGCATCAAAGATATAATGAAATAGCAACCTGAGATTCTCGGGCCTTAAGTGATACCACCGTGATAAACACCCTTCATCATCACTAGGGATGGCAACGGGTGGAGATCCACCGGATTTACCCTCCTCAGACCCTCATCCTTTAAGAGAAAACTCCACCCGCTGGATAATCCAATTAATGTCACGGATGGAGTTTTCCACCCAGACCCAGACCCTGCGGGTAAAATATACCCATCGGGTACCCATATCCTCTAACCATATCAAATTTTCAACAGCATAACAGCAGTAAATATAACAAAGTACTACCATCATAACAGCATAACAACAGAAAAACAGCAAGCATATTTAACAATTCAGCAGCACCACCATTCATCACTTAACGTCAAGTACTACCATCAGTCTAGTACATGATCAGAAGTTCAAACTAAATCATCAAGTCACAGGCCTCATGGCGCACACAGACAAGTTATGCATAAGTTTTACAAACCAACAGGTTACAAAAATAGTGCAATATGTGAACTAGCACATAGCAGATTGCACTTGCATCTTGCAAACAGCGCACATGCATGGCCTCTTGCTGCTACACCTCGCTGCTGAACTTGAAGCCGCTGCACATCCAGCTTCACCCAAGTTTGAGTTCCTAAACACATGAGAATGAATTGAGTAAGAAGTATAATATGGCTGGACTATTGATTAACATAAACAAGAATAGTATTGTGGTTTATACAGACCTGAAGTCCCTCTTGAATGTCTTGAAGACAAGACCAGAAGGTAGACGAGTTCCTCTCTTTCTCATTAACTAGGAACAAAAAGGAACAATAAATCAACTTGCAACCACATAAAGAAACGATGAACTGCACAACAGAAATACCTTTGAGTTTGTTTCGAATCCAATCTTGTGAGCACATGAGTGCCTCCAACATATGAGAAGTGAGCCTGCTTCGGTGCTCGCTAAGGACTCTACCACTTGTGCTAAAAGCTGATTCAGAAGCAACGGTGGTAACAGGAATTGCAAAGATATCCCTAGCAATCCTCCTCAAAGTGGGATAGCGTGTTCCTGCCACCTTCCACCAATCCAACACATTAAAGTTCTTTGTTGTTAGTGGGACCAAATCATCCTCCAAGTAACGGTCTAACTCAGATTTAGACCGCATGGCTGATGGCCTTTTACTTGCAACACGAGCACTGAAAGAAGATAAGAAGTCTGTGTTGCCTAAGGAAGCTGCTGTAGATGACTCAGATTCATTCTCATCCTCATCCATATGGTACTCAAGCATCAGCTCACTCAAAGAATCCTTGACCTCCGCAACCTTGTCATCACAAACTTGACCAGTTGTACCAAGCAGCCACTCATAAGACATCAGCAACATCAAGTTTTTGAATCGAGGATCAAGAACAGTTGCAATTCCCATGAGAACTTGAATATCAGACCAATATTTGTCAAACTTGGCTACCATATTTGCAGACATTGCTTCTACCATTGCATTGCCACAAGTTGACCATTGTCTGATTTTCATTCTGATCTCACAAATTTTAGTGAAGTAGATATTGGCAGTCACATAATCAGTTCCTGAAAAGATTTCAGTGATGTCGTTGAACAACCTAAGCCTTTCTACAACATCAGCAGCAAACTCCCATTCTTTCTCACTTGGCAAACATGTGTACTGCCTATCCACACGACTAGCTCGAATAAAGACAGCCTTATATGGCAATGCAGTGCTAAGCATCTTAAATGTTGAATTCCATCTAGTCTTGCAATCAAGATGTATCTTTTGCTCAATTTTAACTTTGCAATGCTTTGCTATCTCTTCAAACTTCTCAACCCTTTTTGGTGTTGTTGTTCAGTAGGCTACACTATCACGAATATTTTCAATTGCAGGTTTGAGCTCTTCTAAACCATCCTTCACAATCAGATTAAGGATATGGGCACAACAACGCATATGCAATAGTTTACCATCAGCTAAGAGGTTGCCTTTACCAATCTTCTTCACAAGCAAAGGAATGATGGCATCATTTGTTGTGCAGTTGTCAAGAGTCAAAGTAGATACCTTCTCATCCAAATTCCATTCAACCAAGGAGTCATAGAGTTCTTCAGCAATTATTTCTGCAGTGTGAGGTGCTGGCACATAAATGAACCTACATATGAACACAACAATGTTAGTATTATGGCAATTAAAAAGAAATCAGAACTATTATTTTGAGATAAAAGAGAAATCAGATCTGGAATCACAATGGTCACCTCATGATAATATTTCTAAGTGTCCAAGATTCATCAATGAAGTGTGCTGTGACAGCCATGTAGCCTCTCTTTTGATTATCAGATGTCGACATATCAGTGGTGACAGCCACCCTTGAATTGATTCCAGCCATGTATTCAATGGCCTTTTTCTTTTCCAACTCATATTGCTCCACTATGTCCTTCCTGCAATACAGTAAAGACATCTTAGTAAATTCAACCAGACATACAAAAATAATAAAAAAGATAGTATACATGCAGAATTGTAACTACCTTATTGTATTCCTAGTCCCAATCTTGAACAAAGGCTGAAGTGCACCAACAAAGCTCCTAAAACCGACATGATCAACCATGCTTAAAGGATACTCATGAAGTATGATCATATGAGCGAGTGCTTTTCTTGCAGTTTCTTGATCGAAGGTGTAGTTCTCCACTGCTATTGGCCCTGCAGCAGAGGCACCAAACCTCAAGTGTGCTTGAGCCAATCTCTTTGTAGCATTCAACTTGATCTTCTTCAGCTCACATCTCCTGAGATGGTCATGTAGGTGACTAGTACCATTGCCTGTGGTAGCAGAAAGGGCCTTCGAACAATGCTTGCATTTTGCCTTTATGATTCCCGCGATCTTGATCCTCTTAAAATCCTTCCAGACTTCAGAAGTCAGCTTCCTCTTTGAGCCCACACCTTCTTCCTCTTCTTCAAGATCAATGGGAGTCAACTGTGCATCAGCTGCTTGATCGTCTTCTATCTCAATGGGCAGAGAATCATTACTTGATTCTGGAAGTGAAACTGATGCAGTTTGAGAAGTCTCAGTGCCCTGAGTTTTGATGCTACTTCCACTAGCAGCAGACATATCGCCAAATCTGGGCAGAAGTAATATTATAACATAAGTATCATGTGCAAATATACTAGTAGCAGACTAGCAGTAGTACAGACATGCGTCCAGATATTATCTTAGAAAAAAGACATGCGTACAGATCAATTGTTTAGGCACAAATCACCCAGACTGAATATTTAAATGGAAAGATGACTAGTACGGGACAAACAGAATCATCACAAGCACATAGCAATTGCTTATTTGAGGCACAAATCACTAAGGATGAATATTTAAATGGAAAGAACACCACTACAGAACAAAGCAGAATCACAATCGCAAGGTTTCCTATCCGGATTTGGCACGAATTGACATTAGAAAGTAGATAAAAAAAATGAACTTGGAGGGCGGACAGGAATCTTACAGCAGATTGCGAATCCCTTTGCCGCTTCGAATCTGAGGCCGTGATGTCGGGGATTGAGGAGACCGGCCGTTCTTCTTGTAGCCTTTGACACCAGATCCCTTGGTGATGGGGACTGCCTGGCGTGCTCGAACTGGAGGAGGCGGTGGAGTAGCCGCAACAGGTGGCGGTGGGGAAGTAGTAGCAGCAGCAGCTGGGGGCGGTGGAGCACCAGGAGCTACCAAGACGACCGCGGGATTGGATCTTGGCGGTGGTGAATCCAGCAGGTCGACGACGACGGATGCAGGGACTTGTTTTTCCTTCGGATCTGGTGGCTGCCGGTCAGGTTCGACGACGTCCCTTCGGGTTCGGATGCGCGGCCAGAGATGCGAGGTCAGTAACTTGCAGTTGCTGCAACAGCAATAAAAAGAAGTTTAGAGGAAGAAGAAAGATCACCGGCCGTTGTCGCTGATGGATCCGGAGAGCACCGCCATCCCGAAGTCCTAGGTCCTACCTCTCTCGTCGTCGCCTCGTCGGTGTCGGACGGTAGGAGACCGAGAGAGCGAGCTGAGGGAGAGTGAGGCGGCTGGGATTGGGAGTGGAGTGGAGTGAAACGTGTAGGGTTAGGGTTTGGAGAGGGTTTTATATCATGTAAAGTTGGGCCTATATTGGGCTGGACCTAAAGGAAAATGGGCTGCCAATGTATTTTGGACCGGATCTCCACGGGTGGCGGGTTCGGGTTCTGCTGAACCATACCCTGACCCGGCCCACCCGATGGATGACCCTTTTCACCCATTTGTAGATCCATGGATACTAAATTTCACCCAAATCCTCCCCCTAATAGGAGAAAAATCCGTCGGGTCGCGGGTAATGGACATCCATTGCCATCCCTAATCATCACTGCAGATTGACTGTTGTGTGCATTCTATTATACTACTCAGTGATGCTTCAAAAATAATATTTTTTCTCGTATTCAGGATGAATTGCATAAATCTATGCCTATTAATTTGTTGGATTGAGTACTGAAAAGAATTGGTGACGCATGCCTTTACAAAACAGTGAATGCCTTTGAGGATATCGGGCATCCGAATATGGATTCTTTCAAATTAATTGATTCACATGGATCTAGAGTCATTGCATGATTGCATCCACTCAGAACATTAGGTAATCCCGTGAGAGCACCATAATAAATCACAAGTATTGTCAAACAGAGTGAGTAGATTCGACGTCACTTACATATCGATTTCTCTCGCTCGAAGTAAACTCTTCTCGGACTATGGTAAGCTATCCTCAACATTGATATGATTTCCCTTAGCAATAATATGGTAGTAATAAATACTAACCTCCTTTTCAAAATACTTGACAACTTTAACTTTACTATTCATAATTTGACCATTTTTCTTTTCTATAAATATTTGCTCAAACATTCATGAACATATGACATGTTTAAAGTACTTTTAGTAGCCCCTCTATTGATAGTATTATTAATTTACTTAACCAAAAGGATTGACAACTATTATTGGTCAAAGCATGAACAGTGAAAGTCAAAATTGCCAAGTATTATGAAATGGAGGTTAGTAGTAATCTTGGAGGTTCTGGATAGTTTCTGCTAGTGAGAAGAAACAGCAATTGATGAAGCATTTATACTCTTGGCATCAAAGATATACTGAAATAGCAACCCGAGATTCTCATGCCTTAATTAAGTGATGCCCCTAGTATTCAGTTATTAATTATATATGAGTCGGGATGCATAAATCTACACATATTACAGTAATTTGTCGGATTGAGTAGTATTGAGGAAAGAGTGGGTGATGCACGTCTTTCCATTCAAAACAGTGAGTGCCTTTGAGGATATGTGGCATCCAAATAAGGATTCTTTCAAATTAATTGATTCCCAAGCATATATCTATAGCGATTGCAGCCACTCAGAGCAATAGATAATCCCGGGGGATACGTACCATAATAAATACAAACTGACCAAAACAGCACAGAATTAAGCTTGTGACCTTATTTAAGCGGCAATGCACGTGTGCTTTGAGCACTCGTACGTTGATCCGGCCTATCATTGTGAGCGACCTTCAACATGAGGCCCACCAGCAGCATCCCGTTCCTGCTCGTAGTCTGGCTTTTAGGCTTTGTGGTCGTTGTCCACAGCTTGCCCGGCGACCAAACCCTGAAGCTATTCACCAGCCCTGGCCTGAATGGAACCGTCCATGTCGACGACGATGGCTTCCTGCAGCTGGGGGACAGACATGAAGACGCCATCCACGACGTGGTCAAGTACTACGTGGTGGGCAGCATCGGCACGGGCTGGGGCCAACGGATGTACTCCCTGGCGATAGAGACGACGCGCAGCGCGACGTGGATGCAGTGCGTGCCGTGCAGCAACGACAGCTCCTGCTTCTCGCAGGAGCCGGCGCCTTTCGACCCGTCTGACTCGCCGACGTTCGAGCCGCATCCGCTCGCCACCTTCTGCGGGGAGAAGAATACCACCAGCAGCAGCTGCGAGTTCCACACCTCCCGTCCGGACGGCATGGCAGCCAACGGGTTGCTCGTCCAGGACAATTTCATCGTCTTCGCCGCCAACGGCAACCCATGCTTCTCGTTCGGTTTCCCGTTCGGGTGCGTGCACAACAGCGTGGGGTTCCACAGCCACGGCGTGATGGCCGGCGTCCTGAGCCTGGGCAAGTCGAGGGTCTCGTTCGCCGGGATAAAAAGCATGCAACAATTCTCATACTGCCTCGCGCCGCCGACGGGGCAGCCGCAGGAGCACTACGGCTTCCTCCGGATCAATCTAGATGTCCCGGACACGGCACACATGCAGAGAATCAAGTTTCATGATGATGATGATGATGTCTCCCAGTCCCCGGGGAACGACAGCAATTCCTACTTCCTCAATCTGGTTGGCGTCAGCGTGGCCGGAGCACGGCTGCCTGGCATCAGCAGGCAGACGTTCCAGCGTACTACTGGCGGCGCCGGTGGCACCGTGATCAACCCCGGCGTGAGCACGATGATCATGGTGCGGGCAGCGTACGACGCCCTGGAGCGCGCCCTCGAGGATCACCTGATCAGGGCGGCTGGGTTCCGTCGCGTCGTGAGCCGCTCCGGCTACCACCTATGTGTCAATGGCTCAACGCACACCGTGCAGCCGGACATGCCCTCGGTGACGCTTCACTTCGATGGTGGTGTTGATCTGGAGCTCGGTCCGCAGCAGATGTTCGTGGGCACGTCGTCATCGGAGGTCACATGCCTGGCCGTTGTGCCCGGATCCATGACTGTCATCGGCGCCTTGCAGCAGATGAATATGCGCTTTACCTACGACTTGATTAAGGACACTATCTTCTTCGTGCCGGAGAACTGCGCTCTCGACGTCACGCCTTAATTATGTATCCCTGAAATTAGCTGTTTGGCTGTCTTCTTCAAGTAGCAATTTTTATATGATCAAGCAGTGTGTATATGACTGCAGCTGATGAAAAAATAAGGGGAATAAACAACAGTTTCATCGATGATTCATTTTGATTTACAGCTATTTCATCTTTGATTGACACGTTTGTTTGTGATTATTAGTTGAAGCAAATTATTTTTAACGAGCAGAGCAAGCAGAGACAGGCGCATATAGAGTACAGACAGTGACAGATCTCACTCAAATCATGAGCTTGATGCGCCGGCCGTATCCATCCCTCCTATCGAAGTAGCGGTTCCAGAGCA
Source organism: Eragrostis curvula (assembly GCA_007726485.1). NCBI lineage: Eukaryota > Viridiplantae > Streptophyta > Magnoliopsida > Poales > Poaceae > Eragrostis > Eragrostis curvula. The sequence continues at coordinate 1,036,154 of CM017440.1, read as the reverse complement.
TGACGCCTGCGTAGCCGGGCGTGTCCTGAACCAGCGGCAGCGCCCTGGCGAAGAGCGTCTCCGGGTCCACCCATCCGTCGCTCGCCGCGTCCCTCGCCGCCGGCAAGCCGACGTAGAGCTTCGCCGTCGGGTTCCGCTCCGCCCAGCCTCGCCACGACCCGAAGAACGGCCGCCTCTCGTCGGCGTTGAAGGAGCACATGGTGTCGTTGTAGAAGCGCACGTGGACGCGCCCAAACAGCCCCGTCGCCAGCGCCACGTCAGCGCTCGTGTCCTGCCCGTCCATGCACCGCACCGTCGCCGTCAGGAGAAGCTCCTTCTTCTTCTTCCAGCTGGCAGTGCGTGACGTCGGGCTAGCTCGTCGTAGTTCGCGGACCCGCCATGGTCGACGAAGAAGTCGACGCCGTCGAGCACGGCGTCGCCGAACGGCCGGAACACGCCCGGGCGGCGGCGGCCGGCGAGGTAGGCGTGCCACAGGTAGTCGGCGACGTCCCGGGCAGAGCTAGGCGTGGGGAGGGAGTAGCTGTCGCCGTCGCCGCCGATGGAGAGGAGGACGGTGACGTTCTTGGCGCGCTGGCAGTGCGTGACGTCGGCGCCGACGGCGGAGGCGTCGTGGCCAGAGATGTCGAGGGTGTGCTTGCCGTGGCCGAAGACGCTGAGGAAGGAGATGATCACCGTGGTGTAGAGGCCGGTGTCGCAGGCCTCACGGAGGGAACCCTCGTCCTTGTTACGGCCCCAGAACACGGTGAGCTGGCCGGTCTTGCCGGCGGCAGCTGGGCTGCCGACGTTGCCGAGCAACAGAACTACTAGTAGGATGGGAAGTAGTAGATGCAGGGGAGATGACAGCCGCTTGAATGTTGCCATGTTTGTCACACTCTGCTGTGTGCTACTACTGAAGTTGTGCAAAGAGGGATTGAATCAGTGTCCTTCTTATACAGTTACATATGCTAGACCTGGACGATGCTCTCCTGGTGTGGACATGTCCCTTCTGGGGTGTGCGCAACGTCCATTCTTGTGGGCGCCAAGAAATGATTGGACTTGGGTTGCCACTAGCTAGCTGTGTGCAATACAAATCCCTGTTTGACTTTGATACAATGTAGCTAGCTAGCTAGCACATTCTGACATTCAAACAGTTTTGCTCCCTCAGTTTTCCAATAATGGACATTGCTGACATTTTTTTCATGGAGAAAATGGAAACTGTTGACTTTCAAACTCAATGTATGACCGAACATTTCAATAATGTAATTCATCTTTACCTTTGAGACCATGTATAGCTAGTTGACTTTGAAACTCGATGTTTGACCGGTAACGTTTAAATAATTCCTGTTTACATTTGAGACCATGTATAGGTAGCACATTAAACAGTTTTGCTATTTTTTTAGTGACAGGAAGAGTTGACTTTGAAACTCGATGTTTGACCGATGACGTTTCAATAGTGTAGATGTAAATTAATGAGTATACAACATTACGGACATATTTCGAGGAAATTTAACAATACTGTTTTTACTTCCATCTTCTACATATTTCAAAAATATCAGTGGTCAAATTGAAATAGTGCAGTCAAGAGTGACAAGTACTGAAAAAGGAGTGATAGCCTTGGAGTATCAGTCAGCTCGATTACTGATACAAGGTTGTCAATCCAGCTGAGTTTTGTACTCGAATACTCTGTTAACACTCGTGCAAAAAAGCATACTACCCAACTCCCAGCCAAACATTGACAAATTGGTACGAAAATGCAAATTCGTTGTTATACGGTCATGCACTTTATTAATTATTAGGATATAAGATTATTATTAACTGCAGCCGAAGAAGCCTGCATTACAGAGAGTACGTGATGAACATTCATCAGTGTATACTTTTGCTCTGGAGCGATCGATCGATCTTCTCAGACCACGTCGTGGATGGCACGGCCGAACCCTGTTAACTTGTCGTAGTACCTGTTCCAGATCACCACGCCGCCGTAGTTGGGCTTGTCTTGCACGGACGGCAGCACGCTCTCGCTTAGCGTCTCGGGGTCAATCCATCCTCTGAACTCGTCGGCGGCCGCCAGCCCCAAATGCAGCTGCGCCGGCGACGACGACGACGACCACTGGTGCCAGGCGCCCCAGAACGGGCGCGTCTCGTGGTAGTCGTAGCCGCAGCTGCCGTCGCCGTAGAACCGCACGTGCAGGCGCTCGATCAGCCCCGCCATCTTCTCCAGCGCCGACGGCTGCTCGTCGTCGAACACGGCCGCGCATGGCGGCGACGCCGTCAGGCGCACCGCCTTGCCGCAGCGGCAGCGGCGCTGCCGGCCTGCCAGGCTCCTCGCGAGCTCGCCGTAGTTGGTCAACTTCAACGCGCCGCGGTCGAGGTAGAAGTCGATTCCGTCGAGCACGGCGTCGCCGAACGGCCGGAACACGCCGCGGCGGCCGCCGCCGAGGTAGGCGTCCCACAGGTAGTCGGCGACGTCCGTGGCCGACCTGGCGGTGGGGAGAGAGTACTGGTCGCCGTCGCCGCCGAGGGAGAGGAGCACGAGGATGTGCTTCGACTGGCAGTGCTTCACGTCGGCGCCGACGGCGGAGGCGTCGTGGCCGGCGATGTCGAGGTTGTACTTGCCATGGCCGAAGGCGCTGAGGTAGGAGATGATCACCGTGGTGTAGAGACCGGTGTCGCAGGCTTCCTTGAGCGAGCCCTCGGTCTTGTTCCGGCCCCAGAAGACGGTGAGCTGGCCGGTCTTGTTGGCTGTGGTTTGGCTGGGGAAGAAGAGGAGGAGAAGGAGGAAGCTGCAGGAGAGAGAGGTGGCTACAAGAGGCGAACGGCGTTGGAGCGCCATTGCTTACGTGTGTACACTGCTTTCGGGTGAAGGCGATGGCAGTGCACGAGTAGTGCTCAGTATATATATGTACTCTATACCGGTCTCTACACGACTAGGGGTACACTGTGAGAGAATCTGAACACGGCGGCCAAGGACATGGAACGTACGGCAGTGGCGTAGGCACACGGGTTGGGACTGATCAGAGTCAATTCCCGTGTGCCCTTGATGCAGGGATGCGGCTGGTCTGAGTTACAGTAATAACTCTTGTTGGGCTAAGAAAGGAAGTTCTAGAAGAACGTATTCTACTCTTAGTCTATATGTGGGCAATTTATCAAAGGAGTTCCTATCCTAGTAGGAAAGAAGAACCTCCACCCCGCATATAAATAGTGGAGCACCCCAAGCATTGTAATCACCAGTTTATTCTGAATAATAAAGAGAAGGCTCCGCCCTACATTGTGTTTCGCCTCTTGTCTACTTTGTGTGTTGTTCTCTACCGTCGATAGCGTTACTACAACACGTTATCAGCACGCTCGCCGCTGAGCGCGTCGAGAGAAGAAGTCGCCGATTAGAAGCCGCCGGGTTCCAGAAGTTGACGCCTCGGGAATCGCGCCGACCTCGGAAAGTCGCGCCGCCTTGGGATCCGTGCCTCGACGACCTTGACGTCCGCGCCATCTCGACGCTGTTGGTGGGATCAGGAACAACTACGAAGTTCTGAAGAATTGCACTGTATACGCCCTACGCGGTTAAGTCCTTGGTCCTATCCTATGCGATAGTGACTAGTTGATGGTATACATGCAAAGAAATTACAAGGTAAATTTGCTGATCGACCTTGTAGTGTTGATCGCGATGGCTCGTTGCAGCCATGGATCGAAATCCCCTTGTATCTGGCCTCAGTTTTTCTAAACTGAGTTTATCGTATCCCTACATCTAGTTTTGTTAGGGGTCACAGAATTGAATTGCATTGCATCATCACAGTGGTGGGGCTTGTAGCCGCCACTGTCGCCGGTGAGCACCACCGCGGCCACCACAATATGCACAACAACGAGGCTCGCAGACCTCCAACATGCATCACAGCAACTAGAAAAAAAGGGGAGAGGTAGAAACCTAACCCTAACCCTAACTTGACCCTAACCCTAGCTCGCCGGCGACGAGCTTGGACCTCGTCGCCGGCCACCGCGCCATGCGCGCGACGAGCCACCGAGCCGCGTCGCCCTGAAGCCGCGCCCGCGAGCCGCGTACCAAGCTGAGCCGCAGCTCGGGCTCGGGCTTGGGCTCCACCACGTGCGCGGGGCCCGTCGACCCCGCCGCGTCCGCATCTGCGCCGCCACACGACGGCGCCGACCGTCGCGACCCCGCATCGGGTCGCCGGCCACCGGATCTGGGAGCGGGGCAGCCGGATCTGCCATCGCCGCCCCCACCCGGGACTCCTCCGCCGCAAAGAGGAGCCCCGGGACCTCGTCCTCGCGAGCGCGACGGCGGGAGCTCGGAGCTCGACCGCCGCCGCCGCATCTCCGTCACCCCCCGCCGGGGCTCGACGGCGGGAGCTCCTTGTCACCGCCCCACCGCGCCGCGCTGGGCCCGCATGCCGCCGCGCGTCACCACCTCGCCTCACCCCACGCCGAGCTCCGGCGAACGAGCTCGCGCAGGGGCTCCAGATCCGCGCCGCAGGCGGACTCCCCACCGCCTCCCACGTTCGCCGCCCCACCATGGCGACGCCGTGCGCCGCACCGCCGTGCTCGCACGCGCGCGCGGGCCCGCTCCGCCGCCGCCGCTCGCGGTGGAGAAGGAGGAGGAGAGGGAGAGAAGCGAGGGGATTAGGGTTTCAACCCTATCCCCTCGCCTTATATACCGGCCGGAGCAGGCCGGGTCTCTGATGGGCTAGGATGGGCCGGGATGGGCCGAGGCCGGCCCAGTGGGTCGGCCCGATTTTGGAAAAATCGAGAAAATACGAGGAAATTTGGAAAAATCTGAAATTTTGCGGAAACCCCCTCGAAAAGCTAGAAATTGTGGTTAAGTCCTGGATTTTTGCAGAAAATACCTTGAAGTTTTCCAGAATAGAACCCACAGTCCTAAATTTTTGCAAATTGGTCCAGATTGTTCTGAATTTACGATTTGACATAGAATTTTTGCAAAATAGACCCCGTAGTCTCTGGAAATTGTCAGAAACATAATAACTTGCTATTTTTGCTGTTTTAACCTCCTGTTTGTGCATATTTACTGTGTAACTTGATCTGAAATCATGCATATCATGTTTAAGCAACTAAAACATGATTAAAAGTGCCTTTAATCATAGAAACATGGTTTTAGGTATTTCTTTGAGTCTTTAATCCACTACTTTTTGCATTCTACATATTGTTTACTCAGAAGTAAACCTATGCACATTCATATGAACATCTTGTAGATGTCTCAAGTAGTGAAATGTGAATTCGATGTGCTTGCCATGAATGGTTTTAACTAATTATCTTGATCAATGATGAAATCCTCTTATGTGGTAAAAATCTCTTGAAGATGATTAAACCCAGGAATGAGGACACTAATCCATTTGAAGTGGAGAAAACTTGGAAACCGTATTTTTTGAGTCATCATCTAAGAATTATCCTGAAGATAAAAGCATGAATGAAAATAGTTCACATGTCTTGTGACACTCTCTGAAAGAGATTTTTGAGATAATTGAAACTATCTTAAAAGTTGAGCGTCAATGGTGGCACCAACGCTGTCAATATTACAAGACATTGAGGATTATTATACCGTATTGTATGAGAATGTCGCTAGCATGAAGCTTTATGGCATTTGACTTGGCAGTAGCAAGGATCTCATACATACGATCTCTCTTTACCTTCGACCCTAAGCTCACTTGTGTGAGTAGCCCGAAAACTACATTTGATATGTAGGCCTGAGTATTGCCTTGAAGCAAGATTAGGAAGAGAATGAGATGATCTTACATGATCATATATCTCGTTACACTGGCTCAATAGCACTGCATGAAGCAAATGCTACATCATTCAAGGAGAATGATAAGGTGAAGGGCCAATAGAAGGCGCCTGGGAAAGGTAAAGGCAAAGCTAGGCAATTCATGAAGAATGAGAAAGACAAAGCTAAGCAGCCTATTAAGAGAGAAAACGGTAAACAAGATCAAGATTGTTATAGGTGTAAAATGAGAGACTATTGGTCTTGAATTTATAAATACCCAAGCACCATGTCGATATGTACCAAGAAAATTTCATGGTAAGAAGAAGAAATCCCTAAATGAATTTAATTTCATTACAAGCAAGTAGCTTGATGAGGGGGAGTATTCACAAACCATTGAAGAGAAGAATGAAAACATATCGAAGATGTACATTGGTACACCACAATGATGAATTATTGAAGTTGTGCATGGGGACTTGAAATAGTCCAAAATACCAATCTAGTAGATGGTAATAGTAGAATTAGTTATGCAATTAGTTGAAAATTCTTGAATTGAATTGAGTGGATTAATGTAATCTCTAGTAGAGACCTCGTTTTGAATACATAGTAACTTGAAGTCTATGTGAGCGCCTTGGTTTTTGCTTTACCTTGTCGCTATTTGGCCTTTTCTTGAAGTATTTGCCTTTGTTTTTGCCTAGAAGTGCAATACAATGGAAGAGGAACTATATATTGAACATCTCTTGTAGAGATATCGTTTTACCTATAATATAGCATGAAGTCTATATGAAGCTAGGTATCGACTTAGTTTCTCTTGCCGTTGGTTTTACTTGAAATATATTTTGTTAAATTTTGCTTGGAATTTATGAAATATATGCTGAACATATTGATTTGCCAAGTCTATTAGTATTAATATTTGTCCACTATGAAGCCACATATAACCTTGGAGGTTATTGCATAAAGTTCTTTGTGCACTACTACCAAGTAGGTAGAATGAAAATTGCATTTTCTTGAAAGCACACGAACCAATGCAAGTAGGTAGAATGGAAAACACTGGCAATACCGAAGGCAATAAACTTGAAGTTTATATATCATATCTACCCTACTCACATTATTTCTAAGAATAATGTGTACATGAAAAGTACATATGTGAGTTTTCATACCATTTAATATTAGAGCAATTTCCTTATATGTCCCTGTTTTATATTGCTATACCTTATTTGTCCCTGCTCAATGTCACTTCTCTTCTATGCACCAAAATTAAACTTCAATACCTTTTGTGCCCTTTTTCAGCTTGTTCAGTTAACTTTTGAGCTATGGACAGGTATACCCCTCAATGAGCTATACCTTATTTGTCCCTAAATAGACCATATAATATGACAACTCTTATTTGTCCCAAATCTGAATATTAAAATGAAGTACCTCTGGAAGCCTAAAAAATAGGCAGATTGACTAAGTCACATAATTTTGACATCAAATAATTTCACACATCCATAATATGTCAACAAAAGCATAGATGTCTAATCATGCATATACATATAGAAGTTTTGCATACATGACATACATGAGATAGTTTTGCAACAAAAGAGAAACTACTACAGCCCACTTAGTATTTGCCACCTAGCTTTTTCTTCGCCTTCGTCTTTCCTCTTGTACCAAACGCCGGGCTATCGGGTGGAGGAAGCGCTTTAGGGAGACGAGGCGGTGTAGTAGAGGATGATGCGTCAACTTGATTCGTAGTAGGTAGGGCAACCTGATTCGCACCATCAACAATTGGGGCTAGCTGATTTGAGCCATCACTAGTTGTGGCCTTTTTTGTTCTCCTCCTGTGTGCACAATAAACAAAAAGAAAGTAAGCAAAAGAGGCTATTTTTGTTGTATGGAAATAAAAACAATGTAATTAAACCTCTTTGGCTTTGGAACATCTGCTGCATCAGGTTGGCCTCTTTTACATGTCCTCCATTGATGTCCTGTACCCTTACATATGCGGCAGGTTGGAGGTGCTCTCCGTCTGCCACCCTCATGACTTCCCTTGTATCTTTGTGTCTTAGGCCTCCCTGCAGTTCTTCTAAGTATGGGTGGAAGTAGCTTAAATCCAAGGTCAACTTTAGGCCACTTTGCTTGATCAGTGAGTGGTGGAATGATTCCAGCATAAGCCATCCTAAACTTCTCAATGTAGTAGTATGGGTGTACAAAGTTGGCAATTTTTTGACTTGGAAGCGATGTTATGAAAGCAAGTGCATGAAAGCAAGGCAAACCGGTTACCTGCCATCGCCTACAAGTGCATGTCCATGCATGAAGATCAACAATGTGCCTAAAATGTCCTGAGCCATCCATGCCACTCACTTCTGCCATTGTGTTACTGCTGGACTCAACATCATAGCACAAGTTTCTACTCTTCTCATTCAGATGGGTCAAGATACTTGGAAGAATGAGGCCAGCCATTGTGTTGCCTATCTCTCTCCTTTTTCTGAATTTTATCATGAGCATCTGCCTAATCTTGTCAAGCAAATCAACTACCAGCAAACACTTATACTTTTTAATGCAATTATTGAAGCACTCAGCTAGGTTATTAGTGACATAATCAACTTTGCAACCTTCTGCAAACTTACTTCTAGTCCACAACCTTTTATGCCAAGTAGCAAAATATGTTTGGATCTCATGCCTAGCTTCTACCATTGGAGCCAAATGAGACTCAAAGTCCTCAGGAGTCCATGAATAAGCTGCTGCCCACAAGTGTTCATCGAACACCTTTCCAACAAATCGCTTTCGAAAATTTATGACTAGGTGTCTCATGCACTCTCTATGCTCAACTCGAGGGAAAACTGTACTCACAGCATCACAAATGCCCTGGCCAGCATCAGTGCAAATGGCAAGATCTGGTGGGCTCCCAATAGCATCCCGTAGCCTTTCCATGAACCATGTCCAGCCATCTATTGACTCTGATTCAATAACACCATATACAACTGGGAACATAAAGTTGAGGCCATCAATTGCACATGCTGTAGCTAGCTGCTCTCGAAACCTTCCTGTCAAGACAGTGCTATCGATACTCAGAAAAGGACGACAACCATTGAGAAATCCATCCACGCATGGCTTTAGAGCAACAAATACTCTTCTAAAGCATTGCTTGCCCTTCACCACCTCCCTGTCTACTTCAACTATAGAGCCAGGGCATCTCTTCTCCACTTCAGCCTTAAAGTTGTATAGTTTCTCAAAGCTGTCTTCCCAACAACCATACAACTTGTCCAATGCCATGTTCCTGCCAGCATGAACTCTCCTGTAAGGAATGTGAATGTGATACTTGTCATGCAACCTCTCCTCCAATACACTTGCTCCAACTGTAGCATCTTTTCTTAGCCAAGCTAGCACATTCTCACATATCCAAGCTTTTGTAGCATTCTTTACTTTCTTACTCCTTTGGGTGCTTGCACAATTATGCTTCATTCTATGCATCCGAACCTGCAATTACAAAATAAAAATGATTAGAGTGCCAAAATGTAGTGTTACCATGCAATCCATATGAAAAACAACAAACATATACCTGAAATGTAGTGTTATCCATCATTGCCTTTGCATAAATATACCACTTGCATCCCTCTGCTGAACAATGAGCCCTATACCTCCCGGGTTCACTCTTGTCTATGTTAAACTGAAATTCCTTTTTGATTGCATAATGACTCATTGCAATCCGAAATACATCGATATTAGGGAATGTGGTGCCTACTTTCATCACTGGATTCTCTTTGTCATACACAAATATAGGAATAGGAACATTGTCATCTTCGATGCCTTCCCAATCTGCATCATCAATTAGCTTGTCTTCCTTCTCTTTTTGAACAGCCTCGTCATCAACAACCGCACTAGGAACCACATTTGGCACAACAACAACATCACTAATAGGGGCAGCAGTAGCGGCATCATCCTTCTCACCCAAGAAAAGGCCCTCATCATCCACACCTACATACTCAGGCACATAATTTGGACCCAACAGTTCTAGCTCATCAACCACCTCGTCCTCCTCTTGATCAAGCGTAGTGGCAATGGTAGTGTTTGGCTCCTCTTGGCTAGGTGGTGCTGCTGCAATTGAGGGAGCACATGGAACAACACAAGTCTCAAGTTCATCAATATCATGTACAATTGCTTGCAGCGGAAGCCTTCGTATGTCCCAATACTGAGAAAATGCATTGAGTAACGCACTATCAGAGGCAATCTCAGCATATTCCTGACTATTTCTGTCCAAAAAAGATACATGCAATTCTTGCTCCTCGCCATGCTTAATCTTTGTCTCTAGGTCTGCTAAGAAATCAACCCAATTTGTCGTATCTTTGTCTACTACCATCTTTAGATTCTCAGTCACATGATAATCCTCCACAGGCAATTCCACATAGGCAGGAACCTTAATTACGACTCTACAAGCAGAGTTAGGATCCATCCTATGTATGAAAAGAAAATTCCATCAATATACTTGCAAAATTTACTGGAAGCAAATTCTTACTAAGTACACAAGTGAAATTGCAATTTTCTTACCCTTTTGGAAGCCATTTCATCTGGTGAGGACGGGGACAGTTAAAACCGGCCATCTCTGGCACTTTGGACTGGAGACCCTCCTCGGCATGGCTTGGATTGGCGTGCGCACCAGCAGGAGGGGGGGCGGCGACTGCATCCAGCCCGGCGTGCCCCTGGGTCGGCGGCGCGCCATCTGCGACTGCATCTGGCGGCGCGCCCTCCGCGACTGCATCTGACGGCGCGCCCTCCGCGACTGCATCTGACGGCGCGTGAGGGGGCGCGGGAGAAGGAGCAGCGTGGGGCGCGGGAGGGACAGCAGGAGGGGGCGCGCTTGGGGAACGCCGCGCCGACGAATCCCATGGCGGCGTCGAGGATCCGGGAGGAGGCGGTCTCCCACCCATGGCGACGGGCGGCGCGACAGATGCAGTCAATTTCGTTTCTGGCTGTAGCGGCTCGGTTCGATTGACTTGAAGAGAACTAACGTGAATAGAGGGGTAGTTTGGGTATTATCTCAAAGATGACGGCAGGGGAACGGTAAAAGAACGGTCAACGGGTGATTTTGTTCATTGACTCACAGAAAAGGGCACAAAAGGTATTGAAGTTTAATTTTGGTGCATAGAAGGGAAGTGACATTGAGCAGGGACAAATAAGGTATAGCAATCTAAAACAGGGACATATAAGGAATTTGCTCTTAATATTATACAATGAGTATAATTACAATCTGTGATACAATAGCACTGTGTCATAGAGAATGCAAGAAGCATTCAATGAACTTGAAGTTTAAATAATGGTATGAAAAGGGGGAGGATGTTGATAGATGATGGCATATGTGGATATACTAGAAAATCTAATAGACATTATCTAATCCTGTATGATTGGGTCAACAATTATATATGAACATGTTGCTTGAAGCATAGCCTTTGAAATCAATTTTATCGTTCAAGTTGTGTATGAATTTCAAAAAGAAAACACAATCTGCACTAATGAGTTGGCTTGCATGCCATTAATTTAGCAATTACTAACCTTGCATGGTTAATATATATCTATATTCTGCTTTGCGCCTGAACTATGGCATGTTGCCATTTGCGCTATCCCATACTAATGGTCTGCATACCATATTGAATGTGACACTATATTGAGTTGACAACTACACTCCTTTCATGCAACAAAAGGATTTCTCACCTGTATGTTGCATCACGAATTGTGCACTGAATGCACATAGACAATTGAAACTTGTCAGCCTTTCTCATATCAAGAAGATTGAGATTAAGGAGAGTATAGTGGTCTAATATGGGATATACTCAACGGAATATGAGTACTCGGAAATAGATTGATGAATTTGCTAATCTATTGTGCAGAAACTTGATGATAATGAAATTGAATTGGCTAGTTGAATTGTTTATGAAATAGACCTGCAAGTCTAGTATGGCAATCAAACATTCTAGAAGAACAAAATTCCTTGCATGTTTTAACATTATGAAACTTGTAGTTTCTTTTACCTTGAAGTGTTTCATTTGAATTTTGTGGTTTATGCAATTAAATCAATTTTGTTGCGATGAAAAAGAAGCTAGACATTATCATTGTTTTTCCAACATGATAGAATTGCTCCATTCTGAATTGAGAGTATGTCTAGCTCACTGCATATATTATCATAAGTGCGTGAATATTTAGCAAATATTTTCACCATGCATACATGAATGGGCTCCCACTTGAAGAGTGGTGATATAACCTGGAAGTTATGTCAATTGAATGCCTATGATAGGTGATATCACTACAGATTGTATGCTATAATGTCGGTATTAGGGGGAGAATGAACCCAGAATTGAATGCCCAACATTAATATCATTCCTTACAAGCTCGAAGCATGAAGGGAATCACGCACTATACATGCGCATGAAGCGTAATGCCAGAATAATCTTGAAGAGAGGAGTAACCAGAAGTTATAATGTTTACACGAAGTAAACTGAATAATACCGTGTGTGATATACATGAGGACGCTTGTGCTAATATCACCGGTAGACTTGTTTGTCATTGATAGAAAATCTATTGGGACGCCTTTAGATTCTATATCAATGGACACTTGTCATTTGAATCTATACATGCACGGAAGAAGCATGACTCCTCCATCTCTTGAAGAGATTACCTCACGAAGAAGGATCAAGAACCTCTCATGAAGAGAGATCATCATGAAGATGAGAACTCAACACTATTGTGCACACAAAAAGTGTTGGGAATGCAGAACAATAGAAAAATATGAGAATAGAATGAAAAGTTGTACAACATCTCCTCATGAATTACAATTGTTTCTCTCATAGAAGAAGAGAACCCGGATCCGGCAACAAAGTCCATGGCAAAGACGCTTGTAGCGTTACTATCGGGTCAATGAAGAATGCAATTGAAGATATGAACTATAATGGTGAAAGTATATGGTTCATAAGTCTCTGAAAGACTGATATTCTCATACTATGAATGAAGCTCTGCTGCATCTTTGGCAAAATATGAAGAATGATAGAATATGCAGTTAGTCACAGGATTCTGCAAATCCGAATGACTAGATCCTCGAAGGATAGTGAATAATTCCTGAAGAGAATTACCGCAACAAATAAAGTCTCCTTGAAGGGTTGACATAAATCTCTAAGATATAATATTGTCTTAAAGGATGATATATATATATATATATATATATATATATATATATATATATATATATATATATATATCACTGAGTCTCTCGCAAGAGAGAATGTATCTCACAGAAGAGAACAATATCCTAGAAGAGATAAGTCATGGAATGACTTGCCAATCGAATCTTGAATAACTCCATCTATTCCAGAAGTGAATATAGACCCGACTATATGGGAATCATAATACCTTGAAGGTATGAGTACTCAGAAAGTATATGCTAGCATAAGAATTATGATTTCCTACGTTACCGCAAAAGGTAATGGAATATTGATGGTGGTTATCTCCAAGAGAAAATCGAGATTGATTGAAGAATTGTTCTTATCCTGAAGGATGAACGTTATAGATTTGCAATGATGAATGTCTTGGCTTGAAGCAAGATATACTATAACATTTGCGAGTTACCACCATGTGTGGCATAAGAAGGATGCAATTGAATAAGAAGAATCATTCACCGTGTACTGAATACATGTGGAACTAGAGTGAATGAAACCCCAAATCATTATCCATGAAGATAATGCAGCTTGTATTGCACAAATGCAAGAGGGATATAATAAGTTAAAATATCATGAAGTACATTACACCTAAATCTTCTCCATGCATGAAATGCAACAGAATGAAGAGATTATGGTGACTCATGTTCGCTCATATGATCATTTAGGAGATTTGATCACTAGGGCCCTACCTGCCAAAGCATAGGCAAGGTATTGGTATGAGAAAACTTACAGAAATGTGCAGATCAGGGGGAGAACATCCTTGAGCACACAATCCCTGCTACTACAAGTCTAGAAGACATAATAGTAGATTCTGGAAGAATATAACATTGTACTCTTTTTCCTCATTGAGTTTTTACCTGAAGGTTTCTCAAAAGAGGTTTTTAACGAGGCAATGTGTGCAATATAAGTAACGGTACCATGTACTCTTTTCTCCATTTTTTCTCACTGGGTTTTTATGAAGGAATTTTTAATGAGACATGTGTGTCGTCGTAAAATGCCCAAGGGGGAGTGTTATAGTAATAACTCTTGTTGGACTAAGAAAGGAAGTTCTAGAAGAACGTATTCTACTCTTAGTCTATATGTGGGCAATTTACCAAAGGAGTTCCTATCCTAGTAGGAAAGGAGAACCTCCACCCCGCATATAAATAGTGGAGCACCCCAAGCATTGTAATCACCAGTTTATTCTGAATAATAAAGAGAAAGCTTCATCCTACATTGTGTTTCACCTCTTGTCTACTTTGTGTGTTGTTCTCTACCGTCGATAGCGTTACTACAACAGTCTGCTCATGCAGAGCACGAAACCGATGGATCGCAACCTTTACCTTGTATAGTGCAACGAGCTGAAGCTGCACATTGTTTTGTTTTCTAAGCTGCGCCGCGCCACGCCACGGCCTGCGGATAATTGCAGCCTTTCCAGTTGCTCCGACCAGGAAGGTGAGTACAGCCGTACAATGGCAAAGGGAGTAACGTTGAGCTCTCCTCCCTTTTTCAAACACAAGTCTTATTTGCGCCCCCGCCCACTAAAACAGCCTCCAATATGTACAACATTTTGAACAAAGCTGGATAAATAAAAGATCTACTAAATTGAAGGAATTGAATTCATTTAGAATTATTGATCAATCAATGACAAATTTCTCAGAAAACTACACCAAAGACAAGAACAAATGTAAGAATGCCCCAATCTTAATTTCTTCATAAGCTCTAATATCCAACTGCCTAATTAATAATGTCCTTAAAAACTGCTACTCTTCCAAATCGGGATACATTGCCAGGGGCGAAGCTACCTGATGCCATCGGTGTCAGCTGACACCGATGACTTAGGGTAAAATTAGTGAAGAATCACTGCCATCACCACTCGCTAACACATGCCGACCCCTACGCCAAAGCTTACTGACACCGGTGACTCGGCAGGCTGGCTTCGCCCCCGTACATTGCACCTGGTCCATTAGATCTTGACCGTCAACAAATGCGAAACTCCAAAGTAAAATCTCCATTATAGCTTTGAGCCTTGCAAAATGCAATTGTAGAACAATTCATCGATGATGATAGAAATTAAGATTATGTACTTGACATCTCTAATTAAACATGTCTATTAAGGAGGATAACCTCTACTGTAAACAATTTTTTGTTCTCAAGGACATACTAGTGTAGGGAAATGCCCATAAATTATAAGATTCTAAGTAACATAAAACACAAAGTATTAATACAATTATTAGATCCTGTGAGATAAGAGCAATGTTTAGGTCCGTTGAATTTGTATAATTTTTCTTTGGGTAAGAAAAGCACTAACGAGCTAATCTTGTGACCAAATAAATAATATATACTCCTTTATATTTCTTGACAGTATTGTTCCTAAAATACACTGAAATCGACAAACACACCAATACTACAGTGTTTGAAGTTGTCATTCAAATCTCATTAAATATTATACTTTTTTCTCTATACCCATTATTGGGACAACTATCTTGGTGTTGAGATGTATGAGTGTTTGGTGAGAGCAAATGGTCGTCATGTTGGGAACCTGCAATCCCTTAAGCTAAATGTAAGTTCTCTGATATTACACATGATTGCTATTTTCATGGTACTCACACCATAGATTTTTTGATGACTTATAGGGCACCAATAAACTCCCTGCAAATCCATGATTTTTTTTCTTTAATTCAAAAGAGGGGCAAGGGATAATGTGAGATATGCCCACGTTTTGGAGACACACGATATAGATATTTTTGCCAAGTATTGCATGTAGGTACAACAAAAGATTAGGTGGTGTTTTCAAACTCTAGCAGTTAGAGTCTACATAATGACACAAATATTTGTAACAATTATCTGGTGATGCCATCACTATTTCTCAAGTAAGAGGAGAACCTACTGGGGACGAAGTCATCACCACGGAAGATGTACCGGGGTTCCCTTTGAGAGGAACACCCTTCTTCGTCTTCTTCATTGATGTATAGAGCGCTTGACTGCATTATCTTCTTCTTCATGTCAACCGCAATCATCCAGATAACATGGTGGTCCTCCTCCTTCAGCAGGAAGCAAACAACATGTGGATCAACCAAACTCACCACAGGAAAACGTGGCTTCACCAAAGGTAGGCTACGTTGGGCAGGGCCATAGAGACTGAAGAACTCATGAGTGTCCATGGTGATGCCGCAATCCGTCCATTCACCTTGGCTGAAGTTAAGAGTCCATGTTTTTATGGTGAAGGCAGAAGGAGAATCTTTATGAGCTGCCATGATACAAACTAGCTTGATTATGCCAGTATGGATGACGCTGACGCACCGAAACGGGTCAGGGGTCAATGCATCGATGTAGGGGCGGCGAGACTGCAACGCCTCAGCAGGCAGCGGGATGTACTGGAGCTGCGGACTTTCAGTGAGGACGTCGATGAGCAGCAAGCCCTGGTAGTAGTCAACCCAGCAGAGGCGTCGTTCGTCGACGGCGACGACGGTGTCTGACCAGAAGGAGCGGAGTTTCTTGTTCAGGCCGGAAGGGATCAGCAGCTTCTTGACCTTCCACTCCATGCTGCTGTTGTCCCATGAGCCTGATCGAGGCGCATGGTGGTGCAGCACGCAGAGCTCGACGTCCTCCAAGTAACGGTGTCCAAGATCGGCCACCGTGAAGCACTCGCCGTCGTCGTCGTGGCAGAGGAGGCCCATCTCTTGGTCCATCATGGTACGCTGCCGTTGGTTCCGGTACGGTCTGAACATCTCATCAACCTGGGGGTTTACGGCGCCACCCTCGAAGCAAGGCGGCAGCCTAATGAGTGATGGCGGCGGCGGCCGATTAGACGAAGTAGTCGAGAGGGAAGCAGGAAGCGTCGTGCCACGTCTCAGGGTCGTCGAAGGGGACAGTCACCTTGAAGAGGATGGAGTTGCGGTGGGCGGTCACGACGTTGGGCTCCATCATCTTTTTGATTGCCGGCCTGCCCGTCCAGTGGAGGTACAGACGGGACAACGCCGGGGGGTCCGCGACCCTGAGGGAGACACGGATGGGCCGGCCCACGCAGTCATCCGACATCTCCGATGTCCCTTCAACCACCCCGTGCCTCCTACTGGTGCGGTGGACGAAGCGGTCCAGGACCAGCCAGTCCGGGCCGGCGGCGAGCGGCGGTGGCGGCGGAGAGGCAGGGGGATTCCTCGACAGGCTGGGGCGTTGCCACCGGAAGGTTTTCCTCCTGGATTTTTCCATGGCGCACACAGCAGGAGAGTTTGATAATCTGACGGCAGGCGACTGAAGCACCTGAATTGTACTACTTCTCAATCAACGACGACGGCCGCCGGCGCCGTAAGAGGTGGCTGATCCGGTGGCCGGCGAACGTCGTGAACCGCCGGCGTGTTGCACTCGAGTCGAACCCCAACGACGTACAGCGGTGGCGCTTTGTTGGACTACTATCCGTTCCGCCTCCAGGCGTCATACATGCATACGGTACTGTTGCGCACCCAACAACGGCGGGTACATCGCCAACAATCAGGCTGATCAATGATGGAGTTGTATCCTGCCATGTTGTTTTCGGTTTGGGAACCTTGTGTGCCTTTCCTTTTTCCTGGAATCAAAGAAGTCAAGAAAATTCGGGTACGTATCTCTCTGGGAATTAAGAACCAAAAAAAGGGAGTTCCCATTGGTATATTAATTATGCTTACCATGCATATATGAGAAAAATAGAATAAAGAACATACATGGATTGGTTGTTAGTTTGTAGTTTCTAGAAAATTATGGCAAGTCATTGATCAATCAATCAAATGACACAAATGTCTAGATGGCGGGCTACAGATTTTACCTGGGTGTTCACATAAAGGCTATAGTCACTCAGCTATTGACTGTAGCCTTTTGCAAAAGAAAGAAATTTTTTTGTCTAAAACATTAGTCATTTCATCAATTTCAGCCCATATTTTATAGGTGCATGCCATCATCCAAAGTATGCCATTGTTTCAAGCTTGTATTTGCCATTTTTTTCAGCGACCGAACAGTCCATAGAATCAAGAAAACAAAAACCATGCATATATATGGACAATGAACAACAAAATTCATCACCCCGGCTTGACTCATGATTTATGAATTCATAACTCAATTATAGAGGAATTAGCAACACTAACGGTAATATTTTCAGTATCGTCGCGACACCTTTCTTCAAAGGCAACGTATCCTATGAGAACCAGATTCGTGTGAGAACTATGAAAACTTCAATCTAGGCCATATGATTTTAATCCAATGGTGCGTTTGAATTCAGGTGAGAGGGGGATTTGCAAAATCACCACCCACTTAATCATATTTTTGCAAATTCTCCCTCCCACCTCTCCCTATGCGTCCTCCTTGGATCAAGATCATGTGACTCAGATTAGAGTTCTCATAGTTCTCACACGAATCTGGTTCTCATAGGATACGTCGTCTTCTTCAAAAGCAATAGCGAGCTATTTGAAATATTGAATACCGGCCACCTAGTGAATCCAAGAACATTAAAATATGATATGACTGCTCGCAAAAGGAAAAGGAATGATATAGGATATACACAAACGCGTTGCGCGCATACTTCGGTGCAGTGCTCACACGGTTTTGCAGTTCAAGAGAGATGCCTGGGAACCTTTTTTTTTTTTGGCCAAGGATACAACTGGGAACTTAAATAAGGAGAAAACAACATGCTACTACAGATACTAGCTTAGGACCTTTAGTCGTGGTCTCGTGGACAGGTCAAGATAGGCTTGAACGAAGAGAACTGCAGGTTCGTTTCCGAGCATATCCTTATCTTGTAGTTGTTCGCATGAGTCAAGGAATCACTAAAATATCGTAGGAAGTTGCTCCGAAATTGCAGTAGTGGGCCTGGTGGCTTGTCAAGAACCTCTCTGTACAGTGACATACTGACATGCATGCATCCACATCTGAAACTTCAGGGGAAATGCATGCGCCTGGGTTCAGATTGCAACTAGATCGAGGAAGGATGGGAACGCTCGGGAACGCGTCTCGCGAGCCTGGCGACCCTGGCGACGGCGGCGGCGAACCTCTCGACGCCGACGCCTCAGGCACCCAACCACCGCCCAAAACCACCTCAACCACTCCCACCACCAGCCCCAACACCTGCGACCGACCAGCGCCGTGCCCCGTGCTCCGCCTTGAAGCGCAGGGCGACTCCGGCGCGCCTCCGTCGCGGAAAGGAGCTGCCATTCCGGGTGCTGTGATTCAAGACCAGCTGCTGCATGACTTCCATTCTCCAGCCATCACAGGTTTCGCCCCTTCGCACTCCTCCACCCCCGCCTACATCTGGCTCACTCCCCCTTCCCGTGCTTCTCGCTTCAATGAGTTCTTTGTCTCCAACATGCTGTCATTCAGGCTTACCTCTCCGCCCCATCGCATCAAGGCTAACATGTTTGCTAACTACGTCTTTAGAGCTAGAGTTGCGAATCAAAACGTAGCAAACGCAATCACAGTCCGCGGCTACCTGCGCCTCAGCACCTCTGTGTTCGTCCTGCATCCGTCCATGGAGCTTGCCATGGAAGCTGCTCGCCAGCTGCCAGAGGAGGACGACGCATTTACTCTCGGCCTGTCGCACGTCGCTCCGTCCCTTGCGGACAGCGCAAAGGCGCGGACTTTCAGGCGGCTCGGGGCTCAACACGCTTTGCATTCAAGCGGAAACCCAGCGTTGACAGCAAAGGGTACAAGAAGGACAGCTCGCCCATCTCGCTCCCTGCCTTCCAGCATGCTCCCCCCCCTGCTAACCCACCCAACGGTCGACACGCATGCGCCCAATAACGCCACTGTTCTGGCGCCATCTACCCACGTCGCTTCACCATTCACTCCTCCCGCTCCCTCGCCGCAAAACCCTACTTAGCCGCCCTCCTCTCGCTACCCCGCCCACAACCCCGCCGTTCTCGCCTCCCCACACCCATCACCACCACCACGGGTTGCTTTCGGTGCCTGGCCACGGACCACCAAGTCCGTGACTGCCGGGATCCGGTCCGCTGCCGGAACTGCCGCCGTAGCGGACACCGCCAGTGGGACTGCACCATGCCGGTCGAGCGCCAGCAAACCCCTCTCCCGCGCGACGCGCCGCAGGTCGCGACACCCCCGTCCGCCACGATCACGCCTCCTCCAAGCTCGCGCACCACCATCCTGCCTGCCTCGCCTGCGTCCCCGACGTCCTCGGCGTACGCCACTTCTCAGGGCATGCTCACGGCTGCGTATGCGCCATCCGCAATGCTGCCCTCCTCCAGCTCGGCGGCACCCCTCCCGCGCAACCTCTCCGCCGAGTCGCTGAACCTGGCGCTGCTGTTCGCGGAGGAGCCGGGTCACCAGCGCACGGTGTCCTTCGCGGTTGTGGCCGACTTCATCAGCCCGGCGCATGGCTCCATGAGCCTCACTGCCTCCTCCGCTGGGCTAACGCCGTTCGGCTCCACCTCGCCGACTCTGCCGGCGACGACTCCGAACGAGCGACGCCCTCTCGGCCCCCCTGACTCCAGCGACGAGGAGGTGGAGAGCGACAGCAGCGACGACCCGCCGCCGCCAAACCCCACCTTCGCCGAGCAGTGGCTGCCGCAGGGGCGCTGGCGCGCTGTGGCACGCTATGCCTACGCCTACGTGTCCGGTGACGCCATCGCCAACCCAGCGCCCTTCATCCGCGCGGCCATGCACGTTGCTGCGCCACTCCTCAACTTCGAGCTTCTGCCCTCATCCCGCGGTGCGATGCTGCTACGGTTCGCCACCATTGCGGACTGCGAGTTCGCGCACACGCTGAGCCCCCTGATGTACGGATCGACGCGCGTCGACCTTGAGCTCTCCGCCAACACCGACAACCGCTTCTTCCGCGACCCCGAGTGGCTTGCACTCCTTGCGGTCACTGACTTCCCTCTCGAACATTGGTTCGAGGGGAACATCAGGGCTGCGTTCCGGTGCTTCGCCGTGGTTGTGGAGATCGACCCGCTCTGCCTCACGGGGTACGACTTCTCCTCCCTCCGCGTCATCGTGGAGGTCCGCGCGCTGGACAACATCCCGGAGGAACTCTGGCTCATGTCCCCTGGTGGCGAGGGAGCAGTCGCCAGGGTCACCATGCTGCGCGCGTGGCCACGTGCGGCTCAGCTGGACCATCACAGCGCCTTTGTGCCGGTGTTTGGACCTCCACCGCCCCCTCCGGGCGGAAATGGAGCTCTGGCCGGCCACCACGACCCTGCTGCCCAGGCGCCACCGCCTCCTCCTGCAGCACCAGCACCCGAGCAGCCGCCGCCACCCCCTCCGGCACCTCTTGGCCCTGCTCCACCACACTCTGCACCCGCCGCTACCCTCAGCCAGCTCTACGACATCGTCGAGTACATCCCCGCCTACCCGCTGGCCCGCCTCGCTGCCTTCCCCATCATCATCCCCATCAACAACCTGCTGCTGTCCCTCACCGCCAATCCTGCACCTGCGCCGCCCAAGCTTCCCATGCTCGCCATCACTTGGTACCCCGAGCCGCAGCCTGCGGCGGCCGACCTGCCGGCCGACGCCTTACGACAGCCCACCACCTCCGACCGCTGCTGTCTCCACGGCCGTGGTCGCGCCGGGACATGGCCGGAAGCCACGTGCTCGCCGAGCCCGGGAGGCTGCTGCGGTGCCTCAGCGCCACAGCGAGCGCCTCGCCGGAAAGGAGCCCTCGCACCATGTTGACTCCACCGACAAAGCAGTCCAGCTGAAGGCCCTCAAGAACTGCCTTGCTGCTTGCTCTCGTGAGCTCAAGGCCCATGTCAACAAGAAGGGCCTCCTGGGAAGGAAGAAGCAGCCTATTGCCACTGCCGACCTACGCAAGCTGGTCTCCGCCGCCGGCCTGGGTGGAGCTGCAGCCAAGTCCATCGATGTGGTGCTTGCAGTGCAGGGATGAAGGCACGGTCCCATGTCTGCGGTGTTCGCGTGACTGCTCTGCTTCATGATCCTAGGATCCGCAGTCACGCTCTGTCTGTTCGTGTTTCTCCTTTATCCATCGTTTGTGTTGTAACCGCTCGGCTTCGGCAGCTTCCCTGCCGGCCCAAGCACATGTCTGTTTCGTTTAGGTCTCCTATGTGTTCGCTTAGCGTAGCCAAGGTGCAACTCCTTGAGATGCTTGTAGCACGTCTGGGCGCGGCCTTAGCCGTTGTAACTGTCCGGTGTAACATGTGTTTTCAATGAGTAATAACGTTAAGCTAATCTCGATTGTGTCCTGGAACGTACGTGGTTTGGGTGATCACTCCAAATGCACTAAGGTCCGCGACACGCTTGTTTCCTGTTCTCCCTCGATCGTTTGCTTGCAAGAATCGAAACTCAGCTCTCTTGATGCGTTCAAAGCTGCGTCTTTCCTTCCTGCTGGTTTCCCGGACTACCTCACTGTCGATGCAAATGGCAGCAGGGGTGGGATCATCACCGCTTGGAATCCAGCTCTCTTCTCTCTTGACTCTTTCATTATGCGTCAGTACTCTCTCACGGTAGTCCTCTCTTCGACGATCACTGACATGACTTTCGCGCTCACCAACGTGTATGCCCCCTTGGATCACCGAGACTCGGCAACCTTTCTAGACGGCCTTTTAGAGATCGCACCGCAAATAGACGGGCCTTGGCTTTTAACTGGGGATTTCAACCTGATTCGTGGGGCGGAGGATAAAAATAATGACAATGTTGACAATGCTCTCTGCGATGCTTTCAACACAGCTATTGACTCCCTGGCCCTTCTCGAGCTCCCCCTCCTCGATCGCTCTTACACATGGTCAAACAAGCGTGTGAACCCAGTTCTTGCCCGCTTGGATCGCGTGTTCTTCAACAATTCCATAAGCACCATGTTCCCAAACTCGTCCCTCTCCTCTGTTACACATGCCACATCTGACCACACGCCACTTCTAATCTCCCTCTCCACCACGATCCCGAAACCTTCCACTTTCCGCTTCGAAAATTCATGGCTGCACCACAGTGACTTCATGCCCACGGTCATCCCGGAATGGCACTCGGTTCCTTGTGACGGGGACGCTGCTGGCGTCCTCGCTGCAAGCCTCAAGGCAGTACGGTGCGCGGCAAAAGGTTGGTCAAAGGTGAAACGCTCCCTCCCTTCCATCCACCCAAATTGCAAATTCATCATATACATGCTTGACATTTTCGAGGAATATCGTGCTCTCTCCCCCGGTGAATTCATGCTGCGCCAGCTCTGCCGTGACCGACTCGCCCTTGCCATCAAGGAAAGGGCGGCCTACTGGAAACAGCGTGGAAAGTTCCGGAGGCTGCAGGAAGATGACTCAAACACAGCATATTTGCATGCAAGGTCAACACATCGCCTACGGAGGAATCAAATCCGGACTCTTGTGGTGCAGGGTGCTGTTCTCACTGCTCATGAGGACAAAGCAAAAGCGCTAACAGACTACTTCACAGCTGCTCTAGGTGAGGGCGACCCACCGCGCTGGGAGTTCGACTTGGCCGCACTTTACAGTGGACATCCCCGTGTTGACAGCCAGGCCCTCACGCAGCCGTTCTCACGCCAAGAAGCCAAAGCAACTCTGCTTGCCATGAACAGAACAAGCGCACCAGGACCGGACGGCTTCGGCCCCAGCTTCTACCAGACAGCGTGGCCAGATGTTGAGTGCAAGGTAATGCAGTACCTCCATGCTTTCCACACTGGCACAGTAGACTTGGAGGGAATTAATAGGTCATACATTGTCCTGCTGCCGAAGAAACCTGGTGCTCAAACTGCAGATGCTTTTCGCCCCATTTGTCTTCAAAATTGCAGCCTGAAGCTTCCATCAAAGATCTTGACATCTCGATTGCAGCGGCAAATTAGCAAGATCATCGATACTGATCAGATAGGTTTCATACAGGACGCTCCATATCCGAAACTTTTGTTTATGCCCTTGAGCTAGTTCAATGCTGTCACAAACGCGGGGTGCCTACATTGGTGCTGAAGTTGGATTTTGCCAAAGCATTTGACTCGGTAAACTGGGACAGTCTCTTCAGGATTCTAGAGGTGCGCGGGTTCAGCGATCAGTGGATTGAATGGATTCGGCACATGCTAAAATCATCCAAGTCAGCTGTTCTACTCAATGGCTGCCCTGGCCCATGGCTGCAGTGCAAAAAGGGACTCAGGCAAGGTGATCCCATGTCGCCTTACCTTTTCCTAATCATGGCCGATGTGTTGCAGCGATTGATCCAACATGACGGTGCTGTGAGGCATCCTATCGCACAAGATCGTCCCTGCCCTGTTCTGCAGTACGCTGATGACACACTACTGCTACTAAGAGCTGAGGTGTCAGATGTCACTAGGTTGAAAGTGCTGCTGGACTCATTCTCGGCCGCCACCGGCCTCAGGATTAACTACCACAAAAGCACAGTGGTGCCTATGCATGTTGACGATGATATCTTGCCACAGTGCATTGACCTTCTTGGGTGCAAGCAAGAAGGTTTCCCTCAGACGTACCTCGGGCTTCCTCTGTCCAACGAGAAACTCAAATTATCAGCCTTCTCGCCGCTGGTCAGCACCTCTGATCGTTATCTAGCGGGGTGGAAGGCTGCACTACTCAATTACAAAGCACGAGCCACTCTGATCAACTCTGTGATTGACAGTGTTCCCACATTCATAATGATGGCTATGCTACTGCCTCCCGGCATCAACAAGCACATGGACGCCAAGCGGCGAGCGTTCTTGTGGAGTGGCGAAGATTCAGCCAGCGGCGCACAGTGTCTTGTGGCTTGGGATCATGTCATGCTGCCCACAAGTCATGGGGGCCTCGGAATTAAAGATTTAAATGTTCAAAACCGATGCCTCCTGCTGAAGCTCCTACACCGCTTACACTCCAGTGAGGACTCATCCTGGGCGCGATGGGTTCAGGAAAATGCAGATATTGTGTCGCTCCAAGGTGACCTACATGTGGATCATTGGGACTCCCTGAAACAGCTGCTACCGGCATACAGAGAATTGACAAGTGTCACTCTTGGCGACGGCAAACTGACTTCGTTTTGGCATGATCTTTGGCACCCACAAGGTCGGCTCTCCGAAACACATGCTGCTCTCTACAGTCATGCCACCAAAGAACACATCTCTGTCCGACAAGTTCAGGAACATGGCCTCGCAAATATCTTGGTCCCGCGGCTAACGAGAATTGCACAAGCAGAATACCAGGAGGTACAGGAACTGATCACAGACATTCAGCTTTCAGCACAACCTGACAAGCGCACAAGTGCTCTGCTTGACGCTGACAATCGCTTTCACACGGCACCGTTATATCGCCTCCTAGTTACAGGTTCAGAGCCTGAATGTGCCTTCGCACCCTTTGTGTGGAAGAACAGGACACCACCGAAGGTTCAATTCTTTGCGTGGCTGATGGCGCAAGGCC
Source organism: Eragrostis curvula (assembly GCA_007726485.1). Lineage (NCBI taxonomy): Eukaryota > Viridiplantae > Streptophyta > Magnoliopsida > Poales > Poaceae > Eragrostis > Eragrostis curvula. Next base: position 1,010,967 of record CM017440.1, on the reverse strand, counting down.
GGATGCAATGCAAAGCAAATCTCTTCATGAAGAATATTGTTGATGCAGCAACCTGTGAACTCTGCAACCAGGCCTCTGAATCACAAGACCACCTGCTGTTCCATTGCTCGGTCGCGCAGCAATTCTGGCATCATGCAGGGTTTGTGATTGATGATACCACCTCATCCCTGACTCTTTGGACACTCAAGCGCCCAAATGACATCCCGAGCCAACACTTCATCAGCTTCTTGCACCTATGCTGCTGGCAGCTGTGGAAACATCGCAATGAAGTTGTCTTTCAGTCACAAGAGCCATCCCTACGAAGATTACTCAACGCGTGCAAAGATGAAGCCTTCCTTTGGCGCTGTCGTCTCCCACCCACTGACAATCATGTATCTGATACTTGGTGCCGTATCTTCTGTGTAAATATGTAACATACATAGCTGCTCTTTTCCCAATCCCAAACAAACACTGATGTAACGAGCCGGCTTTGGCTACCATTAATCTAATGGAAAATCAGGTGGGGATCTTCCCCCCCGTTGACAGTCAAAAAAAAAAAAAAAATGCATGCGCCTGCCTCGTTCCATCTCTGCGCACCAGTCAACAAAACCCAAGTCTCATGTCACATGTTGGATCAACAACTTATTGCTAGTACTAATACAGTTAGTTGGTTGTCTCCAACAAGGACATCATAATAAGATTCTTGGTGACGTGAGTGGAGGGGAGATGCCGAGCATGGAAATTAAGCCATCATCTATCCAACGCAAGATCATAGCACCTAATTTTGCACTGGAGTAAATGGACGGTTTGGCTGGATCATCGATACACGCATGATGAGCCAGAAAGGTGATTTCAACTAGCACCGATGCGTATGAGCTTAGAGCTATGGATCGAAAGGTCTGAAATATATACGGGTCTGGCCATGGATAGAATTTTCGAAGGGCACATCACTGAGTTTATGTTTGTAGCCATTAAGGAACTTTGTAAAAACCATGTACATATATCGTTGAGTATGATAATTTTACAAAATGAAATCAAACTTTTTTTCATAATGTGTATCTACGTAATGACCCAAACATATATGTACAAAAAGTCATCAACCATTCAAAAATCCAAACTAAACTTGTTGATATTGATCAATCGATCATATGAACTGGATTAAGCTGCTGCGCAGGTGGCCCTCGTCATCCTCTTCAGACAAGGCACTTGTCATCATCGTCTCCGTGGCGGCGACATGGAAGATGGCCGCCCTGTGCCGGCGCATGTGCCCGCCGAGTGCCTGCCCGGTGGGGAACACGGTGCCGCAGGTGTTGCACCGGTGGACATCCTTGGCGGCGGTGGCTTTGCTGGGGCGTGCGCCGAGCAGGAGGTCAAGGCCGTCGGCGCGCACCCGAGGCCGCTTGTGGCTTGTCCGGTGGCCGCCCAGCGCCTGGAACGTCGTGAACCGGCGACCGCATGTGCGGCAGAGGAACTCACCGTCCGGCGTCGCCGGCTTCTTGCCCTTGATGATCACTCTGCTCGAAGGGGACAGTGACAGAAATAGGAGGAGATTCTTCGCTCTCTCCGCTCTTACGGTTGCCATGCCCGTAATTTTGACTTAGCTAGGTAGCAGTGTACTCAATGAGCACGTGCGTGTTTCCAAACGTAAGAGAATGTAATGAGAAGGTAGACGTGTATTGGTTGATGTAATGAGAAGCTAGACGTGTATTTATAGACGTCCCGCTTCAGATGACGACGATGCTTTAGATTGGTCCTGAAGCAAAAGCATTGACCCAACGTCAACGCGGACCCGGCCGGGCACGTCCCAGTGGCCAACGGCATCACGCCACGTCTGATTTGTCAAGTTTCATGCTTTCAGTGCTTCTTGATGCCCGGTAGTAGGCAGCGGCAGCATGGTGCACGCAGCAGATTAAAATGACGAGAGCGTTTTCAGCGGTCGTTCTTGAGTTCTGAAAAAATATATATACGTGTACGGCGTTGATTTGATTTGGCTTGTTTTTGGCCGGAGATAGGAGTGTGATACACACATTGCATTAGATTATAACCATGAGAATATAATGTTTCTTACGACCACGAGTTGTCCATGCCTTTTTTTCTTAACTATTTATATTGAGCGAAATATATACCCTGGTGATAAAAGATGAATATGCGCAGATCTGTACCCCCGACCGGTATATGCTTCCCTTCTGTGTTCACACCATCCTGTTCCGATTGTTACATAGTCTGCCAACACACATAATTAGATCAGTACCCCAACTGATTAAACTTGCCCACAGTTTAGTAGTCTTCATTTCAGTTTACTTCATGCTGCCATGTCTTCTGGATACTTTATCAGCTCTTACTAATTAAGAGAGCTACTTCTGTTTGCCACTAAAACGTGGTACTACCGAAAACTTAGCATGTTGGATGTGCGAATAATTGGCACTTGGTTTCTGAATTCTGGATATGTATTGACCGGAGATAGCTGCCCATATGTCAAAGGCAACAGACATGCACCACATCAAGTCAACAGCTAAATCCTAAGTAGTTACCCTATACACCAATGGTATTTGCATCTAGTCGAGGGGCTTGCCGAGCAGGAGGTCAATGCCGTGGGCGCTCTTATTAGTTATTGCTGATCCGGTGGCTGCTGCACTCCCTGAAACATTTGCCTTGCATGATAAACTTAGCAGTCATCAAATAGTGATAAGCTAACATAATACAAGCACATTTGATTTTGCCTCTTATCTCCAAGTTTCAAACAATTAGATGGTAGCATAAACACAATTACCTAGTGCTAGTGCACCGATCAGGACTCAAATACGATAAGAAGTTGCTGGGGATGAAGTAGTGACCATAAAACATCCTGCGAGGCTTTCAAGGGTAATATCCTTCTTCCTCCTCTTCTCTCATGTAGGGAGCGACGACTGCAGCTTCTTGTCTCTCATGTTAACCTCAATCATCCAGTAATCACTGTGGTCCTCCAACTCCTCCTCCAGCATAAAACAGACGACATTTGGATCAGCCAAGCTCACCACCGGAAAGCTTGGTGTCACCCGCGGAAGTCTCCTACTTCGTGTAGCGTCGAACATACCGAAGAACTCGGCATCCTCCATGGTGTCGTCGCAATCCTTGGTCCATGTACGTTTGCGCGCGGATGTCAAAACTCCACGTTATGATGGTGAAGTTATTAGATGAAGAAGGATCAATGGTGAAGATGCACACGAGCTTGACGATGCCGGCATCAGTGACGCTGACGTGCCGGAACGGGTCTGGGGAGTCTGCGTCCATGTAGTAACGGCGAGATCTCAAGGCCTGTCTAGGCAGAGGTATGTAACGGAGCTGCTGCTTTTGCTGATGGCTGTCGCTGTCAAGCCTGTCATTGTTGGCTAGGAGCACGTCGACGAGTAGCAAGCCTTGGTAGTAATCGACCCAGCACAAGCATCCATCCAAGGGGAAGATGGCATCGGTGGTCCATAAGCTAGGGTCGATTTTCATGTCGGAAGGTACCGGAAGCTTATGGACCTTCCATTGCATCGGAACGATGCCATTAGAGGTTGGCGGCCGGTGGTGCAGAACGCAGAGCTCGACCTCGCGGGGAGACCGGCACGTGAGATCCGCCACGGTGAACTCACCGTCGTCGCCGTGACAGAGGATGGCCATGTCCTGGTCCAACATGCACCGCTGCTGCTGATTCCGGTACGGCCGAAAAGGCTTGTCGAGTTCGGGGTTGACGAAGCCGCCCTCGAAGCACGGCGGCAGCCTCGTCAGCGACGGCGGCGAGGCGGACGCCGAGTAGACAAAGTAGTCGACGGGGAAGCAGGGGTAGGCGTGCCACCACGCGGGGTCCTCGACGGGGACGGTGAGCCTGAAGAGGACGGCGTGCCACCACTGGCGTTCGTGAGCGGCGGCCGGCCCGTCCAGTGGAGGTAGAGCCGGGACACCGCTGGCGGCGCGGCGGCGCGGAGGGAGACGCGGACGGGGCGCCCGGTGCAGTCGTCGGACGTCGCCGACGTTGTGGGGTCGCCTGCGAAGACGCCGCGTCGTCTCCGGCTGCGGTGGACGAACCGGTCCAGGAGCACCCAGCCGGGATCGGGCCGCGGCGACGGAGGAGAAGGAGGAGGATCTGTCACCCAGCCGGCGACGAGCGGCGGCACAGAGGCGGGGGGATTCTTCATCGACAGGCCGGGGCGTTGCCACCGGAAGGTTTTCCTCCGGCCTTGTTTTTCCATGACGCACTCGATCGAGACGTACGGCGGCGGCGGCGGCGGCTGGAGATCGATGAAAGGAACAAATTTGGGCGCGATCCGGTAGTGCCGGCCCGGTCCCGGATCGGCCCCTTCCTAACTGCACGACGACCAGCATGCCAGTCGCCAGATTTTGTGGGTCCTACTCCTCTTGCCTTCCATCACGTCGACGTCATCTCTCGAACGCTTCGTGACAACACACACACACCGCTGTGGCAAGCAAAATCCCGGTGCGCAAGCAAAAGTCTTGGCAACAGAAACTCCAGGTGATGCGATCATCTAGGTACCGGCCAGTTGCTTCCATGTCACGAACGTACGCATCATTCTCTCCCCAAAAACAAGTATCATTCACACATATACTTGAGACTACACAAGCAGCAAGTCTTAGGCTTCTTTGGAGGATAAATATCTCCTCTTCCACCTTCAGTACGAGCTAAAAAATTTTCTAAGACTGTGTAGTTTATGTGAGTTGCTCGTCCTAACAACTTTTCTAGCAAATTCAAATTATAGAAATATGATATGTGTGTCCCAATTTTTGACAAATGTCAGTGTTGATCAAAGATTTTGGGTCCTTTATATATGATAATTTTTAAGCAACAATAAAGGATTTTCGAAATCTCAATGTAAAATAATTAATGCATACACATATTAAGAAAATATATATGGTTGACCTATTCCCCAGAAAAAAAAAATAGGTTAAGATAAAATCTACCCAATGTACAATGTGTATTATCTTTTGGAGAATCCCACTATAGATTTTTTTTTTGTGAAGTATGCATGGATGGATAGCAATAGAGATTACGTGAGTGGGTTTTCTCATTGAATGGTTGTTTCAAAAAAAATATTTTTTAGAGACAGATTCTACATCATGACATAAATCAATAACAATTATTGGCTAATTAAATGCATCCTTAGTTTTAGATCCTAGAATTTTTTTTGTTATTGAAAAATAATAACTTCTCCCTTGAAACCCATAAAAACATAGGGAAACACATTTCAGTTAGAAACAAAGGACTAAGACCATGTTTGCATAATTGCATTCAATCCAATCTCCAATCCAGGAGCTAGCCTCCCTCAGCTTCTGAGTTTTTTAAAACTCGTTTTTGAATCGGAGCACAAAAAATGGCTCAAACTGGACTTGTATAGATTGAACCCAGCTTTGAACATTGTTGGTCTTTGGACCTTGGATGGGATCTAAACAAGTCTTTCTGCATGCAAATGAGAATATACTACTACTCCAATTAATTCCAGATAATATACATACTACACGAACAGGTTGAGGAGGTGCATATGGAGGCCGCCGAGCCGGGCCTCTCGTGTTGCGTGACAATACGCTTAAGGTCCAGGTCAGCGCAGTCGTCCATGCCTTTAGCCCGTCGCCGTCGTTGGTGTCGCACGCATGGGCCACCGCCACAGGGTTCTTTAGCAATGGCAGCTGCTGCTTCGTCGTGGGGCACCTGAGGTGGCTGGTCCGGTGGCCGCCGAGCGCCTGGAACGTCGCGAACCGCCGCCAGCAAGTCCGGCACTCGAACCCACCGTGGCGCCGGCGTCGTCGACGACGACAAGCCGCGTGTTGCTCTGTTTCTCTGGAGGATGGCCCGCACGACAGAGAGAGCGCGACGCCATCCATCGTCGCATGGCACTAGCCGGCCTTGGTCGTCGTCCTCTTCTTCATCACCGTGGAGGTAGCTGTCTCCTGTGTCGGGTGCGTCATCATCCCTCGTACGGTTCATGGTTTGCGTGGCACGATTCGTGCATGAGGATTGTTTGGCTTATTGATTAGCCTTTGCAAGTTAATTATATATGACCCAGGAGATGGATGCGAGTGAGATTATATATATGCTGCTCTAGGTGCTTCCTTAAGTGACACAAAAGGAGAATATGTTCTGTTTACACGCACACGCGATGCATGCCGTGTACTTCACTCCTGTATCGAGGTGTCGTCGTGTCGACGTCGACATCCACTGAATTTTTAATTAAGTGATTCGTCAAACTAGGGTTAGTTGCTGTTATATCGATCGGTTGTTCCTTGCTTGCTAAGCCTGCTTCATTTGGTTTGTTAATACTTATTTGCTGAGCAAGTTCCAGTAGCTAGTACATATACATGTGCACCAGTCATCCAGTGGACGCGCAGTCTGCGTGCAAGCAATGCTATTTAGACCAATCAATGTTAACAAATGACATGAACGCGCTCTCGCCAGACGCCACTTACACGGAAAAAAATTGCCTGCGAACCGTCCGCATTTGTGCGATTTGCGGACCCAGCCTGGATTACGGACGCGTGGAGCTCCTGAGAAATCGGACGGCAGCACGCAAACACGGCGGCTTGGCTCAAGCGGACTGCATCAACAGCTTGGGCGCTCGTCCCTCTTCACCGAATTAACTGCCGAGCGAGCCGAAGAAAAAAGGAAAAGAAATCGCAATGACAATCCAAATCGAGGTCGCGCCGGCGTTCCTCCCAGCGGCGGCGATCCACGACGTCCATGATCCCCTCCCTTGACCGCGGTCCAAGACGGCGCTCTCCGCCTCCCGGCCTGTCGTACCCCATTTCTGAGGCACTAGTGCTTACCGTATCAGTCCCTGGATCAGTAGCTGATACGACACTTTTTACAGAATGGCATCTCAGAGTCATACCATTGATAATATTACCAAGTCTCATTACAAGCCTTTATATTACAAAAGGTCTTTATACAATGGCTAAAAGCCTTATTACAACACGACACAAACACCACACTTGAGCGTCACTGAGGACAGTGACACCACACTAGAACTACGGCAACGGAAGGCTGAGGCGGAGCCCACTCTACAGGCAGACTTGCGCGCGGACGGGAACCCTACTCATCATCGCCATCACCTTGGAAGTCATATTCTGGTTCTTCTTCTGAATGATTGAAGCAAGAGTGAGTACATAAGGTACTCAACAAGTCCTAACACAAGGGTTAAAAAAAAATGTATGCAAGGGGAAGATCGAAGGATAAAGGCTGAGGGGTATCATATCGGCCGAAAAGCCAATTTTTGTGTAAGGGCTTGTTTGAAAAGCAAAACTGCTTTGCAAACTAAGTCAAGTAAGATTTGAATTTAGTGGGGTTGGTTGGCCCTGGGGGAGATGCATCCATCCCGCCAGTTCCCAAGTTTTAACGCTGGCAGACAACCAGCACACGGCTCCAAACCGGTGTATTCCAAAACACACACGCCAAGGATAACTCACACAAGAAAATCTAATCATTTGTGTGGCCATTGCTTTCGCAATTGTCCAATGCCGTGGAACACGGCTATCCGGATAGATTCGACACTCTGCAGAGGTTGTGCACTTTACCCACAAGGTACACCAGCCTTTGCCATCGTCATGGTTTAGACTGGCATACTAATGGTTCCGTACCTACTTGGTGTCACCACGGCACCACCACGGAAAATCCACAACCAGGGGCATCCATTCACCATAGGAACAAAGGCCACAGGCCATCACCAACCGCCGGACGCTAACGCCAATCTCGTTAGGTCTTCTCCTGGCTTCCGCTGCGACTCCCGCCTCCTGGTGGGTACCGGGTGACACTATAGTAGGGTGTGGTTCCAAACCTTTCCCATACAAGGCATGTGGTTGCACGATGGGTGCTAAGCAAGGCGGCACATGAACCGGTCCTTATATGACCGAACCAGGCATCTTCAATAGCCATTCCTCACGAGGAAGGCGTCCCAGAGATAGCCTCCCCACTGAGGACTACCTCGCCTGGTCCCGCCAAAACATACCCCACTATGGGTTGTATATCATCACTAACCCCACCCAAGTTCACATTTACGTACACCACCAAGCACACACACACACACATTTTAACACAAAAACATGTGTAGCAAGATTAACTATATACACAGTGTAATAAAGTCCTAAGCAGCATTTTCATCCAACAAATCATTAACTATTAATGATGTTGGGACCTAGGGTTAACAAGGAGATTAAGGTATAAGCAATATCAAGGTGAGGCAAACAACAATTACTTAGGACATACTAAGCATTTAAATCATTTATAAAATATTAGGCATGTTTATTTGAAATTAGGCTCTAAATAGGATTATTTGCAAACATAGGCGCAATATGATCAAGGGGGCTAGGACTTGCCTTCGAAGTCTTCTTCCTCTAGTCCTTCCTCGTAGTCGGGATCCTCGTGCTCTTCCTCGAACGCTTGGTTATCTAACGATCAAAAGTAAATAACGGGCGAATAAATCTACCGCTCAAACAATTAACAATCATTAAATAAAATAAAATCCAAATAAACAGCAAATAGAGATGGCTTTGGTGTAGACGGGTAGAGAAGGATTCTAGAGGAATTTAGGCGAAAGAATTTCTGGATTCGGAGTTAGGATGAAATAGTTATGAATTTTTGAATGTAAAAGAAAGGAAATTGATTAGGATTTGATTAACTTTAATTAAGTATAATCAACATCCTAATTTTCCAAAGGTGTACAAAGGTTGCAAAATGGTTAGAATGGAATACATGATTTTTGGGAATTTATTGGGATTTTTCTGCTATTGGAAATGTGGTCGAAATTGTTTTCTGTGTACAATCTCGGGTGCGCTTAGCAATTTCCAGCGAGATTGTCTCACTGACCGGTGGGCCAAAGGGCCCAGCGGGGTCCGCGCTCTACTGTTTGGTGAACCGGGTGCATGGAGCGGTGGACCACGGGTGCGCGAGAGAGGGGTGCACGGTGCACCGCGTGCACCACGTGGGCAGGCGACCCGGGGTCAACGGGCCCACGTTGCCGACGTGGCGGCCACGTCAGGCGTCCGCGCGACGCCGACAAGGCGCGGCGGTGCGGGCGCGCGCGCGGCGGCGCGGCGCCGGAATGCACGCCGGCGGCGGCTGCGGTGGTCGAAGCGGAAAGTGGAGAGTGGTTACGGGAGCGCCATGCGACGGCGGTGCTGAGGGCACTTGATGGTGACGTGGACGGAGACTAGGACGGCGGCGCGAGCTCACCGGAGATGGGCGGCGCTCGGGCGCGCGCGGGGAAGACGGCGTGCGTGCGCGGGAGAGCCGAATCAAGCGCGTGCGGACGCGCGCGTAAGCGTGTGCGTGCTGCGCGTGTGCTCGGCCTAGCCGGGGATCGTCCCACGGTGGCCGGAGAGGAAGAAGGGGGCGGCAGAGCGGCCGCGCTCGGTGCGAGCTGGCTGCGGATGCTCGGGGAGGAAAAAGAAGGGGCGCAGGAGAAGGAGATGAGAGCGGAGCAGCTCACCTTGAGCAGGATTGGAGCGGGGAGTGACGGAGAGTGGCGGGGGAGCTCGTCGGAGCTTGGCCGAAGTTGAAGGGGGAAAGAGGGAAAAAGCTCGGCGTTGCGCGCGGAGAGGTGAGTGGAAGAGTGGAGTGGCGGAGGAGAAGAAAGGAGGGCTCAAGCGCGCTTTATAGCCGCGCGGTGGCGGTGCGCACCGGCGAGATATTTTCTCGCCGGATTTGACGCCGACGCGACGCGCGAAGGCGGTGCAGCTCGATGACGCTGGCGCGGTGTGGGCACGGCGTGGCTGCAGTCCTTGCGACGAGATGGAGCAGAGCTGTGCGCGACGTCACGGAGCAGGTAGGGATGGAGCTCGCCGGAGTTAGGGTTGACGTGACGGGGCGGCGCTGTGCGACGGGAAAGAACGGGGAAGAGAGCGGTGTGGCTCACGTGAGCGCGAAGGACGGCTCCTGTGCTTCGATTCGACGCAGCGGCGGACTCCGGCAGCCCGGTATGGGCAGCGCCGGAGATTGCGCCGGCGACGCGAGGAGGAAGAAGGGCGCGGGCCCACCTGTCAGCGACAGCGGGAGAGGGAGAGAAAGAGCGGGCCGCGCTGGGCTGGCTCGGGTGAAACTGGGCCGGAGCGTCGCGGCCCACGCGCGGGAAGAAAAGCTGGGCCGGCAGAAGGAAAAAGAAAAAGGGGCGGCCCGATAAAAGGAAAAGATTTGATCTTTTTGCTGGATTTGAATTTGAATGAATTTGAAATTCATTCAAAAGGAAGGATTCAAACAAACACTTAAACAAAGCCAAGAAAATACAAAAATGCACATGGTGATCTTTGTGCACGATTTAAAATTCAAAAAATTTTATTTTTGGCTCTAAACTTAAACTAACAAATTGCTTTTAGTTGAAAAATTTTGAAAGAGCAAATTTTAGAGGTTTTTTTTTTTTTAAATGCACAAATTGAGGGTGCTACACGGCCGTCGTCGGCTATGGCTGGCGCTTCCGCCTCCTCTGACCGTTGTTCTCCGGGCCGAGTCGATGGCTGCCGTTCTTCTGTGAGCCGATGGGAGAATGAGTTCACGCTGCAGTCAGTGGCGGAGCTGGACACAAAATTAAGGGGGGGCCAGACGAACTCCATCAAAAAATTGAAGTTCAAAAATTTGCCAATTTGCACCGTATTTTTACTGTTCACATACACCATCGTATTGCTTATTTGCTTAGAAAATTTGGACATAGATTCAGCAAAGATTTTATTTTCCTACAAGTTGCAATCACATATTGTGTTGCTTTAAGACAACTACAAATACAATTTCCTCACTAAAAGAAACTACAAATACAATTGGGGAAGAAGAAATTATGGCTTGTTGCTAACATGACTTGGTTGCTGAGCTTGAGAGTACGAATGCGTTTGGTAGATCAGCTGGCCGGAGATATGGCTCAGCTAGACAAACTAGCCCCTGCCAGCTACGGCAAGGTTGCCAGTGCTAAGCTTTTGGTTACTTTGATGAGATGAGCTAATCGCTTGGTAGTTGCCCCTTGCCTGTTCAGCCAACCGTTAACACCACATTATGAATAATAATTGTTTTCGGATCCTTTTGTGATGGGGAGTGCGTTGATGTCTGTCAATCGAAGAGGGAGGCACTCATCTACGCACAAATTCACTAGCTCCTGCAGCCGTAGACTTGACCTGCACAAGAATTTGTCGCCGGCAATGAAGTGGAGCGATGGAGTTCGCACAAATCAAAATGTGAGGAGTCAGAAGAGGAAGAAGGGACCAGCTGGGTTCAGAGGCATACAACGTCCGGTCAGGCGGCAGGCCTCCTTTTTCTACAGGCTATTCGACTATGGGCTACGGGTGACGGCCCAGAAAATCCACCCCGGCCCATAACTCTAATACCTCATCTTCCTTCGTTGATTTCTTCTTATCGAGAGGTTCCTTGGCCGTCATTGGCGGCTCGACCGCAACGGAACAGCAGGCAATGGAAAAATTGGGGGGGCCGGGGGCCATGGCCCCTGCCCCCGCCCCCCCCCCCCCCCCCCCCCCCCCAGCTCCGCCGTTGGCTGCAGTTCGCTTGAGCCAAACCGTCGTGTTTCCATGCTGCCGTCCGATTTCCCACAACCTCCACGCGTCCGCAATCCAAGCTGGGTCCGCAAATAGCACGAATGCAGACGGTTCGCACAGAATTTGTTTCCCACTTACACGTCTTTGAATTCATGATGACTTGTCACAACGACGGTGGCCAGTGGCGAAGCTAGAGGTTACAGCACCCGAGTGCACACTTCCACATACATATGACAATAATTGTCCAATATATTATACCATCATTAATAATAAATCATATTTATGCTTATCAAAATACAAAATGTCAAATTCTGGTTCAAATAGCAAAATGCACCATCTATCCTTGACAACTTTAAAAAATAAGTTAACAAAAACGACTTCATATTTTAAGAACATGAATCTGGATCGAAAAATCAAAGACATAAAAAACATTCCCTTATAATATTTATCTACCGCTTTGGCATTGAAGCGACGAACCACAACATCATTTGTATTTTTTCCCATTTCTTGTAGCTCTACATAGCAAGTGAGGCTGACTCATGCATTCATCGCCAGTATGATTCATCACCTACGTTTTAACAATTTCATGGCTGAGATGGTGGCAGTGGCAACAAGAAATACAATTACTAGCTTCAGAAAACGATAAACCAGAGGAGAGCACTTGTCTTTCAAAATAAATGGGATAAAATTTAGCGAGGGTTATCAACCTCGCTGCATTTTTTAAGCGTAATCAATGTCGCTGCATTTGTTTTTGAGCATAATCAACCTCGCTGCAAAGTACACCAGCAGGAGCAGCGGGCTCTGCGGCGACCGATTCCTTCGCGGCGAGGTGGACGAGCGATCGATTCCCTGGCGGCGAAGTGGACGAGGACAGCGAGGTCATCATCCGCAGAAAAGGCCTTTTCAATGTGGCTTCTATAGTTAATACCAGAAACGCACAAAAATATGGCCATCTGGCCATTCGTTGCTTGCTAGCTGGGCTCCAGGATACATGGGCTTTGGCAGTTGGGTCATGAAGTGTGACTGTCTGGTGCCCGGGTTGGTCTGATCATTAGTTTGTCAGGCCACTGCACGGGCACACTGGTGCACGGTTTCGATCCATGGTGTTGCACCTGAGGTAAAAAATTGATGCTAGCAGCTGAATTTGGAGCGGCACCCTGGTGCCCGTGCACCAGGGAAGCCTCACGTAGCTTCGCCAGTGACGGTGGCTATCATATTCGCTCGTAGAAAATTATCATAAATAAGCTTGACTAGCAAAAGTGCCCGTGCGTTGCCACGGGCTGGCCGAGAAAAAAAATCCACAATTAAATAATTAGTACTATGTGTTGTTTTTTGGCGAAGATATATTTTTGTTCACAAAGAATAAATAATGAGTAACCACAAGTGAACATCAAAATTATAATCACTTAATATTGGCAAGATCAAATAAATGAATGGAGTGTTGATAGTACTCAGACTGAGTAATAATAGAATCACCAATCCGGAGAACATTAACAAAGTTGGGTACTGGAATGCTCAAACACAAGCTCATCTGAACCCAACGATACAACATGGCTGGCAAGGTCATGTCCAACCCTATTACATGATCTATGACACGAATTAACTGAAAGTTCGGCAAAAGAGTTGTGGATAATGCTTCTGGCTTCGCGTATCAAGACACCACAATCAAAAGGATCAAAATTATAAGATTTCAGTGTTGTAGAGAAATTTGCCAACTCGGTTTCAAACATCACATGTTCTATGCCCAGTTCTTCCATGCATTGTAATTTCACTAATCCCTAATCGTAACATAACTAATGATAATTGTGTATCAATGATGTGAACTTCACAGATAAGATCAAAAGTACATGTATGACAGGTTGAATTGTTAATCAGACTGAACCTCATGTCTTCTCGAACATCACATTTTTGATTCACCTGATTCTCGACGTCGGTGAAATCCCCGTTCAATGCATCTCTTTTACAAAGTCACATCTGTGAAACAAAGCAGATATGGACTTGATCATTTTAATAAAAAAAATAAAAAGGAAGCAACAAGAAGTGAGATGAGTTGCATCACTTATTTGCTAGCAGTTCATATATAATTTTCAGAAATTTCAGCCAAATTGATATATACTTGCTGCTCTAGTTATTTTGCTACTGGAACATATACAGTCCAGTAATCTAGAGTTCTTTAGCTGAAGCAACATGATTATTTTCTATTTCATATAGAGACATATAAATACCAACTATGAAGTGTGTGTGAAACATAGTTCCAGTTCTGATCATGCATTCAGACGGATGGAGTCAATTCAGAAAGGAAAAAAAAAACATATAGAGTGGATTGTGATAAGTTTAATTGATAATTGGGGAAAAAAAATACCAAATCTGATGAGGGAAGGGGGGTCGAGCTCATCTCTTGCACCGGCCTCATGTTGAGGGCAACGGGGAGATTTCTCTTGGCCAGATTTAATGGCGGCGTTGATGCTGGCAGCTATTGCCTCCGGCTTTTGGTTGGGGCGACAATTGTTCAACTCAAGTGTGGCAATGGAGTAGCTGGCATCATCGTTGAAGTTAGCCCGCGGACGGTGGCAGAGGCAGGCTCACCGGGGCAGCCATGTCCCACGCGCCGATCTCCTCGGCCGCTGGCCGCGACGGCAGCATTCTCAACGACAAATAGAAACAGACAAAAGCTTTGTCCGCTGTAGAAGCAAAATGATCACTATCTCCAAAACATGACAGCCAGATTGCAAAACTTCCAGTTATTGATCAGAACAAGCCATCACCTGACAACATGATTCTTGGGGTGTCAACTTTACCTCAGCAGCAGCATTGTTTGGTTTGCATGTCCTGTCATCAGCAAGTTGACAAAACATTATTTAGTAAGCAATTACTTGGTAACAAAACATTAAAATAAGGAAGTACAATTACACGTGTAAAAATTTAGTTATCAGCATTAGAAAGGGCAGGTAATATGAAATTGACATATGTTTCTTGCCAGAATTATAGCCCCAGTCTCAGTCCCAGTAGAAATTTTCTTAGTATACTAAAAGGAAAAGCTAAATGAGTTAATGTGATGACCTCTCAATGTTAAAAAGGACTGAGTTAAAAGATTTTTGTGAGCCGTTCAAAATCAGAACTAATCAATAATGTAGACAGTGTTGAAGTAAAAACATTTAAGTGGAAACCTGTTCCAAGGAAATCCCTCAACCAGTACCTAGAATTATATACTAAAATATGAGTGCCCACTGAAGCCAACAGGGGCCTTGAATTGGCAGTTGGAGAGGAGAATTATATAATAAGTATGCAATAAATTTATCGCAGGTCCGAATAATGTCACTTATGCAGAAATAAAAAATAGTCTCCATATAGCTAAAGTAGACCATTAGGAAATGAGGATTTTTCTCAGGCTACAAGAACTTTACCTATATGTTATATGCAGTATTCACATCTAATGAAGCAATATACATTGTGCTGCTTATCTCATTTCCTTTTGGAGCAGGTAATACATTGCGCTCATCAAAATCCCTGGAAAGCAAGCAGTTTCTCCTATCCTATTTTCTATTCCCCATTCGATTACCTGACAATCTCATTCCTTCCACCGGTTTATGCATTTGTAGAAGCACCCAAAGCATAATGACGGTATATACCTCATCTGACGGTTGAGAAGGTACCTTCCCGGGAAGGCACCTTTGGAATTTTCTTTCTCTACTAACAGATATAGCTAATTAGACCATCCATTAGCACATTTGCAGACAACTCCTACTAATTTTTTCAAAGCTAGTGACATTGTTACAACAAAGAGCAACGCAATGAGTCTGTATAATTTTTTCATGTTTAGGCCAAACTATCTAGGCTTCAAAAGAATACGATTCAAGTATCTTGAATTTGGAACAAGAAGTCCCTGAGCATAGTATCACACAGAAAAAAACAATCTTAATGAATCAGTGCTTGACTGCCTGAAGCCTGTTGCAGCACAAAACACTGGTTCCACCAATTCAATAAATCCTACTTCTAACTGAAGTGCAAAAAGTATTTGCATAGCAATGCAATAGATAATCATACAACAGTAGGTTGCTGTAAAGCATTCATTAGCATATGGAAGGGACCTCGATAAAAATAGCTTTAGAAATCACTGCTTGTGGATGATATGCTTCAGGTTCATTATTCATCAAGCATAGCGTAAATTCAATGTGATCTAAGGGTAATGCTGAATCTAAAGAAAGTCTTCTCTCTGCCGCAAATCTAAAGACTGCAGATGTTTTTACTTGCAAAAGCTCCCAATTTTGTGGCAAAACGCCTATTATTTATTCGAGCTACCTTAAATAAAAATTAAGCCAGCATGATGCCCTCCTGAAGAATCTCACGTCCGACATTATCATGTCACCAATTCCTCCTCTTGTTACACTACAGATATCATCATCACTAAGAAATAAAGCAGTCGTCAATTGAGGACACACCATGGAGGCTAAAATTTTGCAAATGCCCAATCAAACTGAATAAATTATGCCATCCAATTTCAAGGCAGATCGACATTATGGACCATGATTTCTAGGGGGCAATAGACTGACAGCTCTAATACAGAATCAAAATCAATTAGATTTTGTTTTTTTTAAACACGTAGTAGAGAAACATGATCCAACAAACAATTCCGTACCTAGAGATGCAGAAGAGCTGTCAACATATTGTCCGAATAAACAATCAAAATCTAAAGAATTACCCCTTTGTTGCTATCCTGGCCTCATGACTATCAGAAAGGGGAATTCTCTATATTAGAAACGCAATCGCAACAACTGGACTTAAATCCAGACCACAATAAAGAAAGGAAGTGAAGGCGCTCACCTAAATCACCCAGATCGGACGGGCACCGGATTAGGCAAGCTTGCGTGTGGCTGCCGGGACGAGGCCGATGCTGGCGCCGCCATTGGCCTTGGCCTCCAGCACCTCGCGGGTCCTCTGCATCTGGACCCTGGAGCATCTTTCGGCCACAGTGCAGCTCGGCCATGTGCGCCCTTCCTCGGGCTCACCATCACAGAGGAGGAGGACGACGCAGAGGAGGGGCCCTGCGGCAACCCAGTTCGAGCGAAGCCAGTCGACGAACCCATGAGGGCGCATCAGCGCGGCGGCGGAGGGCACAGCCACGAGGGTCAGCGGCACGCGGGTGTTGGGAGAGGAGGAGAGGCGGGCCACCTCAGCGGCGAGCGCCGAGTCCCGCCTCGGCTGGTGCTTTTGCTCGGAGGAGGAGGGCGCGGAACTGGATTTGCGCTCGAGCATCGCCGTCGAGGAGGGCGTGGTGGGGGACGGGCACGGAGCGAGGAGGAGCGGCGGCGGCGGCGGCGAGCGAGGGAGCCGAGAGCTGCGGGTCTTTTTTTTTTTTTTTGACATTTGCAAAACTGGACCTTTTTGGAAGTCCAATTCTGAAAATGGACCCATTTTTGACACGAATGGACCTCTTTTTTAATATAAAGACACCGTTTGCCCCTGTTTTACCTATCCGTTAACTGGCAGATTGTTTTTGAATTAAAAAAATTACAAAAAACGATTGGAAATGGCGAACTGACCATCCTGCCCTTCCCCCATCCATCTCACCCGAACTGACTCCCTCTGTTCGACTCGGCTCCTGCTTCCTCTGCTCGTTCCCTGCTCCCATGGCGGCGGAACCCTAACCCTAGGGTGTGGTGGCGGCGGCTAGGTGAGGTGCAGGCTGGGGGCGCGGTGCAGGCTGCCCTTCCCTCATCGGGTGCTGCGCAGGCTTGAGGTGCAGGGGAGCGCGCGCGGGTTGGCGAGGCAGGCTGGAGGCGCGGGTTGGCGAGGCAGGCTGCGGGCGCGGCGCGGCTCAGGCTGGCGTTCGGGCGGGTGCTCAGGTGCCCCCAAGCGAGTATGCGAAACGAGGGCGAAGAAGCATTGCTAGTTTCGGTGGCCGCAGAAAGTGCCCCTGCCTCATCTCTCTCTCCGACGAACTCCACTGGTTGCCTCTTTTCTTCGGCGTCGCCGTTGCAAGTTTCAGGGGCCGTGACCCAAATTGAAGGCTCAAATGGAACCACGCTGTCTCCAGGATTCAATTCCTCCAATCCTTGGCCGCCATCCCCCCTCTCCACATGCTGATTTGAGCTCCCGGAGCTTGCGCCATGGCCTCTGGTTCTTTTCTATTTTGAGAAAATTACTTCGCCCGTGATGCGCGTAGAGAATCATCACCAAGCTGCATCCTTCTTCTCATCCATAATCGATTTGATTTTCGACGCACCGCCAACATTTGTTTGATTTTGGGAGGCGAGAGAGAGGGAACGCGCGCAGGAGCCCATGGGGAAAAAGATAACTCGGGATGAATGTGGCTGTTGTTTTATGTGGGCCCCACTATGTATTGTTTATCCCAAACGAATTGCTCAATACTTTAGTATTTATTAGGTACTACAGTATCCCACTATGAAATATGTTCGAAATTTCATCAAATTCTGCAGCATGGTGCTTCAAATATATCCAAAATTGGTTTTGATATGCACACGATAGCCTTATGTCAAAGAGCAAATTTCTTATTTGCCATCGAAATTATACTCTTCTCTTATTTGCCATCGAAATTTTACACTTCTCCTATTTGCCATCGGATCTAATTTCACTTCTCTTATCTGCCACTCTAATCACTTTGGTTGTTAGATTATTGTATTTTCATCACTGCATTATTTGTGCTACAGTAGAAAATGGATTTGTCTCAGTGTATACTATATGCAAAGAAAAATTCAAAATTTTTCGGATGAAAATTAGAGGCAGTATTTCGTTTTAACACAAAATTACCTTAAATTTTCATCTGAAAATTTTGAAAACCCATTTTGGCATAAAGTACACGTTGAGACAAACGTATTTTGTTATTGTAGCCTGAACGTTGTTGTGCCAGGATCAAAATTTTCTATAGGCTAAACTGATTTGAGTGGCAGATAAGAAAAGTGAAATTAGATCCGATGGCAAATAAAAGAAGTGCAAAATTTTAATGGCAAATAAGAGAAGAGTATAATTTCTGATGGCAAATAAGAAATTTGCTCTATGTCAAAACATGGGCAAATTTGCAAACTAAAATGAAAAACAGGTCCAAATTTGCAAAGGGTAATGTTGTCTTTTCCTTGTGGATTTAACACCGTTAATGTCTCCTAACAGAATAGGGGCAACTCATTGCCTCATATTCAAAAAACAGGTCCGATTTTGCAAAGTCCCAAAAAGAGGTTCAAAATCAGAATTGGCATTGAAAAGAGGTCCGGTTTTGCAAATGCACGGTTCCACGTAGACTCAGAAGACAAATAATAAGGAGTAAAGATATCATAATTTTTTTAAGGCAACTTTGATAGTACTATAACTGTTCGTTCAAAAATATATTATTATATAATAGAGATTCGTGCATCTATATTTAAACAATGTTAAATAGGAAGTAGATCTAGTATAAAAGGAATACATGAATATAAGGGATCGGTAAAGCAACTAGTAGGAAAGTATCTGCATCAAGACCTCACAAATGGATCAGGGAATTAATGCTAGTGCTAGCATATAGCTTCTCTACTCCTCTTTATTTTCTTCTGAGTCCACGTGCGTCGCAGCCTCCTCTCACCGTAAAAACGCGCCGACAGGTGGGGGCATACTACCGCTTGGTCCGTCTTCGCGTCCACGCCTGTCTGTCCGTCTCCCGATTCATAATGACTCTTCATCTCAACTCCACGAACCCCCTTTCAAAAAAAAAAAAAAAACTCCACGAACCCCAATCCGACCTCGCACCAGCGCCGCCATCGAGGCCGCCCGACCACCGCTGCGCCTAGGGCGAGCCTGCGGAAACGGCATCTCGATTAGCCTGCGTTCACCGCCGTCAGCGCCTTCACCCGCGTCCGACCGTCGTTGAGGTCGCCCGCCCCCGCCGCCGTCTCGATGAACCTGCGTACGCCGCCGTCAGCGCCCTCACCCACGTCCCACCGTCGTCGAGGTCGCCCGCCGCTGCCGCGCCCAGGACGAGCACGCCGAGACGGCGCCTCGATGAGCCTGCGTTCACCGCCGTCCGCGCCCTCACCCGCGTCCGGATGAGCTCCAACCCCTCACAGCGTCGTCCTGGCCGTCCCTTGCTGCCTTGTGGTGCCTCCATCCTCAAGCCACCGACTTTGAGCACCGCCGACGCCGGCTCTCTGACTCGTGCCAATCTCCAGCGCTGGGTGTCGCTGACGACCGGGTATACAGGACCTCGCCATGGCATCGATGGAGCCCTACAGATGGAACCCACGAAGAAGAAGAATTGGGCGCGCCCTATACAAACGGAAGAATTGGTTGGAACAGGTCACACATGCTATGGTGAGGATGCTGTTCAAATTTCGTGATTTTTGGAGTTGATTCAGTAGCGTTTTTGTAATTTTCTTTGGGAGGCAAGCTGCTCTGTTTGCTCTCTGTTCATGCGCCGCAGTGCAACTGGCTGACCCTCTTGTCTTGATGCAGCAACTCATGATGGCTCTACCTTGATTTGTTTCAGGTACATAGTGATGCACGAGATGTAGAGAAGCTGGTCAAGTTTGAAGAAACATGAATGCTAAAATTCAGTTTCTTTTCTGCCCTGAAGCAAGTGACAATGAGTTACGGCCCTTCCCTTCACTCACCACGCTCAAGCAGTATGAAGAAAAGGCAACAATCTCTCGTGGCCAGTACTGCAGTATCAATTCTTAGTTTGTTTCACATACAGAGAAGTGCACAAAAACTTCAGTTGCTTGGCTCCAGTAGTAAGAAAGTTTCAGGCTTTAGCTCATGGTTTACTCTTCATTTGTTATTTCTTAGAATTTTTTTGTCATTGTTTACTCTTCGATATCGAACGCTCCATTTTTGTGCGAGTAATGTCTTCTTCTGAATTTTATATGTACACAGCAGGGCATTGTGCCATATTGTTGAATAGTGAGATTTGGGCTCCTTGCTTTGATGTTCTTCAACCTGTATATCAGTGGCTTCCCCAAATTTGAAACTGATGGCGTCCTGCAAATGATCTCTTTCAGTTGCTGATATACATTTTTCTGTTCTTTAGACCAAGAACATCTCAGGCTAAAGAGCTATATAGAAGGATATTTCAATTTACTGTAGAATATGTAGTTGCTTCTTTTTGTGCCTATTCAATGGTCTAGACCATTGTTTTTCTCTGTCTTCAATGCTATTAATCCAACTCTCTCTTCATCTGATATTCCAGTGCCTATTCAATGATCTTGCTTCGTGAAAATACGGAGAACAACAACTATGTTGGAAACAAGATCATTTGGTTTTTGTGATGATTTAACTACTAATTAAATGGCAAGGCGACAAGCATATTCAAGCTGGTATCACAATTTACTTCGATGGAAGCATATTCCCATAGAAGATACTCCAGTGGTGGACAG
The DNA here is from genome assembly GCA_007726485.1 of Eragrostis curvula. Lineage (NCBI taxonomy): Eukaryota > Viridiplantae > Streptophyta > Magnoliopsida > Poales > Poaceae > Eragrostis > Eragrostis curvula. The sequence goes on along the minus strand of CM017440.1, from coordinate 990,139 downwards.
AAACAGGTAAACCACTGAAATGGTTCACTAATCTTTCTACTCAGGTTCATATTCCAAGTATATTTAATAAAGTATGAAATAGTTAACTAATCTTTCTACTCGGGTTCCTATCTGGTGACTTGATTCTGCAAATATTGGACCCAATCAATATTTTCAATCTGCACAGTGAGTACGCTATAAATAAAATTCGTTTTGACCTTTTTATAGCAGCAAGTTCAAATTTCTTTTCACGTGGACTCCAATGAGGCATGGCACAACAGAATGATGCAGCCTACTGAAAAATAAATTTAGAGGAAAAGAGGGAGAAGGGGGGAGATCCTCCTTTTCCTCTCTTCAACCAAAATGAGTTGAAGAACATATTATTTGTATTTTTTTTGCCCTTTCACATGGCTTCACTCTCTACACTCAGGCAGATTGCTGGCATCTCTGCTGGCCCCCTTTCTGATGCCCTTGAGACAGAGCATTACACCCTTGTACTTGGCACATTCTCCCTGCCCATCAACATTCCAGAAACCAACTACAAAAAAGGGCTCCAGGTACTGTTTCTGGCTTGCCTACCTTCAGAAAGTTCAGCTTAGCACATGCTCTAACAAACGCATTCTTGTCCTCCAGGCAAGGAGGAAGCTTGTTGCCATGTTCACCGATCGGAGGTCCTCTGGGTGCAATGATGACATACTGAATGCGATCCTGAGCGGAAATGAGGGAACCAGGGAAAAGCTCAGCGATGTGCGGATCATTGACTTGCTTATCACCCTCATATACTCTGGATATGAAACAGTGTCAATGACTATGATGATGGCGGTTAAATACCTCAAATCAGGGTATGTGTACTCTGCATCAAAGTTCAATTCCACAACAAATAATCTCCTGTGATTGTAGAGTTTATTTATACAATCATTAAATTTAAATTTATTAGAATTATTTTTCCAATCAACCCGTGGCAACGCACGGGCACTCTTGCTAGTAAGATATGATGGACCAAGTCGTGTGCATAGGTCAAGAGCTAGACCTGGAAAGAATAAGGTATACGTACTTAACTGAATTCTTTGAGCATATCCATACCTCTTCGTGTCGGAATCGAGGAATCAAGCTTAGGAAGTTTCTCAAAACTTGCACGCCCACTATCATACGAAGTTTCATGGAAATTCCTCGCTTGCATACTATTCTCGTACAATCAACAAACCATATGTTGTACTAGCATGTTTTGAAGTGACAAGTGGCTTTTGGATAGCAATCAAATAAATATTTTCCAAAATATAGTTGATCTCAGTGTTGGATGGGCTTGAAGGTTAGGCATAACTACAGAAAAGGTCATCTCACATGGCATCTACCGATTTCTAAGAAAAATCTTATTGCAACAGTTCTATTGAGAACAAAAAAAAATCTTCATACAGCGTTTCTGATCAATAAGAATATTTAGTGAACCAACTGTGGCCAACCCAACTCGTTCTCTGTTTCTCAATCCACCCTACCTCTCTCATTTACATGACCCTCTCCACCGCAAACCCACCACCCGTCACTACTTGCCCTTGTTGCCACCTACACTTCCTTCGTACAATGTCAGTAGTCTCCTTGAGATCCTCCTGTCAATCTCACGATATCGACACTAGTTTTTTAAGGTGGCATTCTTCTTAAATCAACAATAATAATAGCAGTGCATTATATATCACTATTGTTTTATTTGTGGTGCTCTAATTAATCATGGCACACTCAGTTAGTGTATTACTGTTGTGTTAAAAATATTAGAGGGAGCAGCAGGCAGGTGACAAAGATTTCTATTAGTAGCTAGCCCTTGATTCGGAGGAGTGTGGTGATTGATGCGTTGAGGTAAAGTGACTAAGACATGAAAGGTGGGTAGAGCAAAAGGCCAGGCCGGAGGTAAAGATGCAACAATGGGGTAAGGGGTGGTGGAGGTGTGTCATGGGACCTAACTATGGTTGGTCAGCACACGTTGAATGGGAACGGCAACTGATGGTGTGTATGTAATTTCTCATACCTCTCGTAACTCGCCTAGCAGCAGTGGCGGAGCGTGAACATAGGACAAGCGGAGGGCAATTTGACCTAGAGTATAAGAAAATTGGCAGGGGAAAAATGATCAAAGGAAAACATATTATATTACTTTGTGGTGTATACGGTATCTAGTGCAAAGGAAAAAAGGTCCCGAATAAGTACTCATACACACGGGCTAGCAAAAAAATCAAGTGCTACTTAAACATTTTAGGATAGGAAGGGGGGCCATGACCTAGATTGGCCTCCATGAGGCTCCGCCAGTGCCTAGCAGGATATATAAAAAATGCGCAATAGGATTTTAGACTGGTATAACAAGATAAAGGCCTTAATAGAATTAAAATTTTGATTGAGTGGCCAAGGATATATAGTTAACGTGCCATGTTCCTGATAAAATCAATCTAAAATATATGCCAAGAAAATGAAAAGAACGAATTTTGCTACATAACATTGTTCAAATGTTTCTTCTGTTATAGGACGGCGTTATGGTCAATTTGCTATCCGACCATGCTGAAAAACATCGCCGGGTGCTGGCAGAGAGATTAAAAATTTTAAATGGTCATATTGCCCTCATCTTTACATTTCTTAATTTGTTTTTCTCAATGAATGCATATATTATTTATGATTCCAAACTAGCAGGAAGGTGTAATGTTTTGTCCACAATTGCGCACACAAAAGTTCAGAATTTTCAACAAAACTTTTCTATAATAGTTTGAGGGCATGACTCCGTCATCATTTCTCATCCGGTGTTGTACAACAGCCAATGTCGTCTAAAATAGTGTCTCTTATAAGCAGTGTCACATTTATTAGGGTTATATAATGAAATTTCTTGATAAAAAATATAGGCAGATCCTGGCAAAAGCCAACCACGAAGTAAAGAGTGCCGACAATACAAGATCAACTAATACAACAACCACTAGAAAAGGGTAAAAAGGAACAAGCTCCCAAAAAACCTAGGCTATACGAGGAAAAACTAGATCCTGCAGCTTGAAGAATCCTGCAGCCCCCAAATTGAAGCCTCGTCGAAGCAATGTCACATTTATTAGGGTTATATAATAAAATTTCTTGACAAAATATATACGCATATCCTGCAGTACTAATTTCAAATTTTATTTATTTGACCAATATACAGTCAAGCCTAAGCATATAGCTTGTTGCAAGAAGCATTGCAAAAGAAAACTGACACTTGTAGGTATTTATAAGTGTGATTACGAAATCGATGTGTGTATATCAACCACTCTAAACCAACAAACTTAATGTTGAACAACGGTCGCTCATATGAAATGGATTAAGGTCCTGGGCATGATCATGTCCTCGGCGTCATCACCCTCTTCTTCTGACGACCCAGACGTCGTCATCGTCAGCGTGGTCTCCAACGCCGGCACATGGAAGATGGCCGCCCGGTGGCGGCGCATGTGCCCGCCGAGCGCCTGCCCGGTGGGGAACACGGTGCCGCAGGTGTTGCACCGGTGAACATCCTTGGCGGCGGTGGCGGTTTTGCCGGGGCGTGCGCCGAGCAGGAGGTCGAGGCCGTCGGCGCGCACCCGCGGCCGCTTGTGGCTGGTCCGGTGGCCGCCGAGCGCCTGGAACGTCGCGAACCGGCGACCGCAGGTGCGGCACTGGAACGCGCCGTAGGGCGGCGCCTGCTTCTTGCCCTTGATGATCACCCTGCTCAACGGCGACAGTGACAGCAAGTGGAGGAGATTGTCCGCGCTCTTCGTTCTTGCGGTTGCCATGCCCGTAATTTTGACGCAGCTAGCTAGGTAGCAGTGCACTCGATGAGCACGTGGTTGTGCACAAACGTCAGCGAGCTACACACACTGATTGCTGTAATGAGAAGCTAGGAGCGTATTTATAGACGTCTCGCTTCAGATGACATCGACGCTTCTTTATCTTGGTCCTGAAGCAGCATTGACCCAACGTCAACGCGGAGCCGGGCACGTCTCAGTAGCCAACGGCATCACGCCACGTCTGATTTGTCAAGTTTCATGCTTAGTAGGCAGCGGCAGCATGGTGCACGTAGCAAATTAAAATGACGAGAGCGTGTTCAGCGGTCGTTTTTGAATTCTGAAAGATATATGTGTACGGGATTGATTTGATTTGGCTTATTTTTGGCTGGAGATATATATGAATGTGATCCACATTGCATTCAGAAAATATATATGTACAACGTTGATTTGATCTGGCTTGTTTTTCGCTGGCCATATAAATGTGATGCACATTGCGTTAGTAGATTATAACCATGTGAATATAGTGTTTATTATGACCACGAGTTCACCATGATTTTTTTCTTAACTAGAGTATTTATTTTAAGCGAAATATGTACATGGTGATCACAAGATGAATTATGCGCAGATTTGTACCCCCGACCGGTATATGCTTCCATTCTGTGTTCACACCATCCTGTTCCGATTCCGTTACATAGTCTGCCAACACACATGATTTAACTTGCCCACAGTTTAGTAGTCTTCATTTCAGTTTACTTCATCCTGCCATGTCTTCTGGATACTTTCTCAACTCTGACTAAAACGTACAACCGAAAACTTAGCGTGTTGGATGTGCGAATAATTGGCACTTGGTTTCTGAATTCTGGATATGTATTGACCGGAGCTAGCTGCCCACATGTCAAAGGCAACAGACATGCACCACATCAAGTCAACAGCTAAATCCTAAGTAGTTACCCTATGCACCAATGGTATTTGCATCTCTAGTCGAGGGGCTTGTTGCCGAGCAGGAGGTCGATGCCTTGGGCGCTCTTATTGCTGGTCCGATGGCGCTGCTGAAGTGAACTCCTGAAACATTTGCTTTGCATGATAAACTTAGGCAGTCATCAAATACTGATAAGCTAACATAATACAAGCACATTTGATTTTGCCTCGATCTTATCTCCAAGTTTCAAACAAGATGGTAGCGTAAACACAATTACCTAGTGCTAGTGCACCGATCAGGACTCAAATACGATAAGAAGTTGCTGGGGATGAAGTAGTGACCATAAAACATCCTGCGAGGCTTTCCAGGGTAATATCCTTCTTCCTCCTCTTCTCTCATGTAGGGAGCGGACGACTGCAGCTTCTTGTCTCTCATGTTAACCTCAATCATCCAGTAATCACTGTGGTCCTCCAATTCCTCCTCCAACATAAAACAGATGACGTCTGGATCAGCCAAGCTCACCACCGGAAAGCTCGGTGTCACCCGTGGAAGCCTCCTACTCCGTGCAGCGTCGAACATGCCGAAGAACTCGGCATCATCAACAGTGTTGCCGCAGTCCTTGGTCCAGGTGCCTTTGCGGATGTCAAAACTCCAAGTTATGACGGTGAAGTTAGACGAAGAAGGGTCTTTGGTGAAGATGCATACGAGCTTGACGATGCCGGCGTCAGTGACGCTGACGTGCCGGAACGGGTCCGGGGAGTCCGCGTCGATGTAGTAGCGGCGAGATCTCAAGGCCTGTCTAGGCAGAGGTATGTAACGGAGCTGCTGCTTCTGCTGCTGATCGGTGTCACTGCCATTGTTGGCGAGGAGCACGTCGACTAGGAGCAAGCCTTGGTAGTAGTCGACCCAGCACAAGCAACCGTCCAAGGGGAAGATGGCGTCGGTGGTCCACAAGCTGGGGTCGATTTTCATGTCGGGAGGCGTGGGCAGCTTATGTACCTTCCATTGCATCGGAACGATGCCATTAGAGGTAGGCGGCGAACAGTGGTGCAACACACAGAGCTCGACCTCACGGTGGGACCGGCACGTGAGATCGGCCACGGTGAACTCGCCGGCATCTTCGTCTCCGTGGCAGAGGATGGCCATGTCCTGGTCCAACATGCACCGCTGCTGCTGATTCCGGTACGGCCGGAAAGGCTTGTCGAGCTCGGGGTTGACGAATCCGCCGTCAAAGCACGGCGGCAGCCTCGTCAGCGACGGCGGCGAGGAGGCGGCCGGCGACGCCGAGTAGACGAAGTAGTCGACGGGGAAGCAGGGGTAGGCGTGCCACCACGCAGGGTCCTCGACGGGGACCGTGAGCCTGAAGAGGACGGCGTTTGCGTTTGTGAGCGACGGCCGACCCGTCCAGTGGAGGTAGAGGCGGGACACCGCCGGCGGGGCGGCGGCGGGAGGGAGGCGCGGACGGGGCGGCCGGTGCAGTCGTCGGACGTCGCCGACGTCGTGGGGTCGCCTGCGAAATCGCCGCGTCGTCTCCGGCTGCGGTGGACGAACCGGTCCAGGAGCACCCAGCTTGGATCGGGGCGCGGCGACGAAGGAGAAGGAGGAGGATCCGTCACCCGGCCGGCGGCGAGCAGCGGCGGAGAGGCAGGGGGGTTCCTTGACTGGCTGGGGCGTTGCCACCGGAAGGTTTTCCTCCGGTCTTCTTTCACCATGACGCACTAGATCGAGAGGGCGGCGGCGGCTGGAGATGAAAGCGACAAATTTGGACGCGATCCGGTAGTGACGGCCCGGATCAGATCAGCGCCTTCCTAACGACCAGCCCGCATCATGACAGCGACGTCATCTCTCGAACGCTTCGTGACCGTGGCAAGCAAATGGCGGCGGTGCGCAAGCAAAAGTCTTTGCAAGAGAAAATCCATCAGGTGATGCCATCATGTTGGTACCAATTGCTGCAATGTCAGGTATACCTGCTTCTACTAAAAAAAATGCCTGCCCGCATACTTGAGGCAACATAAGCAGCAAGGCTTAGGCTTCTTTTGGAGGAAAAATATCTCCTCTTTGGCGATAAATATGAATTAATATTTTTTTCTTGGATTTGTTTAAGTTTAATTGGGTTACTCACTCTAATACTTTTCTAGCAACTTCACAAATTATAACAAAATTGGGTGTCCTTTTTTTTGGAAAATGTTAGTGTTGCTCAAAGATTTTTGGGTCCTTTTGTATTTTTTAGATATGAGATTTTTTAAGAAAAAACAAACAGAATTTTGAAATCTCAAAGTAAAATACATTCTTGGTCTCTATTCCCCAGAAAAAGGGATAAGATAAAATCTAGCCAACATACAATGTGTGCTACCTTTTGGAGACATCCACTATAGATATTTTTGGGAAGCATGCATGGAGGTATATCAATAGAGATTAGGTGGGTGCATCTTCTCATTGTGTGGTTATTTTTATTAAACTATATATGTTAGATGCGGAGTCCACATCATGACATAAATCTGTACTAAATATACATCCTAAGATGTAGATCTGGACAAAAATTTGTTTATTTATAATATAGTTTTTCCTCACCTAAGGCCTCAATAAACACAAAAAAAACATACAAAATACTCCCTCCGTTTTTTTTATTCTTGACGATAGGACAAGGATGTTAGTTCTTTTCTAGTGCAATCTCCGGTCAGAAGCGTCAACAATTCCCGACCGGAGGGAGTACATTTCTATAACAATGTCAGTTACAAACAAAGGACTAAGACTCTGTTTGGATCCCATCCAATTTCCAAATATCTAGAAGCGCCTCTCTCTGCTTTTGAGTTCTTCAAAACTGGTTTCTGAATTGGGCCACAAAAGATGGCAAAAACTGGAGTCGTATGGATTCAGCCCTGCTTTAAAAAGTTGGTTTCTGGAAATTGGATGGGATCTAAACTGGTTGTTTTGCATGCAAATCAGAATATACTACTTCTGCAGTTGCAGACAATTTTTTAGATAAAGGGAAGTTCTTTTGTCAAGCGAATGAAACCATCCCAGCGTCTACATTGTGTGATGTATTTGGCCGTTTAATTGCAGAAACTAAGTGGCACTTTTTTTAATTCTTAAAAAACCATTGAACAGTCTTACAAAGTAAAATTATATAGCATTCTTCAATGACACTAATTAATTTTCTTATATAATTTCCAAATATTCAATCCCAATATCTAAAGAGCTTCAGGGTTTTTATTCCGATAAATAATAAGCACTAAATCAAGCACCATGACCACACTACACGAACAGGTTGAGCAGCTGCATGGAGGCCACCGAGCTGGGCCTCTCATGTTGCGTGACGATACGCTTAAGGTCCTGGTCAGCGCAGTCGTCCATGCTGCTGTTAGCCCGTCGCCGTCGTTGGTGCCTCCTCATGTGGCCGCCGAGGGCCTGCCCCGACGAGAAGCGCAGCCCACACGTGGCACACGCATGGGCCACCGCCACGGGCTTATTTAGCAATGGCAGCTGCTTCTTCGTCGGGCGCCTGAGGTGGCTGGTCCGGTGGCCGCCGAGCGCCTGGAACGTCGCGAACCGCCGCCCGCAAGTCCGGCACTCGAACGCCGTTGCCCCACCGTGGCCGCAACGGCGGCGGCGACGACGACGAGAGGCCGCGCGTTGCTCTGTTCCTCCGTCGTCGCTGCTGGATGAACCGCACGCCAGAGAGAGCGAGACTTCATCGTCTCCGTGGAGGCGAAACTCCTGTTCCACGCGCGCCCGCGCGTTCGTGTCCTCGCGCATCCGCGCGGGGCCAGCGCATGGGGCCAACGCTGGGAGCCGCGTCGCGCGCGGGTGCGCTCTGCGCTGCATGCATGGGGCCTACGCATGGGCACATGCCGTTGGCCTTCGCAGTCCACTGTCTGATCTCTGTACAAGCTTTTTAATCAAACTTCTTCGTATATAATTAAGAAAAGCTTGTTCATAAGGTCAAAACTTTCGAAACAACTTTTGTACAAACTTATGAATACAAACTTTTGGAACAATTATTGTACAAACTTATGAGATATAATTTTTGAAATAACTTTTGTACGAATTTATGAGATACAAACTTTAAAAACAACTTCTGTACAAATTTACGAGATACAAACTTTCGAAAAAACTTTTGTACAAACTTATAAGATACAAACTTTCGAAACAACTTTTGTACAAACTTATAAGATACAAACTTTGGAAAAAACTTCTGTACGAACTTATGAGATACAAACTTTCGAAACAACTTTTGTATGAAAGTATGAGATACTGTATAACTTCTGTACAAATGCAAACTTATAAGGAAACTTGTTTGAACGTGCGTACACCCATGCGCGCAGGTGAGGAAACAATCGGACGTGGGCTCCACCTCGTGCTGGCCCCCACGCGGCTCCGCATGCATCACTGGTGCGGCTAATCCCACTGCCTCCATGTGCTGGCCCCCACGCGGCCCCACCCGAGCGCGATGAGCGCAGAAGCACCGAGCAAGGAAAGCAGGGTGAAGGAAGTTGCGCGTCGACAGCTTGTCCGTTTCCTGTTGGAACGGATGCGCGCGGACGGCTGCTCGCGCGCGCGCGAATTAGACACGCCCCCGTGGAGGTACCAACTTCCTGTGTCTGGTGGTGCGCCATCCCTCGTAAGGCTCATTGCTTGCTTGACACGATTCTTATACCACGTACGTGCAAGAAGATAATTTGGCTTAATAATTATTATTATCTGCCTTATAGCAAGTTAATTATATATGATCCAGGTGGTGGATGAGAGCTTATATAGTGGCTCTAGCTAGGTGCTTCGCTTACGTGACACAAAAGGAGAATATGTTCTGTTTACATGCACACGCGGTGTGCATGCCGTGTCCTTCACTCCTGTATAATCGAGGTGTCGTCGTCCACATCCACTGAATTGTTAATCAAGTGATTCATCAAACTGGGGTTAGTTGCTGTCTTATCGATTGTTCCTTGCTAACTAAGCCTGCTTCATTTGGTTTGTTAATGCTTATTGCTGAGCAAGTTCCTGTAGCTACATATGCATGTGCTCCGGATCCAGTCATCCCGTGGACGTGCAGTCTGCGTGCAACTGTGCAAGCGATGCTATTTAGACCAACCAACGTTAACAAATGACATGAAACGCGCTCTCGCCAGACGCCACTTACACGTCTTTGAATTCATGATGACTTGTCGCCACGACTATGGCTATCATATTCGCTCGTACAATAATTATCATAAATAAGTTTGCTTTTATAATTTTTTTAAAAAACAAGTTTGATATGATATTATTATAACTGTTCGTTCAAAAAGTATTATTATATAAAAGAGATTCACGCATCTATATTTAAACAATGTTAATTAGGCAGTAGATCTAGTATGAAAGGAATACAAAATATAAGGGGTCAGTAAATCTACTACTTCGTACTAGGAAAGTATCTGCACCAAGACCTCACAAATGGATCAGGGAATTAATGCTAGTGCTAGTGCAAGTGCTAGCATATAGCTTAAGATATGAGATGGACAAGTCGTGTGCATAGGTCAAGGGCTAGACCTGGGAAGACGTTAACTGCATTCTTTGAGCATATCCATACTTCTTGATGTCGGAGTCGAGGAATCAAGCTTACGAAGTTTCTCACAACTTGCACGCTCACTATCATACAAAGTTCATGGAAATTCTTCACTTGGATACCTTTCGTTCTACCAATCAACAAACCGTGTGTTGTGGCATACTTTGAAGCGACAAGTGGGTTTTGGATATCAGTAAAATAAACATTTTCCAAAATATAGTTGATCTCAGTGTTGGGTGGGCTTGAAGATTAGGCATAACTACAGAAAAGGTCATGCGGCCTCTACCGATTTGGAAGAAAAATCTTGTGAGAACAAAAAAAAAATCTTCATACAGCAATTCTGATCAATAAGAATATTAGTGAACTAACTACGGACAACCCAACTCGCTCTCGGTTTCTCAATCTACCCTCCCTCTCTCATTCCCATGACCCTCTCCACCTCGAACCCACCACCCGTCACTACTTGCCCTTGTCGCCACCTACATTTCCTTCGTGCGATCAGTAGTCTCCTTGAGATCCTCTTGTTGCCCTCACAATATCGAAACTAGTTTTGTAAGGCGGCATTCTTCTAAAATCAACACTAATAAAAGTTGTGCGTTATATACCATATTGTTTTATATGAGGTGCCCTGATTAACCATGGTACAATAAATTAGTGTATTGGATTACTGTCGTTAAAATATTAGACGGAGGAATAGGTAGGTGAAAACTATTTCTGTTGGCCCTTTATTTGGAGGAGTGTGTTCATTGATACGTTGAGGTCAAGTTGATGGTCGTAGCAGTAAGTGACTAGGACATGAAAGGTGGGTAGAGCAAAAAAGGGGACATGCCGGAGGTAAAAATGCAACAATTGGTCAACGATGGTGGAGGTGCGTCATGAGACCTAACTATGGTTGGTCGGCACACGGTTAGTGGGAAGCGCAACTGATGGTGTGTATGTAATTTCTCATACCTCTCGTAACTCGTCTAGCGGGATATATAGAAAATGCACAATAAGGTTTTAAATTGATACAACAAGATAAAGGACTTTGAAAAAAGCATTAAAACTTTGATTCAGTGACCAAATAGTTAAGATGCCAAATTCATGATAAAATCAATCTAACAGGTATATATCAAGAAAATGAGGAGGAGGAATTTTGCTGAAAAGGTGGCTTATGTTGTAAGACAACATTATAGTCAAGTAGCTATAGAACACGGCTGAACGACATTGCGGGGTGCTGGCCCTAGTGCCCTCATTTGTACACCAAATTTTGTTTCTACATGAATGCATATATTATTTATGATTCAAAAACTAGTAGGATGGTGTAATGTTTTGTCCCCAATTGTGCACACAAAAAAAAATCAGAATTTTTGACAAAACTTCTCTATAATATGAGGGCATGACGGTATTTCCTCCCTCATCCCTCTTCATTTCTCATCTAGTGTTGTATAGGAACCAATGTCCGCTAAAACAATGTCTCTTATAACCAGTGTCACATTTATTAGGTTACATAATGAAATTTCTTGGCAAAAAAATAAGCATAGATCCTGCAGTACTGATTTCAAATTTTATTTATTTGACCAATATACAGTCAAGGCCAAGCATACAGCTTGTCGCAATAAGCATTGCAAAATAAAACTGACACTTGAGTATATTTATAAGTGTGATTACGAAATCGATGTGTGTATTTCAACCACTCTAAACCAACAAAGTTTTTATTGAACGACGGTTACTCATATGAAATGGATTAAGGTCCTGGGCATGATCATGTCCTCGGCGTCGTGACCCTCTTCTTCTGACGACCCGGACGTCGTCATCGTCGGCTTGGTCTCCAACGCCGCCGCAGCGACATGGAAGACGGCAGCCCTGTGGCGGCGCATGTGCCCGCCGAGCGCCTGTCCGGTGGGGAACACGGCGCCGCAGGTGTTGCACCGGTGGACATCCTTGGCGGCGGCGGCGGCTTTGCCGGCGCGCGCGCCGAGCAGGAGGTCGAGGCCGTCGGCGCGCACCCGCGGCCGCTTGTGGCTGGTCCGGTGGCCGCCGAGCGCCTGGAACGTCGCGAACCGCCGCCCGCAGGTGCGGCACTGGAACGCGCCGTCCAGCTGCACACGCTTCTTGCCCTGCTTGACGATCACCCTGCTCGCCGGCGATAGGGAGAGAGACAACAAGTGCAGCAAGTTCACCGGCTCCGGCGCCATCATCCTTCGTGATGAGGTGGACACGGCGTCCATCGTGGTTTCAGCTGTTAACTGGCCTTGGTACTTAGCACGTGCGGTGCCGGAAAGTAATTTTCCCCATGCGTGGGATGTCCCATGCGACATGCGTCCGTTCGTTTCAACTTGGACGTCCCCGAGATCTGTGTCGACTTTTCCCACCCTATATCATATACGCGTCGGTATTTCGTTAGAATACGGTTGCTTGTTTGGGAAGGTGTTACCGTCTCTTTTTGCTTTCCAGACGGGCCCACGCTAGCAGCACCCCTTTGCATTTGTTCTCCAGCAGGCACTTCCTTCGATGCGTCTCGCAAGCATTCACACAACCGAAGAGCTTCGATGCATTTCAGCATCTCGCAAGCATTCCCTGCTTACACTATAACAAAACCGGGCTGTAGGGACGGAAGCCAAAATGAAATAGCGGCGGGCTCGAACGAAAACCGCCTCTACAGGCCCGTCGAGGTCATACAGTACAAGGACCGTCGCTTTAGAGCAGCAGTAAAGGCGGGCAACAATACGGACCGTCGCTACAGAGGAGCAGTAGAGGCGGTTCACATTACGAACCGCCCCTACAGAGTGGGGATTCTGTAGCGGCGGTCCACAATACGAACCGCCCCTACAGCTCCTCTGTAGCGACGGTTTCAAATTTAGCCCGCCTTTACTGCTGCTCTGTAGCGACGGTTGATAATGTGGTCCGCCCCTACAGAGGGCCGCACATATAAGTCGGCCTCGGGACGTCTCTCTCTTCTAGTGCAAAGTGGCGGCACGAAAATTTCGCCAAATTCCAAAAACGAAGGTGGGAGGTTTTTCGGTCATTTTTTTTTTGGAGGAGATTGTTCCCTAGTGTAAGACAAAGTCACCCCAAAGGTTTTTTCTTGCTCTCAAGTTGAATTCGAGCTCAATTTTGAATTTGAAGTTTCTATGTTTTTCATCCAATTTTTCCAAATTCTCTTTATTTGTGGTGTTTGATTTGGTTTGAATGGAAGTATATGGGATCATATATCATATATTTGTATCACCTACAAATATTTCATCTATATCTAGCTTCTTTCATGTGTAATTCTAAATTTCAACCTAGGTTGCTCTTGGAGTGAGAGTGAGAGAGGAATGATAGGGATCTACCTAAAGGGGAAGATGATATGCTCATTTTGCCTCTCATATTCTAAATTTATTGTTTGAGGTCTGGTTTATTCAAAATTGCCATCTAGAAGTAAAAATGATTAATTTCATATATTATGTTTGTGATTAAAAAAATATATTTTATGTAACTTAGTCCATCTATCAATCAATATATATTATTTACCGCTATTGTTTTATTTTTGGTGCCTTATTGTTATATAATATGTCATGCATGAAATTGTTAATTATCCATATATATTAATGTCAAAACAGAACTAAATTCCTATTTTTTATGTGCACATATCCGGTTTATAAAGAAAAAGTCTGTAATGGCGGTTGTACTGACGTCGTCACCCCGCCGCTACTGTTTTCGTTTCTAACGGCGGTCTGCTGAGATCATCTCGAACCGCCGCTACAGCCGTTCCTATTTATCTGCCTTCGTCGTCTTCAACCCTAAACCCCGGTGGCCATTTCCTCCAAGCACACCGTCAGGCTGCCGAATCGCCGCCGCGCCGCTCCTCGCTGTCCCCGATGATCGTGCCGCGCTCCATCCTCGACGACCACGCCGCTCTCCTCCCTCCACGACAACCGCGCCGACGCCCCTCCTCCGCCACCGACGACCGCCGCCGCGCCGCCCCTGCTCCCTCCTCGACGACCGCCGCCGCGCCGCCCCTACTCCCTCCCCGACGACCACCGCCGCGCCGCGCCGCTCCTCCTCCCTCCCCGACGACCACCGCCGCGCCGCGCCGCTCCTCCTCCCTCCCTGACGACCTACGCCGCGCAGATGACTAACTGGGTGTGGTTGGACCCCGTCGTGCTCTACGTCTCCGGCGGGAACACGCAGGTCATCGCGTACAGCGAGGGGAGGTACAGGATCTTCGGCGAGACCATCGATATCGCTGTTGGGAACTGCCTCGACCGCTTTGCCAGGGTACTTGAGCTTTCCAATGATCCCAGCCCCGGGTACAACATCGAGCAGGTAAGCTGTTCGATCAAATGCTCACTTCATTTGCTCTGGTTTGTCGTCGTTCTCATGCTGCACGGAGGCGATTCACCGAACCACCGGCGAACCTGCTGTTGGTTTTTCGGTCGATTCCCGTGCGTTATTTCTGAATTTTAGAATGCAGGATCCCCCTTAAGGTTTGGTGAATTTTTTGGGCTGCCTGACTGATAGTGACAGCTCGTGTTCATGTCTCAATTGGGTATGATTTGGTCTGTAGCATTGACGCATATTTTTTTACGCACTGTGTCTAGTAGATTTTCCATGAATCTGTCTGTGCTCTGGAGCCGTGTATAGGAGTAGCTTGATTCATTGATTTCCCCGTTGTTTGATAGGAGGTTCCATGGAAATGTATCTCAGCGTTAGGTTTTGGTGACTGAAACCCACAATTTGGAGCTTCATTTTTGCTAATTATTTTCTTATTTTTGTATGGAAATGTTAGTGTTCCTGTAAATATTGCCGACAATGTTAGTTGTATTCTACTATGTTTCATATACCTTTCCTCAATATTTGATAGGTTCATGCAAATGTGGGTTCATATATTGAGGAAATCATTAACTTTAATCTACTTTTTATTGAGGGGGAGTCTGGCTTGCATAAAAGAAAAAAACGTAGAAACTGATCTTATGTTCAACAAAACGTTGTTGATCCACGCGAGCTCTGAAAGGCCCATTTCCGATGTTTCAACATTGGAGTCCTTAAAATGTCAAACTGATCTTATGAGTTCATATTATATATGGCCTTGTTGTAAATGATCGGGGATTCATAAGCTCGCAGGAAAATTTCTGCGCTGAAATTAAGGGCATCGAACCTTGGTTAACTTTCAGCTCATTGCTGCCAACTAGTAATTTCCTAGTCAGATTACCATCCAGAACCTAAACAAGTCCCTCATGATATATCGTACACAAGATAAATTATCTGCTGTTTTCCATAAGTAATCAATGCTAACCATACTTGAGAAATGAGTTCAAACGTGCTACCATAAGCTGGTAGAGGTAGAAATCATCTCATTATTTCAGATTATCCACTTTGTTATCTTTGGTGCTTGTAGTTTGTTTTAGTGTTATGGACAGTTACATCTTGGGCATCTCTCATTCATATCTGTTGCCTTGGCACGCAGCTGGTAATTAGTGTTCATCTGGTGTAAGTGGTAACCTGTGTAGCAAATCAAGCAATGGACTCCTGGTATCCATGATGCATCTATGTTCTGAATTTGATCAGTTTTGACATTTCAACTCATTATTAAATTTTTTCCCAAGTTTCCCAACAGCTACAAGTGTGCTTAGTATAGGAACTAAACTGTATGAGTACACTGCATTTCAAGGATAGTTTTGACAGCTCAATGTTCGCTTCTGACAAAGCATACGTTATTTGTCAACAATATGGTTTAGTCTTTACCATATACAAATCTATGAAATTGTCCTGGCAGCTATGTTTGTTTCCATTTCCATATTTATTGAGAAAATGGCCAATGGTCCAACAATTTGACTTTTGTAGTCGGACCAACAATTTATGATAAATAGAACAGAAATGATGGCATTAGATTTATGATCAAAGGTGCTTTAAGATTGTTGTGTGCCTTCTTCTGTTATCTAACAAATTTAGTTGAAATATTTAATTTCCTTCATTAAGGCTCATGGAGATGGTTTATTAGCGAAGAACCATAGGAGGCTTTGTGAGTGGGGTGGTGCGAAACACCCATATGAGCCTGAGGTGAATGACGATGATGATTATGATGTAGACTTTAGCTTGTGAGGACCTTACCTTCTCATGACTTTAGCTTGAACAATATCATATTTTGTAACTTGTGATGTATTTTGAATCCTCACTAGAGGTGATTTGGTGACTTGGTAACGAATCTGCTGAAATGGATTGATTTGATGAAATGAGTTGCATGTGTATTCTGATGGTTTGATTTGAAATAAGATTCTGTGATTTATACATGTGAATTCTGGTAATAAGAAAAATGATTTTTTTTATTTTTTTTTCCTGTCGGAACAGTAGAGGCGGCCGACATTGTTAACCGTCGCTACAGAGTGACTCTGTAGGGGCGGTTAACATAGTCAGCCGTCGCTACAGAATGGCTCTGTAGGGGCGGTCAACATTGTGAACCGTCGCTACAGAATGACTCTGTAGGGGCGGTCGACATTGTGAACCGCCCCTACAGAGTACTTTGTAAGGGCGGTTTCTGGAAACCGCCGCTACAGACCTCTCTCTGTAGCGACACTTGAATAGCGACGGATCGACATGGCCGCCCCTACAGACGGTTTTGGGCCGCCCCTACAGCCCGTTTTTGTTATAGTGTTTAGCCTCTATGCATTTCATCATCAGAATGCTTGGAATGTTCTCTGCAACCACAAGTGCAGTCTTTGTTCCATAACGCTGATTACCACAAGTGCAGTTTTATAGTAGCCATTTTTTTGGTTCCTTTGTTTTGCCGGGTCAGCATTATTCAGCAATGGTCTGCACCATTTCACTCCACTTATTGTCCACTTCTGCAGTGAGCGTAATGCTATAGAAATGTCACATCAAGCGTGGAAGCACTACTAATCGTTGCCAAACAAAAATGACTAAAAAATACCAAAAATTCATTCACATAATATTAATTTTACTAGCAAGTCAAGAAATGTGATTACTGTTATGCATACACTTCTATTTAACATATAATAACATTTCTGATAGGGAAAAACGAAACCACAAGTACAATTTTTTTTGACACATACTTAATCACACTTGTATTAATAATTAATTCATGATAAATGAGAGGAAAAGAGCCCAAGTATATTGCCCACTTGCAGTAGTAATTGCAGTCTAGGATGGAATGGAGTGAGTGTGTAGTACCCAGGTATATTGCAATCAACAAATCATATGCATTCCTTGCAAAAAAAAACAAATCATATGCATCAATTGTTAATATTAACAGAATAATGTTATAGTACTACTGCAGAACATGTCTAATTTCTCTCACATTTAGAGAGATTTTATAGTAATATATGGAGTGATTCACAAAACTGGATAGTACATTTAGTGGCATATGGAAGAATTTAGATAATATGCTGAGCGATTTTCAGTATTAATATACATTAATTCTAAAAAATTGTTGAAAAATTAGCAATATGTGATTGAAATACCTTAGCAGTATGTGGATGAAAATGGTAAATGTTTAGTACTACTAGTAATTTATTTGAAAACATAGCAATACTAGTAGTACAATTATCGGTTAGTGCTTCCACATGTGCCTCATGTTGTGAAAAGCTTGTGTACTCCATGGGGACTGAAGCCATCGATTATGGTTTTACAAAGCATTCCAACGAGACAGGGACTTATACGAGGAAAGTGTTATTTGACAAAGCCATGGACCGTGCAATCTTGAAAATAAAGGTTATTAATATTTGTGAATGTGTACAAATTGCTTAACCATAGTCAGTGGCGAGTAGTGCTAGAGCGTCAACAAAAACAACAACAATCCTGGCATCAGTACTTCCTCTCTCTCTCTCTCTCTCAAACAGGGGTCAAGCATACCAAGCAGCAGGAGACGACAGTGCAATGGAAAGGAGTGCACGAAGGAGAGAGACAATGCAAAACTGAAATGGGGAAGGCGCACAAAAACATGGACACATGTGAACAACTTTTTGACTTTGTAGTATAGTGCAGAGCAACATGTGAAGAGTCTGCGCCAGCCTGCACTTCGCTGAAAAGGTGGTTCAAGACTACTGAATAGTAGTATTATCCGAAGTTTTTCCATATGCAACTGAGCGGGTGTTCGTTTCCAGGGGTTTAAATTTTAGAGATGTTACATCAAAAAGAATTTTGTTATTTAGAAGTATTAAATAAAGGTTAATTACAAAACTAACTGCAGAACCCTGGGTCTAATTCGCGAGACGAATCTAATGAGAGTAATTAAGCCGTAGTTAGATGATGGTTACTGTAGCATCACTGTAGCAAAACATAGATTGATTAAGCTCATTAGATTCGTCTCGAAATGAGCATTCATCTGTCAAAAAGATTTTGTCATTAAATTTTATTTAATGCTCCTATATAACAAGATTATCTTTCATTTTAGAGGTCTAAAATTTAGAGGGGTGAAAACGAACACCCCTGAATATTACAACAAACTTTTGTCAATCGGTACATACTGTACTAGTATTACTAAAAAAATACTTTATAATATTACAATCAGGCCTTATAAAGTACAAGTTGAGGCCATCGTACATACTGTGATGGAGAAGAAGAAGAGCAGAATGTGATGAAAAATTAATACTGAACTTAGAAGAACAGCAATAGGAAGAACAGGTCAAAAACAGGTAGAAAGCAATAATTGAGTTGAGTGCATCTAGGGAAAAAAAACAGAGGAGAGCTCATGGTCAGAAATTCGGGAGGAGAGTGTTTGAGGGAGAGAATACAAACAACAGTAGGAGATGCAGTCGGTAAAATCTATATAAATAAAGGGGAGTGGGATAACTCTTGAACTTGAAAGCAAGAGAAGCAACCGAGAAGGAAAACAAGATCTGAAAAAACTGATGAGAAGAACACTGCTTGGAATGAAGATAACTCGGGAACGAAGAGTACTGTTGATTTGTTGAGTAGCAGAGGAAGAAGAATTCAGCTCTAATGGTGGAGAAGAGCCGTAGCAAAGGTGAATGTGCGCAGATGGGAGCGCGCGTCCGTGAAGAAGACAATTATTAGACGACACAGGACCCACGTGGTACCTCGGACAAAAATAGAAAGCGGGCCCCACGTTCCCTGATGAAATACGCTGGTCAGGAAATCGGGAAAAGATGGCATACGGTTGAAATACAGGCCTGGTTGATCTGTAGTCTCGTATCACGAGGAGAATGAACGGACGCATGTGGCGTGGGATGTCCCACGCATGGGAAAAAAACCGCGTCCCGTGCGGTGCGTGAAGAGGTAGGGTTTGTACTATGGATCAGCTTGTTATCGAATGTTGTACTGCCAAGCCAACGCACAAATTTATAGGCGATCTTCGACGCTTGGATAAGCCTCGGCTCAACGAAATGCCTGCATTGACCCAAGTCAACGTCAAGCCGAAGGTCAAACCACGTATCTTCCGCCCATGCAACGGTGCCACGTGTCCATCCCGAAGTTTCTGTGCTTTTCCTCATAGCACACGGCGGTTATTGCTTCTGTCAGGAGAAGGACACAAGCACCAAGCGTCACTCGGTTTAGGTAGGATGGGAAGTAGTATATGCAGGGGAGATGACAGCCGCTGGAACGTTGCCATGTTGTCAAACTCTGTTGTGCTGCTGTAGAGTGTTACGTACTGAAGTTGTGCAGACATAGCTTCCTATACAGTTCTACTAGATCTGGACGATGATCTGTGACTGATATTACAATAAGCTCTCAGCAACTTGAGCAGCTTGGTCGCGCAATGGACTTGAGGTCATTGTTTCACTTTTTTTTTTTTTTTTTTTTTTTTTTTTTTTTTTTTTGCAAAGGAGATCAATGTTCCACCTTGTACTTCTGCTATGGACATGATGTTACCATACAACATATAAAATCACTGTCACAAAAAAAAATCACTCTGAATTTGTTGTGTGCGCTTGATCTACTTGTATATATCAACCTTTGTATACCTGTCTTATCCAATGTTTAAAAAGCGGTAGACGAAAGCGGGCGGTGTGCCACCGCTTAGTGCCTAGGCGTTTCTAGGCACTTCCCAAAAAGCAGTGGGTCCAAACATATATTAATACGTATTAGTATACAATATGACCAATTAATAGCGAGATTATACAATTTATGCTAAGCAGTGATATTAGCAGACAACCCATATAATTTTTTATTCGTCAACTTGACCGGGGCAACTTGTGCTTCATGGGCCCCACAAAAAAGCACAGCTCAGAGCAGAAAACAAGAGCGGCCGGTCACCGCGCAGCGCCTAGGTGTCGCTTTTTTAAACACCGGTCTTATCATAAGAAATAATGGAGGGAGAGGATAAATAATCAAATATACTTTGTTGATCAATAATGTTGGTAATCAGAAACCATGTTGTTGATAGATATCAGCTCCCGCCATTCTTGCTCTTGAATAAATGGAAGTGTTGCTTTTGACTAGCCCGAGTTTCTTCTGACATTTGACTTTTATTTCTATAGAGATGTGATGTCATCTGTCAAATGCATATTAAAACTGCTTAAATTTAGAAATTGTTAATAAGGACAAGCTTTATTATTATGAAATGAAATATTTATTCTCATAATGTTATTAAAAAATGTAAGGACATCTTTTGATATAATGTTAGAGCAATCTATAATGGCAGACTTAGGCTGTTTTTCAAGGAATTTAACGACCATGCATGATACTGGAAAAATACAATCCCTAGTGTTGAGCTTATTTTTCCGAGGATGTTAGAGTAAGGAGAATTCCATGCCACACTTAAGAAACTTCTAATGGCGGCGTGTCTATAATATGCGAGATGCACCATTGCCTAATAATGAGATAGTAGAGGTTTAAGTTTAGGCAGCGTATCCTATGAGAACCAGGTTTGTGTGAGAACTATGAGAACTCCAATCTGAGTCACATGATTTTGATCTAATGGGGCGTATGAATTCAGGTGGGAGGAGGGATTTGCAAAATCACCGTCCTTTGCAAATCCCCCCTCCCAAGATAACGGGAACATGACATAATTAGAGGCACACAAAATATAGTTCTTCTGAAAATACAATCTTCTCCACGTGTTTGAAAAGAAGGGGAAAAATCCGAACAAACTGGTATAATGAATCTGCTGAGCATACATACATGGAATATATCCTAGGAATATTGTTCAAAAAAAAGAATATATCCTAGGAATCCGGATCTATTCCATCTTCATTTGTTGACTCATCGATCGGCCGGCGTGGTGCGGCAGACTACGATACGCGAGATGGGGGCGTGCCGGCAGTTTCTGAATCGACCTCGCGTTCTAATCTCCCAGCTTCATCGCCCGGTTCTTGCCGACAAGCCCGCAGCAGCCTCGGCCGCCCGGTGGCATGGCTCCGATCACACGAACCTTCAGGGTCGTTGCGCCAAGGTCCAGCCGTCGCCGGAGACGATGAAAAAGAAGAAGCATCTGTACCTGGTGTTGGACGACACGAACAACGGGATCTCCATCCACAAGTTGGACCTCGAAAAACAACTGAATGATGGTGGTGCCCCATCAGGAGGCGACGTTCTTGGGCGCCTACCCAACCCTCCGGTGATGCGCATGGAATCCCCATCGCTCGGTGATCATCCGACCGCCGCCATCGTCGGCAGCAGCATCGTCGGCTTCGGATCCGGAAGCCCCGACCTCAAAATATTCGACCTACGCGGCGGCGCCACCGTGGCTTTCGACACAAAGACGGCGGCGCTGATCAGTCTGCGTGATCTACCTCGAGAACTCTGCGACGCCGGCTGCATCCATCTTGCCGTGGCTGTCGGGAAGAAGCTGTACGTGATCGAGAACGAGTGTTCGGGGCTGGAATACTGCGATGACGTACGGCCGGAAAAAGTACTGGAGGGGAGGTTTGCACTGCCTGAAGCTCGACGACGACGATGTCGGCCCCGGGATATGGTGTTGGTACAGGCACTGTTTCGAGTCTCCGTCAAGGTGTCTCTGGTGCCACGACCCTCTGTTGCTTCCATTCTTCCCGGAGGGAATCACGGGTCACGCGGTTCACCCAGGTGGCCGCGCATTCTTCATCTCAGTCCACTGCTGCTACTACAGGGACGAAGACCACCGATACAGGGGCACCTTCTCCTTCCACACCCAGACCGGCCGTTGGACACGACACGGTGACTGGAAGCTGCCGTTCGGAGGCCAGGCGCACTATGACAGCGAGCTGGGCGCATGGATTGGGCTCCACATCAACTACAAACTCTACGGCAACTACCATTACGACGGGTACCTGTAATACCCTACTTTTCAGAGGCAGAAGAAACAGAAAAGAAAAGAAATAAATAATTAAATAAACTTAAAATGGGATAAAAATCACTCCAAATTTAAACATTTTCTAAACCCTTACCTTTCATGAATTTTTCCAAAATAAAATTTCACTAAATAATTGAACCTAGTTTGAATTTGAAATTTTTGGAATATAAAATATGTGCTCAAGTGCTTGTGTTCATTTAAAAAGTTCACTAAAATTTGAACTTTTCAAATTTACAACAAATTAAATAAATTTGTTCTAGTTTGAGCTAAGGCACATTCAATTTTCAAAAAGTTTGAATTTTAAAACCTACACAATCTTCACCATATGCATATTCGTGTTTTATTGGTTTTGTTTTGAGTGTTAAATCAAACCTTGTCTTTGTTTGAATTTGAAATCTTTTCAAATTCAAATTCCAGGAAAAGATCAAATCTTTTCTTTTCCTTTCGGGCCGAACCTCCTTTTCTTCCCCCTGGCCCAGCCCACCTCTCCTCTTTTCTTCCTCAGCCACACCTGGGCCGCTTCCTCCCTTCCGGCCCAGCAGCGGCCTGCTCCAGCCCGCGCCCTCCTCCTCCCGCCGACAGGTGGGCCCCACCTGTCGGGTTTCTTCCCCACGCGGCGTCGCGCGTCGCCGGCCCCTACCGCGACCCGCGCCCGCCGCCGCCGTTTCCGCCACCGTGCCCCGCGCCACCGCCTTCCTGTGCCGAACCGACCTTAGGGTCTTTAAATCGGCGCCGCGCCCCTCCTTTCTCCCTTCTCCCTCGCTCCCTCCCACTCCGGCGCAACCTAGGGTTCCGGCGACCCTCCGCGCCGCGTGTCCCCGACCTCCTCCGGTCTCGGCCCCACCACGGTGAGCCCCCTCGCGTCACCCTCTCTCTCCTCCGCCCCTCTTCTCTTCTCCTTCCCCTTCGCGCAAAGCTCCTCACCAAGCCGACCTCGCCGCCCATGGACCCCTCGTCGTCGACCGTCCATCCGGCCGCACCCGCCCGAGCCGAGGCGCGCATCGCCTTCGCCACGTCCTCGCGCACCCTCACGACCGCGCGCACAAGCCCCACGCGCGTGAACTCCGCATTTCCCCCTCCTCGCCGGCGTACCCTCTTCTCCGGCGAGCCGCCATGGCCGCTTCGTTGAACTTCGTCGTCATCATGTACCACCCTTTGCTCCGCCTCCGTGCGCTCATCATCCGCGACGAGGTCCCATCGCCCCTCGTCCACCCAGCGCGCCGCCGGCGAGAAGTCCGGCGTGCCGCCACCGCGGGCCTTGCCCCCGGTCCACCGTGGACCGGTGGACCACCGCCCGATTCCGGTCCACGACCTCAGTGGACCAATTTCACGGGGTTTCCAATTGAAAGATAAATCAAAAATCCAGAAAATTCCCAGGGCCTGTACCCTTTTGCAGATAGGCCCCTGACCTTTTCAATAATCTTGTTTAAGCCCTGCATTTTTACAGAAAAGTACCTAAACTTTTCTGTAATTATGTTTTAACCCCTGACTTTTTACACCCAGACCCCTAAACTTTTCCATAATTACAGAATGGTCCCTGAGAACTTTCTGTAATTACTTTTAGGCCCTCAAAACCTTTTTAATAATTACAAATTAGCCCTCTCATCTTCAAACACCCATATCTTTTTATTCCGAACTCCGTTTTGGGTGATTCTCGCGCCCACGAGTTCGTGAGATTGCGAAGTACCTCATGGTACTGTCCGTGGAGCCCCACACTAGGTTTAGAAATCTTTACCTCCTAAAATCTCCCCCACTCCTTGTATCTTTTCGGCAAAGCATGCGATATTTATCTCGCAAGTCCCAAGCAATTGTTCACCTAAACCTAATCAGCCTTACCGTATCTTTTTGCATAATATCCTCCCTGTCGTATCACGTCTCTCACTTCATCGCGACATAATCTGTTCATTCTTTTGCTCGCTAGCATTAAACCTAGCGATCATTCGTACCATTCCACTTCCAACCCAGTACCCTTATCTTATCGCAAACAAAACCTCGAACCTAACCTAAATCAACCCTCACTCGATCAAACCTAACCTAGTACCCTCGCCCAACTCCTTCTGATCTTTTGTTCAGCTCTTATAATTGATCTTTTAGTGGATCTTATTGGAGTTATCTGGTATTTTAATCGCCAGCTGCCTTTATTTGAATTTGGCATTTTATTTGCAGCCATGCATTCATATCGCGCATAATCACGTACACACACTGCATATACCATCGCCTGCATTCATGCATGTTCTTTTATAGGAATAATATAGAAGCTTGCATATTAGATATGCACGCAATCACCATCAAGGAAGCGCATGCATCTTATCATCTTCACCCCAAGGTGTTCACCCAACAAGGATCATATGCATAACCACACGCCCATGTTCATATATTAGAGGAAATAGATAACTAATAACTTGTCTAGGTGAATATGGCCTTCACAAGGCCAGGAATATCACCTATAGCATATAACCTGACCTGCATTAAAGAGCTGCATCATACATAAATCATGCCTCTCATCATTCATCATGTTTCCTCGGATCTTAATCGGCTTTCCTCGATCTTTGTTTCCTTTGTTCTTTTATTTCTTTTGCGGTAGTTTATACGTACTGCTTTATGCGCTAGTTTACGCGAGAGTCGAGGAAGAGCCGGAAGAATTCGAAGAGCTGCTGAGGACTTGAAGCGCGAAGACCAACCCAGAGATACAAGCTTCAAGTACGAAGAGCAACTCAGAGAATCAAGCCTCGAGTCAGAGTTTGAAGATTAGGAAAGCGATTTGCAGGCAAGCCCTAACTCCCATTGATCATGCTGAACCCATGATTACAAATGATCCTATTTAGAGCTTGATTTCAAATAAAACCTGCATGGAATTTAAAATAATTTAAATGCTTAGAATGACCTAAGTATTTGCGATTGCCATACCTTGATCTTGATTATCCAAATTCCCTTGATAAACCTAGGAATCCACCATCATTAATTCTTTAATGATGTGCTGGGTCAATATGCTGCTTAGGACTCACTCACACTGTGTACTTAATAACTTGACTCACATGTTTTTTTTGTGAAAATGCGTGTGTGCTTGGTGTTGTGTGCGTAAGGTGGAAATGGGTGGGATTAGTAAATGCAACCCATAGTGGGGGTGATTTTAGACGGGTGCAAGCGAGGTAGTCCTCAGTGGGGAGGCTATCTCTGGGACGCTACTCCTCGCAGGAGGGTAGCTATTGAAGATGCTTGCATCGGTCGTATAAGGACCGGTTCTCGTGCCGCCTGGCCTAGCAGCAGTGCAACCACGAGGCTCCTTTATGGGGGGAGTTTGGAACCACACCCTACTAGTGATTGCCCGGTACCACCAGGAGGCAGAGTGCAACCGAAAGCCAGGAGAAGACCTTGACGAGATAGGCGTCGGGTCCGGCAAGTGAAAGCGCGCTATGGCCAAGACATTCTATGATTATTATTGTGAAGCCCCTGGTCGCAGTATTTTCGGGGTGGTACCGAGGTGACACTAGGCAGGTACGGAACCATTAGTATGCCAGTCCAAACCGCCGAATTCCGGGGAGGACGGTATACCCTTGTGGGTAAAGTGTACAACCTCTGCAGAGTGTAAGAATCTATCCGGATAGCCGTGTTCCACGGTATTGGACAGTGCGAAAGCCATGGCCACACTTGATTAGACTCTTGCGTGAGTTATCCTTGGCGTATTTTTGGAATACACCGGTTTGGAGCCGTGCGCTGGTTTCCGGCCAGCATAGCATAAAATTTGGGAACTGGCGGGAAAGTTTTATTCTCCCCCAGGGCCAACCAACCCCACTAAATTAATTACCATACCTGACTTAGTTTGCGAAATGGTTTTGTTTTCAAAACCAACCCTTGCATAAAAATTTGCTTTCCGCCGATACACTAAACCATCAGCCTCATCCTTGATTACATCCCTGCATACTATTTACCCCTTACTTTAGGGTTTGCTGAGTACACTATGTACTCACGGGTTTGTCCGTAATGTTTTTAGTGAGAGAAGCCCCGTAGAAGACGACGGCGTTTGGTTTTCGTTCGCACTCAAGTCTGCCTGTAGGCTTGGGCCGTGTTTCCGCTGATTGTCTGCTTCACCAATAGTCGGTCGGACGGACTTGGATAGTTCTGTATCCTCGTCGCACCGCCACTAAAGGTGATATCTCAGGTATTATAATATTTACCTATACGAAGTATGCTTTTGATTACCATATCTGTGTTCTTGTGCGTACCAGCTACTGATTCAGGGACTGGTACATGATGCACAACATGCTCCAGAAATTGGGGTATGACAGTACCTCTGCTCCTGCGCCGTCCCGTCCCTCGACAACAACGACGACGACGAGCCAGCACCGGAGTGGAAGCTAATTGGTAAGGAGAAGCTGTTTCTCGAGGAGGATCCGGAGCGGCACGTCGAAGTCAAGCTCGTGCAAATGGGCGGCCAAGGAAGGTTCTGCCTAGTTGAGATCCGCGCACGCGACAAGGTCGACATTGAGGAATACCAACACCTCGGCGATGGGGACAAATGTGTTCTCCGCCTGACAACGTTTCGTGTCAAGCATGGGGACGGCAACAGAGAGCTTGTCATCACCGATCGCCGCTCTGCTGGTTCGTACAAGCTGTCCAGGTACGTCGAGATGTTTAATACGCAAGCGTCCTGGATGTAAGTCAGTCGAAATATATACTGTTGACGTCCAGACACACACTTTGATACTTCATTTGTAGCGCATTTGCTTTGTCTCAAATGACATGAATATAAAAAACGGAGGGAGTAGTAGCTAGGCCCTTGAAATTATTTTCAGAAATGTTGAGGACACAAAGGCATATCTATTATCAGACACTTCAGTAAAGAGACACTATGGCTGGTTCACATTGGTAAAAGGACATCCATAATATTGTACTAAAAGGTATGTAGAAAAATAGCTTTGGAAACTCAAATAAATTAAAATACAAAATTGACCCAACATGTCAACAGCAAAAGCCTCAATGACAGATTTATAGGAGATGACCTAAGACATCCATAATATTGTACCGCTGGTTCGTCAAAGATAATGCACCACCATCCTGGCATAAATGGACATGTTGGTTTGACCGGTGAAAATTTCGTAATGTTTGACTGAAAATCTTATAAATTCTTGCACTAGCCCATCAAACCTCTGTCGAACACATATTGGTTAAAACTCTCAGTTTTTAGTCAAAATTCATTTGGAAAATATAATGGCTCTCATAAAGTACCTCTCAATTTTAAGAGCCCATTTTTCGCAAAAGAAAAACAATTAAGAGTCCATATTGAGACAAGTTATTGTAGAGCTTGGATGCTAAGCTTGGCTCATGTTGAGTTGGCTTGGCTTAGCGAAGCCTTATTTGCCTTTTGCTCTTACGGCATGCAGCAGGCACCCAACTATGGCAGCGCTATATGATCTTTGACCGATATTACAATAAGCTTTTAGCGACTTTAGCAGCTTGGTCGCGCAAGCTCAATGGACTTGAGATAATTGTTCCACCTTTTTTATTTTTGCGAAGAAGATCATTGTTCCACCTTGTACTTCCGCTATGGATAGGATACTATAAACATATAAAATCACTCTGTCACAAAAATAAATCACTCTGAATTTGTTGTGTGCGCTTGATCTGCTTGTATATATCGATCTTTGTATATCTGTCATCGTAATAAATAATGGCGGGAGAGGACAAAAATAAAATATACTCTATTCATCAATAATGTTGGTAATGAGCAACCATGTAGTTGATAAATATCAGCTCCTGCCATTCTTGCTGTCGTATAAATGAATGTGTTGCTTTTGACTAGCCTGAGTTTCTGACATTTGTCTTATATTTCTATAGAGACGTGATGCCATCTGTCAAATGCATATTAAAACTGCTTAATTTAATAATTGTTAATAAGGACATACTTTAATACTATGAAATGAAATATTTGTTTTCATAACGTTATTAAAAATTGAAAGGACATCTTCTGATATAATGTAAGAGCAATCTATAATGGCAGACCTAGGCTGTTTTGCAAGGAATTTAACGGCCATGCATGATACTGAAAAAAATACAATCCCTAGTGTTGAGCTTATTTTTTCCCGGATTTTAGAGTAAGAGCATCTCCAAGAGAAGCCTAAAAAATAACCCCTCAAAACCTCTTTTCGGGGGCAGCCCAAAAACTATTGGGGTTAAATTTTCTATCCTCCTCCAACAGTCCCCCTAATAGTTGATCTAAAATCCCTTTAACTCGGGCCAGGTCAGCACAATGATATAATTCTCTTCTTCCTCCGATCACGGTCGTGCACCTCCGTCTTGTTCCTTATGCACGACTGCGGCGGCAGAAACGGCCTCGTCCGTCTTGATCACTTGCGAGATGCGACGATCTGTCTGGACTCCTCGTCTGGCCTCTCACGCCGCCTCATCCTTCACGCCAGCCATGACCAGGCCTTCGTCGGTGCCTCATGAGTTTATTAAGCTAGAGGACAACAGGACAGTAACAAAGGGAAACATGGAGCAAAGCAACCATGCATTCACTTCCTCATTCTGTGTGTCTTTCACGTGCACATCCTCAGGGCGTCAGGCACTACACCAAGTGCAAGCCGCTGAAGTTTCACTACGCGTACGTCCATGTCGACTCGGAAGTTCATCAGCACGACGCGCGCACAATTTCGACCTGCCGCATCAAGCTAGCGGCGCTCATGTCAGCGTGTGCCATCCACCGTGCTATGCGGAGATCGCCGTCATCTATCCATGCAACTCGGAGCTCGCCATTGACGGAGTGCCATGAGCACCGAGCTCGCCGCAGTAGCGCTCGTCCACAGCTTGCCGCAGTAGCATGTCCGCAGCTCGTCCGCAGGTCGCCGCGGCAGCGCTCGTCCATCCACGGAGCCCGCAGCACACGACGGCTTGCCGGTGACTTGACGTGGCTAGGATGCGCGAGGATGGCCGCCGTAGGACGCGCGCGAGCGGTAATCGCACTGGGACAGACAACGCGGGGAAGGAAATCAGCGCCAACTGGCAGGAGAAGAAAATAAACGGGGCCCCAATTTTGCCCTCATTTGTCGCTACAAGTGAGGGGAGTTTAGGGGGTAGGAAAAAGTTAGAGCATCTCCAAGAGAGCTCTATAAACCTCCCTTAAATCAAAATATTGGGATTTAATCAAAAAAACCATCTCCAACAGCACCCCAAAACCACCCCCTGTTTTTTCATAGCCACTAAACTCCCCTCATTTGTAGTTACAAACAGGGAAGGAATAGGGGATCCCATTCCTTCTTTTTTCAATGGAATTAATGCTTTGGTGGCTGTTGATGGTGTAAAAATCATATATTCACCCTCAACTTACCGGTAAATAAAAGGCATGCACCCATGTTTTATGCATTTAACTAATAAAATTCCACAAGTTTTGGATGTAAGCTTGTTTTGCAAGGTACAAAGGAATATTGGTGCAAAATTGCTTATACTCATAGAGAAATATCAAGTATGCAAAAGCACAAGACCCGGCTCCGACATCTCGGCAACACTCAAAGCAAGAATCAAGGAATAACATAGGAAATCATTATTCAAACCAGAGATTTGATCCCTCCATGTCAAAGCCCTCGCCGAAATAGTCAAAATGGACTTTTAAATCACCCAATTCGGAGTTCAGGAGCAGAAGTTACGGCCCGCGAAAGATTGGAGAAAATCCAGAAAAAAGATGGCCGGCTGGCCCAACCTCTAGGCCGGCCGGCCTGGACCAATCTCAGATGGGCCCTATCTTCCTCCAGTCGGTTCCAGAGTCAGCGGTAAGTTACTTGACGGACGGGGCAAGTCAGGAGACGTCGGCAAGAAAGGAATATTCCACGAAATGCTCGAAGCATATAGGGAACCTTCTCCACTCTCCCAAAGCACCTCCACACTATAAATAGAGGACCCCTCCCTCACTCCAAGATGTACCTTATGAAAGAAACATTCCACTTGTGTAGCTTAGAATAGGATTAGTATCCTAGTTATGGGAGTTAGAGTAGAAGTGAGAGCTTCGCTCGGAGTTCCGGAGTTCTCTTCGGAAGTCGGTAAAGTTCTCTTGTATCTTTTCGTTTCTTAGATATTCTTTAATATCATTATTTTCTTATTTATTTAGTTTAGTTTTCCTTTTAGTTTATATTTATTTATTTAAGTAATTATTATAGAGAAATTCTTGTGTTGGAACCACGTCTGTGCATGATAGGTTTGATGAATTATTAGGGGAAGGCAGTAGGGACATAATAATCGCCTTATTGTTACGGAACCTTACATTTGTTTGGGTTTATTATGCATAGTTGGCTTGCTCTTTTAGCGGGGAGTAAGTTATTTAGAATAGCTTGTATGGTTCAAGGAATTATTTTAGACGTGAGTTTGCACCTAACCCCACGGAGGATGGTAGCCGCTATGTGTGACAGACGTAACCGGCCTTTGCAATCCATCACGTCCGGGTTAGACAGGCAGAGGCGATAGTAGTTGCTTTCGAGGTCTCTTCTCACCCTAGTCCTTCTCACCCTAGTCTGCATCTCGAAGTGACTATGCCCCGATGCGCTTGAATGTATTTATAATGAAAGCTTAAGTAAATAGTTGTAGACTATCATGAAACTAAATGCTAACCCCTAGGCTAATTGATACCTTCTGCTCGTTGTTCTCCTAAACTAATTGCTAATTCCTTGTTATCTGCATCAATGGATGTTATTCCTGAGTACCACACATACACCACATAACTGTATCCCTCCTTTGGTCTAGATAGCAATGTTATAAATAATAGATGTTTCCTTGTTAATTCATGATATTCTTAGCCGGCTTCCCTGTGGAAAAATATAAATATGATAACTTTGGAATACTCCCGGGTGAAATGCTACAACGGTGTTCTGTGCGCTTGCGAAATAGAAATATTTTATTATGCATACGTAACACCAACAGTGGCCCCAAATGCTGACGTGGCCCAATTAAAAGCATTTTGATCCACTTTTAAAGGAGAACTGTTGGAGGAGGGAAGAAAAATTACCCCTCATAATTTTTTGGTTGCTCCTTAAAACAAGTTTATGGGGCTAATTTTATGGAGGTCTCTTGGAGATGCTCTTAGGGGTAGTTTTGGGTGCTGTTGGAGATAATTTTTTTGATTAAACTCCCATTAATTAATTTAAGAAGAGTTTATGGGACTCTTTTGGAGATGCTCTAAGGAGAATTCCATGCCACACCCAAGAAACTTCTAATAGCGGTATCGGCGTGTCTATAATATGCAGGCGCACCATAGCCTAATAATGACATATTAGAGGTTTAAGTTTAAGCCAGTATCATAAACTAGTATGACGGGACAGTGTAAGTATATACTGAATATACACAAGATATGTTTCTTCTGAAAATACAAAGCTTCTACACGTGTTTGAAAAAGAAAGGGAAAAATCCGAACAAACTGGTATAATGCATCTGCTAAGCATACATGGAATATCCCTAGCAAAAAAAGCATACATGGAGTATATCCTAGGAATCGGGATCTATTCCATCTTCATTCTGTTGACTCATCAGCCGGCGCGGCGCGGCGCGGCGCGGCAGACTACAAGATGTGGGCGTGCCGGCTGTTTCTGAGTCGACCTCGTGCCCTCCTCTCCCAGCTCCATCGCCCGGTTCTTGCCAAGACCGCAGCAGCCTCGGCTGCCCGGTGGCATGGCTCCGATTGCACGAACCTTCAGCCGCCAGAGACGATAAAGAAGAAGCATCTGTACCTGGTGTTAGACGACACGAACAACGGGATCTCCATCCACAAGTTGGACCTCGAAAAACAACTAAATGGTGGCGACGCTCCTCTTGGGCGCCTACCCAACCCTCCGGTGATGCGCATGGAATCCCCATCGCTCGGTGATCATCCGACCGCCGCCATCGTCGGCAGCAGCATTGTCGGCTTTGGATCCGGAAGCCCTGATCTCGGATTCAACCAACGCGGCGGCGCCACCGTGGCTTTCGACACACACACGGCGGCGCTGATCAGTCTGCGTGATCTGCCGAGAGATGTGATGTGTGAGGCCTACTATAGTATCCACCTCTTATGGGAACAAGTTGTACGTGATCGAGAGCAATTATTCGGGGCTGGAATACTGCCCTGACGGCCGGGAAAAGTACTGCAGGGGAGGCTTGCACTGCCTCAAGCTCGACGACGATGACGACGACGGCGACGACAGCAACGAGGAGATACGGTCTTGGTCTTGGTACAAGCTCTGTTTTGATTCTCCGTCACGGTGTCTCTGGTGCCACGACCCTATGTTGCTTCCATTGTCGCCGGAGGGGATCACGGGTCACGCTGTTCACCCAGGTGGCCGCGCCTTCTTCGTCTCGGTCCACAGCTGGGACGGTGACGACGACCACCGATACAGGGGTACATTCTCCTTCCACACCAAGACCCGCAAGTGGAGACGCCACGGTGACTGGCAGCTGCCGTTCGGAGGCCAGGCGCACTACGACGCTTCGCTGGGATCATGGATTGGGCTCCACATCAACTACGAGGACTTTGGCAACTACGACATGGACGGGTACCTCTGCTCCTGCGTCGTCCCATCCCCGGACAAGGCTGACGACAATCCGGCGCCGGAATGGAAGCTGATTGGTAAGCAAAAGCTCTTCCTCGAGGAGGATCCGGAATGGCATGTCGAAGCCAAGCTCGTGCCCATGGGCGGCCAAGGCAGGTTCTGCCTCGTTGAGATGCTCACGCGTGACAAGGTCGACATTGAGGAGTACCAACACCTCGGCGATGGGGACAAATGTGTTCTCCGCCTGACAACGTTTCGTGTCAAGCATGGGGACGGCAACAGAGAGCTTGTCATCACCGATCGCCGCTCTGCTGGTTCGTACAAGCTGTCCAGGTACGTCGAGATGTTTAATACGCA
Source organism: Eragrostis curvula (assembly GCA_007726485.1). Taxonomy (NCBI): domain Eukaryota; kingdom Viridiplantae; phylum Streptophyta; class Magnoliopsida; order Poales; family Poaceae; genus Eragrostis; species Eragrostis curvula. The sequence continues at coordinate 956,868 of CM017440.1, read as the reverse complement.
AGCGTCCTGGATGTAATATATCAGTGATGTAGAAGAGAAACTAAGGCAGCAATAAGAATAGGAACTTGGATAGAAACTGGCATAAAGAAATCATGGAAAATGATTGATAGATAAATTACATATTCCGCGCACAATTACCAAGTGAAGATGAATACATGCATGCAGTGGCAGATCATACAACGTACAATCAAGCTTATACTGATCATATGACGCATAGTGAGTATATATCTAAGCCCAGTACTTGACGTAGAAGCTGTAGTCGCTCTTGTTGTCGTAGTACCTATCCCAGAGCATGACGCCGCCGTAGTTGGGCGATTGCTGCACCACCGGCATCACGCCGTAGTAGAGATCCTTCATGAATATCCAGTCGTCTCCCTGCTCCTCCGACGCCAGCAAGCCGAGGAAGATCCGGCTCGCCGGGTACGCCGCCGTCCACTTGTCCCAGTTCTGGAACATGAATATGCTGCAGTCGGGGTCGTCCCCATAGAACCGAACGTGGATGCGCTCGAACACGCCCGTGTCCAGCGCCTGCTTGACGAAGCCGTCCGGGTAGGCGCAGTGCGCCGTCGCCGTCAGGTGCAGCGGCTTGCTTGAAATGTTGTGCTTTGCCAGCTCCTTGGCGAGCACGTCGTAGTGCTCGCCGGCGGCCGCGTGCTCCAGGAAGAGGTCGACGCCGTCGAGCCAGGCGTCGCCGAACGGCCGGCCGGCGCCGTTCAGGTTGCCGCCGAGGTAGGTGTTCCAGAGGTAGTCGACGAGGTCCAGCGCCGACTGGTTCGTCGGCAGCGAGTAGTTGCCTCCGAAACCGCCAATGGCGAGCGAGACGAGGACGCCCTTGGACTGGCAGTGCTTGATGTCGTCGCCCATGCCGGTGATCGGGTGGCCGGAGATGTTGAGGTTGTACTGGCCGCTGCCGTAGACGTCGAGGAAGGACATGATCACCATGGTGTACACGCCGGTGTCGCAGGCCTCGCGGAGAGAGCCTTCGTCCTTGTGCTGGCCCCAGAACACGGTCAGCTGCCCCGTCTGGTTCACCAGGTCGTCTGAGGCCGGGCTGGCGAGGAAGGTCGTGGTTGCAAAGATAAAAACGGCGCCTAGGACAAGGAGTGTTGTCATCGGAGCTCTCCTGCGTGAGAGGGCCATTGCAGACCGCTAGTTCCGTCCTTAATTTCTCGTGTGCAAGGCAAGAAGGGAAGGGCTATATATGTTGGATATATTGAATTAGGGTGATGATGATGATTTGTTAAGAAATACGGCAGCTTCAGTGGAGCGGAAGGACTAATAACAGTACTACGAGTGGCTTCCAGCTAGCTAGGATGTTTCAACTAGAAGACGAGAAAGCGAAGAACAAAGGGGTGCCCAAGAGAATTCTTTGAAGACTACGCCACTAGCATGTTTGAACTCAATGGAAGACAACACATGCATGGAAGTCAGCTTACAAAGCCCGCCTCATTTGAAAGATAGATCAGATAGGAAAGCAGAACAAAGTTCATTTTATCCACATCTAAATCTGTCTGCTAGTGGATACCAGTGCATGACAGGTGGGCGACGGGGAGCTTGACGTTAGCGCGGCGTGCGTTGTTTGCTGAGATGTGTCATTTACTCGTTAGAGCATGTATGATGGACCTGATTGAGCGGGCGAAATCCTACGTGGGAGAGAGAGAAAATAGGAGAGATGGAAACCATACGAAGTGGCGTTTCTTTCGCCGCCAGCCCGCGAAACCGTAAGCCTTGCTCTTAGGAAGAAAGTGAACAAACTATTCGATTTGTGTCCTACGGCTTTGGGGCGTCGATCGAAGCCGGGGCCTTTATAGGTGCTTGTGCAGCAGTTCCTCCCATTTTATTTACAAACTTTTTTATTCTGAATACTAAAAACAAGCTTTTGTTAAGTAATTAGGCAAATTTCTAATAAATTTAATCCATAAATTTTCCAATAAGGCGATAAAGGTGATGATGATGAACATGCTGAATATTAATTCATGAACGTACCCAGCGGAAGTTCCTGCGCCGGAAGCGCTGGAAGATCCATTCCCAAGAACCATTGTTCTTGAGTATGCTTGAAGTCGTCGATCTTAGTTGATGCAGGACGTTGTACGCAGTGCAGAATCGGGCGAGCAGTCGCGATGTCGCTCCCCAAAAACCTGATCACCCGCACACCCGGCAGATGTCTCTTGCGGAACAGAGTTTCGGAGGCCTGCTCTTCCAGATGTCGGTGCTTGCCGAGATCCGGAACGGAGATGTCTTCGAAGGCAACAGCGAGCGGAAGGAATGAATGCTACTGATTGTGATACAGAGCCAGGCGTATGGAAGGCGCTATTTATGAGGACGGAACAGGCGCGACTCCTCGAGCGAACAGATGCGACCCTTCGAACGAACAGACGTAACACCTTCGTAAGGAACGAACAGGCACGACGTTTCGTAACGAAAAGGTGTCGGTTCATTTGAGAGGCGCCGTTTCGACAAAACTTCCATAACGAACGGACGCGACGCGACCGACCGCACGCCACGCCTCGCCTCGCCTCGCCTCGCCACGGCACGGCTCGGCGGCGGCGGCGGCGGCGCGCGCGCGCGCGTGTGGCTCACCACTAGCCTCTCTCAACTTCTCTAGGGGATCAACCGGAAATCCACCTAATAAGTCGAGTCAATTAATGATAGAAATCCCATGTGGGACTAAACCATTATTGCATTAATTATGAGCCTTCACTAATTGAATTAGTTTCACTATTATGGGCCTTAAAAGGCCATAATATTCAACAATCCCCACCAAGTCTAGAGCTCATAAGGAATGCACTCAAGAATACCTTCCTCTCGTTTGATATACCGGTGTTTCGATGGAGACTGTTAAGTTGAACTTCCACCTAGAACAGAGGTTACGCCTCATTCACAACTAAACAATGGACTAAGCCTTGAATTGTCAGTTTTGTGCGAAAGAGGTTTCACCTAAGTCCTTTGCCGATACTAGGTTGCCAAAAGCATCCCCTCTGTTTTGAAGCATATAAGTCAAACTTCTGGCCCATTCATGAGTATCTAGAGATCCCCACCATCTCATATACTGTGACTAGCAGTCGAACTCATATAGGTGTGTTCCTTAATGATATCCTGTAGGACAATATCTTTGCTTCTCATAAGCCACTAAGAACACATTAAGGTTAATAAACCAACCTTCCTTACAGTTTTCTAGGAAAGAAGTACATCTGAGATAGACCAAAACAAGGGTCTTTCCTCTCAAGCTGTCACTAGCTTGTTTCACCATTCTACTTCACGGGATCTCCGATCGCATAGAACAGGTTACCACCATGACAGCCTATCAAGTGGGTCTCAGGCCCATCTCACTCGATGCACTGTTTATCACATTACGTGATAGTCCCTTGGTGAATTGATCTGCCAGATTTTTAGACGTATGCACATAGTCTAAAGACATAACTCCGGAGTTTCTCAATTTTCTGACAGATTTCAATCGCCTTTTCACATGTCTCGTCGATTTCATGTTATCCTTTGAACTGTTCACTTTGACTATCACTGTCTGATTGTCACAGTTCATGGAGATAGACGGTATTGGTTTTTCAACCACCGGTAAATCCATAAGGAAATCACGAAGCCACTCGGCCTCAATGCCGGCTGTATCCAAAGCTGTAAGTTCTGCCTCCATAGTAGACCTTGTCAAAATGGTCTGCTTGCAGGACTTCCAAGAGACGGCGCCACCTCCAAGTAGAAACACATATCCACTTGTGGCATACATCTCATCAGCATCAGATATCCAGTTCGCATCACAATATCCCTCTAGTACTTTAGGGTACCCAGAATAATGTATGCCAAAGCTCATAGTACCTTTAAGATAGCGCATTACTCTCTCAAGAGCTTGCCAGTGATCATCTCCCGGTTTTGACACAAACCGACTCAATTTGCTCACAGCAAAAGAGATATCAGGCCTTGTAGCACTAGCCAGGTACATAAGTGAGCCAATGATTTGGGAATATCTCAATTGATCTCTTGCTATTCCTTGGTTCTTCCTTAATAGCATGCTAGGATCATAAGGCGTGGGAGCAGATTTACAATCGTTAAACCCAAAGCGACTCAAGATCTTCTCCACGTAGTGAGAGTGCAAAAGAGTAATCCCACCATTGCCTTCTCTTTGTAGTTTGATGTTAAGAATAACATCTGCTACTCCCAAATCCTTCATCTCAAAGTTGTTGGACAGAAAGCCCTTGACCTCCTTAATCACATTAAGGTTGGTCCCAAAGATCAGTATGTCATCCACATATAGACACAGGATGACTCCCTCGCCCCCATCATACCGATAGTATACACACTTGTCAGCTTCGTTCACAACAAAGCCGGCCAATGTCAAAGTCCTTTCGAACTTCTCGTGCCATTGTCTAGGAGCTTGCTTGAGGCCATACAGGGATTTTAACAGTTTACACACTAAGCTCTTTTGACCTTCTACTACAAACCCATCAGGCTGATCCATATAGATCTCCTCGTCTAACTCTCCATAAAGGAAAGCTGTCTTAACGTCCATCTGATGAACGAGAAGACCATGTGAGGCTGCCAGGGAAAGTAATACTCGAATCGTGGTCATACGAGCAACAGGTGAGTAGGTGTCAAAATAATCTTCACCCTCCTTCTGTGAATATCCCTTCACCACAAGCCTTGCCTTGTACCTTTCAATCGTACCATCAGGCCTAAGCTTTTTCTTGAACACCCATTTGCATCCTATGGGTTTGCACCCGTAAGGACGTTCGACCAACTCCCAAGTACCATTAGACATGATTGAATCCATTTCACTCCTTATTGGTTCCTTCCAAAGGTCAGCATCGGGAGATGAAAGTGCCTCTTCAATGGTTCTAGGAGTGTCATCCACAAGGTACACAATAAAGTCATTTCCAAAGGACTTTGCAGTTCTTTGTCTCTTACCCTTTCGGGTGACTAGATTGTCATCCTCCTCAGGAATGTGCGCAGGGGGTTCCTCATTGTGTGTTATCGGAGTGAAATGCTCATGGGGTAATTCAGAATCATGACTAGATGTGCTAGGTGCATTTTTGTAAGGAAATTCACTCTCAAAGAATATAGCATCTCTGGACTCAAAGATTGTACCGACCAACATGTCAGGTATTCCAGATTTTACTACTAAAAATCTATAGACCACGCTGTTCATAGCATAACCCAGGAAGATACAATCAACAGTTTTAGGTCCTAGTTTGCGCTTCTTATTGATTGGCACATTCACCATGGCCAAACAACCCCAAGTGCGCAAATATGAGAGATTTAATCTTTTCTTGTGCCATTCCTCGAATGGTGTGATTTCTTTATCCTTTATAGGAACTCTATTCTGGACATTACATGCTGTCAAAATCGCCTCACCCCACCATTCCTTAGAAAGGCCCGCTGTTTCTAACATGGCGTTAACCAAATCAGTTAGAGTGCGGTTCTTTCTCTCAGCAATCCCATTGGATTGAGGTGAGTAAGGCGGTGTCCTCTCATGAATAATACCATGTTCCGCGCAGAATTCAGAAAAATCATTAGAAAAGTATTCTCCACCACGGTCAGACCTTAAACGTTTAATCTTCCTCTCTAGTTGGTTTTCTACTTCAGCTTTATAGATTTTAAAGTAATGTAAAGCTTCATCTTTGGATTTCAGCAGAAATACATAGCAATATCTAGTACAATCATCTATAAGAGTCATGAAGTATCTTTTATCACCTCTAGTCAATTCGCCATTCATCTCGCATAGATCGGAATGAACAAGTTCTAATGCCTCTAAGTTTCTCGTCTCCGCAGCCTTGTGAGGCTTACGAGGTTGCTTAGATTGCACATAAGCATGGCACTTAGAATTTTTGACCATATCAAATTTTGGGATTAAATTCAGTTTTGCTAATCGCGTCATACAACCAAAGTTAATGTGACAAAGTCGTGAATGCCAAACATTCGACTCATTCGAAATAAGAATATTATTCACAACTTTATTACACACATTCTCAAGTAAAGAAAAGCGGAACAAGCCTCTGCAATCATAGCCTTTTCCAACAAATGTTCCATACTTTGAAAGTATACATTTATTCGACTCAAGGACTATTTTATAACCATCTCGACACAATTGAGATCCACTAACAAGATTCTTTTTGATTGAGGGGACATGCTGCACGTGCTTCAATAGCACCGTCTTTCCCGAAGTAAACTTCAGAATGACTGTACCAACACCAAGAACACGAGCATTTGACCCATTTCCCATCAATAAGTCTCCTGTTACTCCGGCCTGATAAGAAGAGAACAAAGAAATATCAGCACACACATGTACATTAGCCCCAGTGTCAATCCACCACTCAGCTGATTGACAAACAGAAAGAACTATGGGTGCAAAATTACCGTACCCAGAAGTTCCTCCAGTCTCGCTAACGACCATGTTTGCAGATTTCTTCTCCTGCTTAATTTTGCGGTCTGGGCACGCACTTGCCCAATGCTCAGAGCTCCCGCAAACAAAGCAGCCACCATCTTTGTTCTTTTTCTTCTTAAAAGTGGTTGATTGCTTAGGCCTCTCAGCCCCTTTCTTCTTCTTCTTTGATGAGTTAACCTTTCGCACCATATTGGCACTTGAAGGTTATCCTACACTCTTTCCACGTGTGTCTTTTGCTTTCGTCCTTTCCTCAACATCAAGAGTCCCAATGAGTTCAGACACGCTAAACTCCTGTCTCTTATGTTTCAGTTGGGTAGCAAAATCTCTCCAAGTAGGTGGCAACTTGGCGATGATACCGTCAGCCACAAACTTGTCAGGCAACACACATGGAAACTGTTCGAGTTCTTTTGCCAGAGCCTGAATCTCATGAGCTTGTTCAACTACAGAACGGTTGTCAACCATCTTGTAGTCAAAAAGCTGCTCCATGATGTACAATTCACTACCGGCATCAGAAACACCGAACTTAGCGTCCAGAGCATCCCAAAGTTCTTTCGCAGATTTGCACGTGAGGTATGAATCCTTATACTTATCAGCAAGAGCGCTAACCACAGCGCCTCTGAACAGATTATCAGCCATATTGAACCGATCCTCCTCCTCTGGAGTGAACTGTTCTGGCTTTCCATTCGCGGGGTGATAGCAGTTCATTGCTGTAAGCCACAGGACCATCTGAGCACGCCATCTCTTATAGAAAGTCCCATCAAAGGCGTTTGGTTTTAATGCAGCAGCAAAACCGCTAACAGAAAAATGCCTAACATCAGGTTTTTGGATTGTTAAGTAATTAGGCAAATTTCTAATAAATTTAATCCATAAATTTTCCAATAAGGCGATAAAGGTGATGATGATGAACATGCTGAATATTAATTCATGAACGTACCCAGCGGAAGTTCCTGCGCCGGAAGCGCTGGAAGATCCATTCCCAAGAACCATTGTTCTTAAGTATGCTTGAAGTCGTCGATCTTAGTTGATGCAGGACGTTGTACGCAGTGCAGAATCGGGCGAGCAGTCGCGATGTCGCTCCCCAAAAACCTGATCGCCCGCACACCCGGCAGATGTCTCTTGCGGTTCGAACGAACAGATGGAACACCTTCGTATGGAAGGAACAGGCGCGACGTTTCGTAACGAAAAGGTGTCGGTTCATTTGAGAGGCGCCATTTCGACCCGCACGCCTCGCCTCGCCTCGGCTCGGCGGCGGCGCGCGCGCGTGTGGCTCACCACTAGCCTCTCTCAACTTCTCTAGGGGATCAACCGGATATCCACCTAATAAGTCGAGTCAATTAATGATAGAAATCCCATGTGGGACTAAACCATTATTGCATTAATTATGGGCCTTGACTAATTGAATTAGTTTCACTATTATGGGCCTTAAAAGGCCATAATATTCAACAGCTTTCCCCGACAACAATGTAGGAACATGCTTCATTACCGTTAAATCTATGGATGACCCATGGACCATTGTCAAATCTAAGAAAACAGCCTGTGCAACAGAAGTAATGTTAGATATCTTAGCTAGAAAAACCTACGGGAAAAGCTTCACATCCGACTACTTTGTCCGACTGCCATCCGACTCTGATTAATCAGTGGCCAAAATCACACAGTTTACTTCCTTGTATCATGTATATCCGTGTGATTTTAGCCTGTCTACCATGAGTCAGACATAGTGGTCGTATCTGTAGCATCACTCCAAACCTGCATGTTTCTGGTCCAATACAATGGAGAAAGAAACGAATATCTCATGCAGTCCACTAGTTCCCAACAATGGCGGAACCGAAATTGATTTTAAAGGGGGCAAACATTGTAAAAAATTCATGAATGAGGCTAAACGTAGTTTTTAGGATATATTTAGGAGCCAAATTCTTGTTTAGCAATAGGAGGGGACAAAGCACATCTTGTTCTTCATGTGCAAATAGAGGATCTTTTTAATTTATATGTGGCGGGCGGCAACGGAAACAAATTTAATTAGGTGAGAGGACCGTCCGCAAAAAAGCACTCTGTGAGGCCCCGCCCCTAGGGATGGCAATGGGTACCCATTACCCGCGACCCGATGGATTTTCCTCCTATTAAGGGGAGGATTTGGTTGAAAAATTATATCCGTGGGTATACTAATGGGTGAAAAGGCTTACCCGGTTCCGCAGAACCCGAACCCGCCACCTGTGGATACCCGGTCCATGACTTGATGATTTAGTTTGAACTTCTGATCATGTACTAGACTGGTGGTAGTACTTGATGTTAAGTGATGAATGATGGTGCTGCTGAATTGCTAAATATACTTGTGTTGTTTTTCTATCATGTTACTTTTAGAATTAATCTTGATATACATATTTACTGATGTTATGCTGCTGAAATTTCAAGATGGTTGGCGGGTATGGGTACCCGATGGGTATATTTTACCCGCCGGGTATGGGCATGGGTGAAAAACTCCACCCATGACATTACTTGGATTATCCAGCGGGTGGAGATTCCTTTTAAAAGATAAAGGTTTGGGGAAGGTAAATCCGATGGGTTTCTACCCGTTGCCATCCCTACCCGTCCCCGATGGTTGACACATAGACTGTGTGGGGGCCTCCAAAGGGAGAGCAGTGACCGGCATCGCATCTGCATGCTGCTCAAGCACGGCTTTGACTCTAGCTACATCGTTAGTGGTTTGGCAGCCTCGGCTTGTCTAAGAGCTTTCCCAAAAGTAGAGATAGTTAAGAGCTAGTTGCTAGCTTTTAGAAAAGAATAATGTGATGTGAGCATTGTATTTCACTCTCTATATTTTGCTAAGAGCTAGCTCTTGAGAAAAAGCTAGCTGCCTTCTTTCTCTTCTTCTTCTTTAATAAAAAATTCTAAGAGTTAACTTGGAGGCAATCTTTGAGGAAGCTCTTACTTGCATTGCATCTCACTTGCCTTAGATTTCCAAGGACGAAAAGGACCTCGTGCTAGTGTAGATCGACCAAGTGGCCACCGCGGAGCGCACACTTGTTGCGGATGCCGCCATCTCCGCCAAGTCAAGCTCCTGACTCCCAACGACACCGTCCCGGGCAGATGCATGCCACAGAGGCAACACCGAGCAAAAACCAAATGAAGGCAAATCTCGACGGCGACCAACGATGGACATTTTCGAGATGTAATCCGTAGGGCCATATACTTTCTCGGTGAGGAGTCAACAGCGGCAGAGCTTGCACAGGTACAACTGGTGACGGTGGCGGATCGAGAGCCCTTGTTTCAACCAAATCCAACGACTTGAGCCGAACTAGCGAAAAGCGAAAGCCAAGCCAATCGGAACTGGCGTGTGGATACGAAACCAGTCGTTGATCCCTTTGATGCCCTCCATGTGATCTACTCATCAACCATCGGAGACTTGGGGCTCACTGTGTGGATTTGCGGACGGTCCGCATCTATTTTTTTTCACCGGCAATGGTGGGTAGGGAGCTAATGGAGCTAAACATGAAGGTGAAAAGATGATGGTATTTTGGGAGGTAGATTCTTATGTAGCAAAAAAAGTTCAAAAGAATGGGGGCCATGTCCCCCCCCCCCCCGCTTCTTATAATACATCAGATCTATATCGCAATTCTCTTTTTTTTCCCAAACAGCTGGCAGGAGCCATAGCGCCTTTTAAAAGTTTTTGTCACTATACGTACTAATACATTAGATTGTACTAGGTCTAGGATTGCTACCTTTTAGAATTGAAGTGAAAAGCCAAATTATGAAATAAGTGACAAAAATTTTGGTTAATTATTTTGTTTGGTTTTTTTATTGAAATAATTTCCATTTTTTATAAAACCGAACATTCTAAGATAGAAAAACTGAATGTGACCAAATTAAATGCCAGGGCACTGGCCCTAGCTAGCCAGTAGCCAGTAGCGTCAAGAGCTGGGTGCGGTGAATAACGATGTAGCGAAGCTTTTTATACAGAGCGAAAATGCATGCCTCCCGGTCGTGTTCCAACACCCAATTAAGTCGAAGAGGTGATACCGGCATGGCACGTGGGTTTTGACGAAGTTTTTGGATTTTGATGGATCTTTACCTGTTTGCTACATGCACACAGATGACCTTCGCCTTCGCTGCGAGCCTGCTGGGAGGTCTCCAAGACGACAAGGAGACATCCGTCGTCGTTTTTGACTCGGTAAAGTCCGTCAAGAGTCTCCTGTTGTGGGGCCAGAACAAATGGATGGCCCATATTCCCCGATCAAGTGGCCAAAAGCCAGAATATCACTTTTGCACAAAAGATAATTAATACGAAAGTCCAGAAAACCGTTAACTCCGGAACTTTAAGAACTTCAGATAGCACTAGGTTCTTGCATGGACCTAAACACCATCACATATTCTGGCAACATCTTTATCAAGTTAAGATAATACGTGCATGCAGCTGAGCGGAGCATACAAGAAACTCATCAAAGTGATACGTGCATACATAGTGATACTGTCTAAGCCCAGTACTTGACGTAGTCGCTGTAGTTGCCGCGCTCGTCGTAGTACCTATCAAAGAGCATGACGCCGCCGTAATTGGGCGACTGCTGCGCCACGGGCATGACGCCGTAGTAGAGGTCCTTGGGGAAAATCCAGTCGCTTCCCTGCTCCACCGACGGCAGCAGGCCGAGGAAGATGCGGCTGCCAGGGTACGCCGCCGTCCACTTGGCCCACTGCCGCTCCAGGTACGCGCCGCACTCCGGGTCGCCGTAGAACCGCACGTGGACGCGCTCGAACACGCCCGTGTCCAGCGCCGCCTTCACCAACCCGTCCGGGCACCGGCAGTGCGGCGTCGCCGTCACGTGCAGCGCCTTCTTCCTCCTGCTGCTTGGGATGTCGCGCTTGGCCGCGAGCTCCTTGGCGAGGACGTCGTAGTGCTCGCCGGCGGCCGCGTGCTCCAGGAAGAGGTCGACGCCGTCGAGCCTCGCGTCGCCGAACGGGCGCCGCACGCCGGGCTTGGCGCCTCCGAGGAAGGCGTTCCAGAGGTAGTCGGCGAGGTCCAGCGCCGACTGCCTTGTGGGGAGCGAGTAGTCGCCGCCGAAACCGCCGATGGCGAGGGAGACGAGCACGCCCTTGGACTGGCAATGCTTGATGTCGGCGCCCATGCCGGCGACCGGGTGGCCGGAGATGTCCAGGTTGTACTTGCCGTGGCCGTAGACGTTGAGGAAGGACATGATGACCATGGTGTACATGCCCGAGTCGCAGGCCTCGCGGAGGGAGCCCTCTTCCCTGTGCCGGCCCCAGAACACGGTCAGTTGCCCGGTCTTGTTCACTAGCTCGGCGGAGGCCGGAACGGCGAGGACGAAGGTGGTTACAAAGACGAGGACGGTGGCGTGGGCAAGGAGCGTCATTGGAGCTCTTCTTTGTGAGAGCGCCATTGCTTGCAACCTGCTAGTTGGGAGTAGGAGTAGTTCCTTGCCAGTGTGCAAGGCTAGAAGGGCTATATATATTGTATATATTAGGGTCATGATATATATATATATCGGAAGAAACACTGCAGCTTCAGTCGAGTGCCTTCCAGCTAGCTAGCTAGCTCGCTCGCTAATACTACAGGTCATAACCTGTGGTTCCATAACCGGCAGCCACAAGATGAGAAAGTGAACAACCAATGGGGCACCCATGTTTTGATTCAACGGATGGCAACACATGGAAGACAGCTCACCTAGCCTACCTCGTTGACTGATATACAGTGAAGGAACGCAGAATAACGAAGGATACAATGCTTGCCGTCCTACAAAGGGCATATTATCCGCGTCTACTAGGGTCATGGCCTCCCTTTTGCCCTCCAAACCAAGGACTGGTAGGTCGATAACGATGCATGGCCGCCAACGGTGCACCGCGTTTCATGCATATCAACTACAGTCAACGTTGGAATATTCATCTTCATTGGGTGTTGCATGCTGCGACCAAAGTGTTTTCACCTATTCGTAAAACCGCTAGTGTGCAATACTATATGAAATGACAACAAGATGTGTTTTTACAAAATATAGAGTTAATGTATATTTAGTACTGGCGAAAGTATAAAAGATGTGTGGACAAGATAGCTCGGGCATGATGTCAAATAATTCGAGATGTGCTTTTGTTCATAGAGTTGTTCATCGACTCTCAATGTCGTTTCTCGCTCCTCAACATCAGCGTTAGGTCTTTGTTGCAGCATATGGTGTAAACAACTATTTTCATGGCCATGGCAGTCTTCACAATCTTTTGGATGCAAATATATTTGGCAAACCGTCGTTCTTCCCAGTTAGACGAAAAAAAGATTGAGGTTAGTGTAGGCCAAAGGGGGCATTGCGCCCCCCCCCCCCCCCCACCCCAAACCCAACAATGAAACACTAATAAATTAGTGATTTATAGTAATGAAACATAATCATTATACATAATCTGGCTCAAAAAATGTCTTACAAAACTATGTAACTAATACATCCTGTTGACATAGAACTAGAATTAATGTGAATACAATACACAATATATAGCCCCTAAACCATATATCAATTGTGGTCTACAACTATATACATATATAAAAATTTACAAATTTCCTAATTTATATGAAGTACACAAATTGCATCTGATTTATCCTCTTATAGAATCTCTACTTGTACTTGCTATAGTTATTATTTTTATTTTTAAAAACAACAAATGATGACTTTTAAGGCTTACCGGTTTGGCAACTTATTTCAAATGCAAATATCGTTAAGAAAGCAATATATTTACTGAGTATATGATCCTTGACCCATGGTCAAAATCTAAGGTACTAGTACTCGATGGAAAATGCACGCGCTAGCTGCAGCTAGCACCCTATACTAGTACTCTCCACGTACCTAAATCTGCAGCCAAATGCTTAATAATCTGTTGGCCCAAACCTGCTTAATAATCACGGGCTACGGCTAGCCCCATCTTTAGCGCATAGCTGCAGCATTTCGTTCGCAAAACACGTGCGAAAACATCCTGTTTGCTGAAACTGTTCGTTAATCTACAGGCTACTGCAAGTATTCTCTCAAGGATAGATTCGTGATCATAGCGAAACTTCAAATTCAGTTTGACCCTGTTCATATGTACCTACTCTGCTTTAGGCATTTGCTGTCCTGCCGCTCTATGTTTGCTAGCTAGCTGCATTCCATTTCGCTCACTCTGTTTCTTTCCAGAGCATGCGTGTGGGTGTGGCACACAAGAAATGACTCGCTTTAGGGGTTTAGGGGTTTGTGATCAAGGATTTAATTTCTAGATTCTCTGGCAAGCTCCAGGGGAGGCGGTCCAACAGGCTATGGTGCCAGAGCCTCCGCTCGCATGTAAGCGGGGCTGGTAACTACAATGTAACTCAATGCGGAAGTGATTAGCGCCACGGATTGTGGTGGCAGAACCGATAGCAGGGATAGAGAGGTAGACAGGCGGGAAATAGGGAGTTGTTCATCCGGGGCTGACTGAGTTTAATGTTGGCCAAAGGGGGCATCCCCCCCCCCCCCCCCCCCCCCCCCCCGGCCGCCGCCGCCCACACACACACGCACAAAAAAAAACACCAACTATCATCGAAACTTTTCATGAAACAATAATAAGTTAGTGATTCACATTTTACAACAAAAAAAAATGTAACTAATACGTAATATAGCTTATAAATAGAAATAAGTTGAAATAAAATTATATAACCAATACGCAAAATAACTTACATGATCTGCTTCAAACTTAGAACTAGAAAATAATATGTATGAAGCACATACGCAATATAGCTTAAGCTACATATATCAATTTTGTGCTCTACAACTACATACATTTAAGAAGTTACAAATTTCTTAATTTATGTACAACTTGCATCAGATTTTATCCTCTTATATTATACAACCTCCATTTATACTGTACTTGCCATAGTTATTATTTATTTGTTTTTAAAAAGAGTACGTAAATGATTACTTCTAAGGCATACTGGTTCAACAACTTATTTGAAAGGCAATGTTGTTAACAAAGCAATATATTTACATTGTTAAAAAAGCAGTATATTATTTACTATCCGCAAAAAAAGAAATATATGTACTGAAGATTGTGACATTAAGAAAAAGTAGGAGTCTGAATATGTAAGTTAATGGTGTCCGGCCAAGCTTGAGATTGCCAGTTTCCACATATTCTGTTGGTAAAATTTCTAGGATTCAAACAGGATCATATCCTCCAATGCAACTACTTAATGAATACACAATCCTTTTGACCCATGGTCAAATCAATGATCGAGTTAGTGGTGCGTGATCCAGATAGAGCAATGCGTGGTAGCTGCAGCGAGCACCTTAATCTGCAGCCAACTCTGTTGGCCAAAACCGTAAGTAAATGGAGAATCCCAGGCTACCTAGCTCTGTCTTTAGCATCATTTCGTTCAGAAAACATGTGCAAAACAGAAACATGTGCAAAACACATCCTGTTTGGTGAAACTGTTACGTAATCTACAGGCTACTATACAGGGAATGCAGTATGAACCTGTTCATATGTACCTACTCTGCTTTATGCATTGGCTGCTGCCCTGCTCTGTGTTTGCTAGCTGCATTCCATTTCGTTCGCTGTTTCTTCCAGAGCATGCGGGCGGCACACAAAAAATGACTTTGCTTTACGCCTTGATTTACGGTGACCAATTATGTCCTACTAAGAAGCACGACGCGAACATACGAGCTTCCCCCTCCGCTATATATAGGCATGCCCCGGCCATGCTAATCGTCACACACATCGCCATCGATCACTGCTCAGGAGCACATCACCATCACACACGCACTGACAAATTATTAGCCCTTGCATCAAGCAAGCAAGGTACTTTAGTTAATAACAAAGCTCGACATGGCGGCGTCTCGACGCCGTTCTGGTGGTCTCCTAGTCCCTGTGTCGGTCGCCTTGGCAGTCCTCGTGTTCCTCGCCGGCGCCGCCACGGCGAAGAAGACCGGACAACTGACCGTGTTCTGGGGCCGGAACAAGAACGAGGGCACGCTCCGCGAGGCCTGCGACACGGGCCTCTACAACACGGTGATCATCTCCTTCTACAGCGTGTTCGGTCACGGCCGCTACTGGGGTGACCTCTCCGGCCACCCGCTCGCCGGCGTCGGCGACGACATCAAGCACTGCCAGTCCAAAAACATCCTGGTGCTCCTCTCCATCGGCGGCGGCGGGAACGAGTACTCGCTCCCCTCGACGCAGGCGGCGAACGACGTCGCCGACAACCTCTGGTACTCGCACCTCGGCGGCCGGCGCAACGGCGTGTTCCGGCCGTTCGGCGACGCCGAGGTCGACGGCATCGACTTCTTCCTCGACGCCGGCGCGGCCGACCACTACGACGAGCTGGCGTGGCGGCTCCGGTGGTACGGCCGCTACGGGGGCGGGAAGAAAGCCGTTCACCTGACGGCGACGCCGCGGTGCGGGTTCCCGGACTGGCGCGTGGAGAAGGCGCTCGCCACGGGTCTCTTCGAGCGCCTGCACGTCCGCTTCTACGACGACGCGTGGTGCTCGTACAACCACGCCGGGGTCAATGGCGTGATGCAGCAGTGGAACAAGTGGACGGCCAGGTACCCGGCGAGCAAGGTGTATTTGGGATTGGTGGCGGCGAACTTGCCCGGGAAGAACGACATGGTGTCCCCCAAGCAGCTCAACCTCGACCTGCTGCCCAACGTGCAGAAGGCGGCCAACTACGGCGGCGTCATGATCTGGGACAGGTTCTACGACAAGCAGACTGTATACGGCAAAACCGTCAAGAACTGGGCGTAACTTCACTTATTTGTCATCACTGTGTGTGTGCATGCTTTGATGATGGATGACATGCAAGTCGCCATCATCTGATAGCAAGAATAATAATTTGTCTTGTGGGTCTGTACGAATAAAATGAGGTCCATAATGAGATCTCTAGTGTTTCTTGTTTGTTAATTCCTGGCCAAAATATTTGGTCAAGAATAAGATAATAAAAGTTATTTTGTTCAGTTTATTCGATGTTTACCAGCCTTAATTAATTATTTGACTACTACATGACATTGGTAGGAATGCTACTGTGTTTCCTATGTTCATAAGCACTTTTGTTTTTTTATTCAAACCATGTAGTACCCTGGAATGAAGGACCCTGCAGCGAGCAGAGTAAGAAACAGAGGACGCTGAACGTGCTGCCAACTCATGTTGTGTGCTGCAGCTTCCATGGATGCGACACAACGGACCGTTGAAAAAGCCAAAATTTTAGTCATTGGCGTTGACCAAATCAGTCCAAGTCCCTTTCCGTGCTCGAATCACATCTCGATCTGTTATTTAAATTTAATGGATTATTCCATTAATTTCCAGCATGTTCTTTTTCAATTGAAGTAGTATTGCTTACCACGACTGCCTCGTGGCTTATTTGCAGCATGCTATATATGCTATCCTATTCGTACATCATCGATTACTGACTGGGTCGACAGGAAACAGGGATGGATGGGGATCAAAACGTGGTGCCTGCAGTGTCGCGTTGGCAATTCTCCAGGCGGAGGAAGACGGCGTTGGCGTGGAGGTCGAAGGTGACGCGCGTGTTGCCCTGCGGCCACGCGCCGATGACCGTCCTTTGACCACCGGGGAGCACGAGGAGGCAGGCGTCCTGGCCGAGTGCTCCGAAGAGCTTGTTCGGCTGCAGCAAAAGCTCGGCGCCATGACGAAAGTGCAGCTTCACCAACGGCAGGCGCCGCCACGCTTCCTTGGTCGCCCCGCGCACGCAGAAGGTGAAGCCAATCCGGTGCACGCGGGACAGCCCCAGCGGCCGAAGGTGCTCCGCCACGGCGTGCTCCAGGACGGCGTACGCCGCCTGCGCCATGATCAACATCGGCGCCCCGACGTCGAGCACCGTCCCGCCCGCCCCCGTGCTCTCGTCGCGCCGGAACGTGTCGCCGTTGACGCCGGGAAGCATGGCGCCGTCGACGCTCACGCCGACGAGCTCCACGAAGTAGGGCCCGTAGTCCGCGCCATGGTTGGCGTTGTACAGGAGCTGGACGCTGGGCATGCCGCTCGTGCTGGGCACCTCGCCGTCGAAGCGAAGGATTCCGTGGCGCTGCCACGGCACGGGAGGCTTCATGCGCAGGCAGTAGGAGAAGCGCCGCGCCTGATGTGCTTGGACAAGCTGCATCATCTGCACGTGGCTCGCGTCCACCGCCAGCACCCCATACCCATGGATACTGCTACTACTATTGTTAACCTTGCCCCCCTCCTCTTGTTCAGCGGCAGCTAATTCCTGGTGGTGGACGAGGAGGAGGGACACCAGAACGGCGACCACAAAGACGATGGTGTGTTCCATGGACACGATCCTGATAACCTTCGATGGATGGATGGATGGATGGATGGATGATCTTTGTCTATGCTCCTTCCCGGCTTTTAAATAGTACCCCCCATCGAGCCCAACCATGCCTCCCTTGCTTCCTCAGAGTCAATGGCCGCAACAGGATTCCAAGGCGCTTGTCCTGGTTTGCAAAGAGTAAGTGCTTCCCCATCAATGTGTTGCATGCATGCATGCAAAGCATCATATCCCCTTCCTAGCTCACTTCCTCCTCCCCCGGAACTGATTCTGTAGATATACAATACCCCTGCATTATATTGCAACATATCAACTGGATTCTCATGCCATAAGTGATATTGCACCATTAGTAATGTTTGTCTCTCCCATTAGACTATTCAGTTTATGAGTTAAGGCATGCATACATCTCTAGTGCATATTTATTGGATTGAGTACTGGGGAAAGAGTGGGTGATGCATGTCTTTCAAAACAGTGAATTAATGCATACAAATTAATAGAGCACAACCAGAAGGCGGTCTTGAAGAATATAGAGCATCCAAATAAGGATGCCTGCACATTAATTGATTTAATTATGTAGAAACAGATAGCATATTCCACTTCTTGTTCACCATGACCCTGTCCATGGCTGCCTGATTTGTAGGATCGGCAGGTGCACGGCACCCCCTCCCTGTACATGTATAAATCCCAACGAGATCAATGTAAAACGTGCGATTGATTCTCTACGAATTACATGCATATCTACAGTCATTGCATCCACTCAAAGCATTATGTATGAAATCTGACTCCCGGCAACATAAAAATACACTCATCGGTGCGCAAGAGCTCGAGTACCATTTATTTAAGGGACATTTGTCTGTAGGACACTGCCTAGTATTGAGCAGATTAGCTCGTGACATGCACAAAGCAGAGCACATTGTGACGCAGTCCAAACCAGGGGATGCTTACAGTTTCTTTTCTCTACACTAGAACGAGAACTGGACAAACCTAGATAGGAGGAACAAGGAAGTTTAATTTTTTGTTTTTTGACGGGAAACATGTTAAGCCCTAAAACTTTTAAAAAAAACAAGTAAAGCACCAACCAAGTGATTTAATTAGGATATTGGATCTAGGGTTGTAACATGACATTACAAATGTCCACCAAATCCTTAACTCCGAAAGTTAAGAACATAAGGTATATTATATCTCTACTACTTAATAAGTCCAAAGAGGGTCGTCAGCCCTGATTTTCAGACCCTTGCGAGTTGAATTTGAGTCGAGTTCATGTCAATTTGAGTTGAGTTTGACTTGAATTCAAATGTCCGAGTTCGTTTCCAACTTATAGAAGTCGAATCGTTTATAATCATCAACAGCTATGTGTTCCAGCGGTAAGGCCGCCCACTTCTATCTAAAAGAGCTTTGTTCGAATCCCACGCACAGCACCTGTTTTTAGGCGATTTTTTTTCTGCTGCGCCGACCAGAGCTCGACTTACCAGAGGTAGCAACGTTTCTTCATTTTTTCCCTGCCCTTTCTCCGCCGGGATCCTGCCGCTGCTGTGCGCCTGCTTGCGCCATCGTGTGCCCGCTCGCGGCTCTGCCCCAACCCTGCCGCCACCACACCGCTAACTCGAGGGTTCGCCCTTGTCCTGCGTGTTCGCTGCCTCGCCGTGCTGACCGACCTCGTCCTCTTCCCGAGCCGCGTCGCTCGAGATTGGTTCAGGGCTCCGCCTCCTCTCGCTCTCCAGCAGTCAGCTCACAGGCCGGGTCTCTGACTCGCTCGTTTCCAACACAAGACTCAATTTTTCAGCCCTCTGCTGAGGTAAACTTAATCGGAAACGAAGAAGAGACTGATTAGGATGACCGCGCCGTCGATCTCCGGCTCCAGCTTGCCCCTGCCCCGGCCGAGCCGCAGGTGAGCATCTCCAGCACCACATCCACCTCCCCACTCCGCTCCCAAGCCAGCTCCATCTCCTTCCCGAGCTCTCCTCGAGCGGCCATGGCCGCCCCCACAACTCCCCATCGTAGTAGCTGTTCAGTGGGAGCTTTTCTCAAATTGATCCCTCAAATGGATTGTTGTTGTCTCTAGGATTCGATTCCCCCATTCTCTAGCCGCTCTCTCCCCTTTCCCCATACTGGATCAAGGTACAGAAGCTCGCCCATGGCGAGAGCAGCAGAGCTGGAACTCCCTGTATCGACAACAGAAACTCTGCTCATAGGCCTTTCGATGCAAAACTCCCCTCATAGGCCTTTCCTGATGCAGCCCACCTTTGACTAGCAGGCCCATTGTCAAAGCGGGCTGAATACAGCCCAACCAACGTGTTGTTCTTTCCTTCCCTTTTCATTAACTTCGGAATTAATCAACCCCAATTAGCTTTTTTATGTATTCGACCATCGTGGGATGAAAGAAGTCAGTGACAGGAAGTACTTGCAGGCCCGTGTAGCCATGGTGAGTACAGCTTTTATGACATGTCGGTGAAAATCTAATGACATTTCTTCTATGTATTGTCGTTGATGTGGGCAAATTCTGTATGAAATATAGGGGCATGTTTTCAAAGCTTTTCATATTCAATGGAATTATAGTTGCCCCTATTGACTTTCTTGAATATGAAACCTTTAAAAAATAAGGAAGTTTGCTTTATTGTGTCCCGTAGCAACGCACGGGCAAGTAGCTAGTAGTAGTATCTATGTTCCTGCAAGTGATGACATGCATAGTGTCAAGCCCAGTACTTGAGGTACCTGCTGCCTGTAGTTGTTTTGATTGTCATTAGGGGTTATATCGGATATGAAAGTATATATAGTGCCATCTCGTATCATCATATCCTATATATTCTTTTTACTTGAATCCAGAGTCGGTGCTATGGACTATGAGTGTCGCCGTCGGAGCTCTCCTGGTGACGAAGGTCATTGTGGTTACAAACACGAGACTGGTGACGAAGGCTCTACGAGAGTACGTACACTGATGCATGTGTGCTAACCTCTTTTATTTGAACGGTTTATTTCATTAGCCATTTCCAGCATGCAATGCAATGCTGTGGACAGATCGACAGTGCAGCTTCATCATGTATACATGGATGGATCAATCATGAGTGGACTGCAGGCCAGTGTCGAGTTGGCAATTCTCCGGGCGGATGAAGACGACGTTGGCGTCGAGGTCGAAGGTGAGGCGCGTGTTGCCCTGCGTCCACGCGCCGATGATAGTCCTATCACCCGGCACGACACCCAGACAGGTGTCCTGGCCGAATTCCCCGAAGAGCTTTCTCGGCGGGAGCCAAATTTCCGCACCTCGGAAGTGCAGCTTCGCCGACGGCAGGCGGCGCCACACCTCGTTGGTCGCCCCACGGAAGCAGAAGCTGTAGCCGGTGCGGTGCACGAGGGGCAGCCCCAGCGGCCGAATGTGCTCCGCCACGGCGTGTTCCAGGACGGCGTACGCGGCGTGCACCATCACCAGCAACGGCGCGCCGACGTTGAGCACCGTCCCGCCGCTCCCGTCTTCCTCGTTGCGCCGGAACGTGTCGGCGTCGACGCCGGGGAGCATGGCGCCGGCGACGCTGACGCCGGCGAGCTCCACGAAGTAGGGCCCGTAGTCCGCGGCGTGGTTGTCGTTGTAGAGGAGATGGACGCCGGGCATGCCGCTCGTGTTTGGGACCTCGCCGTCGAAGCGGAGGTGGCCGTGTGGCACGGGCACCTCGTTGTTGCGCAGGCAGTAGGAGAAGCGCCGCGCGTGATGACCTCGCACGAGCTGCATCATTTGCAGGTGGCTCGCGTCCACAGCCAGCAGCCCATGGATACTACTACTACTACTATTCTTGGCCCCCTCCTGATCTGCTGCTGCAGCTGCTTCCTGGTGGACAAGGAGGAGGGACACCAGCGCGGCGACCACCACGACAATGATGTGCTCCATGACTTAATTGGATCCTGATGGTCTCCGATGGGCGATGGATGCTCTTTGCCTATGCTCCTTCTTCCCATATTATAAATAGCACTGGCCCCGTCGATCTCAACACACTTCCCTTGCTTGCTCAGAGTCAATCGCGCCCCGCAACAGGATTCCATGGTGCCTGTCGTGGGTGCAAAGAGTAAATTATGCTTCCTCATCAATGTGTTGCATGCATAGCATCATATCCCTTCTGTGGCTCTAACCTTTACGCTCCATAAACTGGATTCGCATGCCATAAGTGATGCACCATTTAATACTATATAATAATGTTTGACTACTCACTACTCCATGTGTTATGGCATGCATAAATCTGTGCATATTAATTTGTTGGATTGAGTACTGAAGAAAGGAAAGAGTGGGTGATGCACATCTTTTCAACACAGTGAATGCCTTTGAGAATATTGAGCATCCAAACATGGATTCTTTCAAATTAATTCATAATTCCTAAGTTTGTGTTGTTCGAAGATTCAACACAGTAAAGATTCATTGTATTGTTCGAAGATTCATAATTCCTAAGTTTGTGTTATATACAACATGATCCAATAATTGGCATTTTACCTGTACATCTGATAGACTAAACTTCATGGGTAAAGTTTGATAATGCTGACAACCATTATTAGGAAAGACATTGTACGAAGGCAGAATGAACTTCATCCCCCCAAACAGATTGGCTATCACCTCTAAACATTGAAACCGTATCAAGAAACGAAAATCAGGAGAAGCAATTATGGGTTGAAGTGTGTGACATCTTCTATTATTTCTCTGGAACTGATTCACATAGATTTCATCTCTAGATTGCTCTTTGAAACAATAAATAGGCCTTACAAGTGCATCTAAGGCTTGTTAAAGACATACAAAGTCCAAGGCCCATCACTAAAGCATTCAGGTAAAAAGGGTATATGCATAAAGCCCTTCTCACAAAAATGGTTGTATTCAACGACTCTAATCTGTTATATATATTTGACCACAAGGCAAATAACACCGCAAGAGGTTCACTTCAGATGCAGCAAAGTTAGACCATTGTCCATTATATCTTCCCTGAATGCAGTTAGACCATTGTCCATCTCTTTCATCGGAGGCATCAATCTTCCCATTATCTCTGCATTTATTGAAGAACACAAATACTGTTCATCAATGAATAGGATAAGTGCACAATTACTTCATAGGAAATTATAAAGCTGCAAGAGCTAAAATGCCATTCCTCACCATCGCCATCCTTTGAGATATCATTGACCATAGTGTCAGTGGCAACTTTCACCATATCAAGATTTTTGCGAGGCTGAAATACCTTTGTGATAGATGTCAGTCTCTCCTCAAGTTGCTCCTTTAACTTTTGGCCAACGACAATGGTAGATGCCTCTGAAGTGAAATATACAGCAGAAAACAATCAGATGACGCTTTTATGATTGGTATAACTAAATTTAAAGAGTCTTGTAACTGCTAACAGAGCTATGGGCAACTAAATTGACTAAAAATGAATGTGCTCTGCAATAGATCATTTGTTTGCCAGGTAATGTTTCTTTTTGTTTCCTTGCAAGAATTCAATACTCAAATTCATTTCTGTCCATCTGAAAAATCCCTTCTGTTGTGAACAAAACAAAGCAAATAAGAAATATTAGTGATGCAATAATATGCATAGTATCAGGGTCTACCAAAACAATCTAAATTCGTTTGGTAACAGAAGTAGGAAGGCACATCAAGCAAAATAGACCCACATAGAGGTGAAAATTTACTAAACAATAGCGCTTATATCCTACTCACCATGATCATGTATCAATGCTGTGGCTCACCCAAGACTGTGTCAGTACCATCTGATTGAAGGAAATCATGAATATGCACCAAGACTAACTGAACTAAAGGCTGCAGCTGAACTACTGGTTCAGTTTTTCTTAATAGGACTAAGAAATCAAATATTTTAATTGATTAACAGCATGTGACACAAGAAAAATCCTAGATGCAAACCAAATCAAAATGAAAATTCAACAGTCGACTTATTTACCATTTCACCAATAAAAGAATAAACTGGTCTACCGCTGGATGGAAATCCCATGTGTACCTGAAAAATCGAGTATCACTACAAACCATGGTATTTCCACCCAGACCTTTTAATATACAACAAACTGAAAAGGAAGCTACACTCGATTCTTTTCAACAAGGCCAAAGCTTTCAGAAGAGTTATACAAATATGAGAAGATTTATATTGTTTAGCACCAAGACATTAATGATCCATTTTATACAATAGACACATAAAACCTAGCTAGTATCTGAGTGTGACATGAGACTAATGTCAAATGAGCATAGCGTGAAACCATAGCACTGAAAAATGAATTTTCATTCCATTTTTTTTTTGTATCGAACTACCACAATCTGGCATAGGACCTAATCAGGCAACCTGTAATGTGAAAGGTACCACTTATACTCATCATCTCAAAACATTTGCATGTCAGGAAATATCAAAATATGCCAGGTTATCCAAACAGTCATAATAATTTGTTTGCAGAAAAAAATACAGTCATCATACAGAAACACTCAGATTCATCATTCAGTTCTAGCATGGCTTATTTCACCCTGTGCCAGCAAAATTAAATTTGTGCCACGATAGTAAAACTGACAGAATTATCTTTAGATGCCACACTAACTGCTGGCAATGGCAGTTCCATTCAGAATTGAGCAAATGTGGGAAGCAATTTCACCTGAAGATCGTTGAGGTGGCTGCGCATGGTACCCAGCGGTAGATGGTGGCATGCATCAATGGAGGGCACGACCTTGATCAATGGAGCGGATCAGGAGAGATGGTGGCGCGATTTTGGGCCTGGGGAAGCAAAATCGGGTGGGTACGGATTCCATCTGAAGGGGCGGAGCCCATCACCGGCACGGAAGACAGGAGACGGATCCCCAAAGAAGGGGAGATCGAGGACCCTCCACTGCTGCCGGTGAGCTCGCCCATCCGCAAGGGCTGGGCGGGCGCTGTCAAGGTCCGTCCATGTCCACCATGGAGGAGGGGCGAGGCTGGGAGGGCGCCGTCAAGGTCACGCCACCGCTACCCTCCTCTTCACCAAGAACGACAGGGCAAGGGGGAGGAGACCCTCGCGGCGAGCTCGACGACGACGAGCTTCCTCTGACGCCTGGGCAGCGGATCTTTGCAGCACGCGTCGGCTCAGCTCCAGTCCCCCCGATCAAGTGGAGGCGGGATCGCCCCTGCCGGAACTCGACGGCAATGCCATGGAGCTTGGAGTGTGCGGCACGCTGCAATGGCGAGGACGCCGAGGAGGGGACGACCATGGAGCGAGGAGCGGCGGCGGTGGCGGCGGCGGACGGAGCAAGGGAGCCAGAGCGGTGTTTTTTCCCTTTTTCTTTTCTCATCGGGGTGGAGTGGGGGCGTCGCGTACGTGGGTTGGGCCCGCATGTCGGCGCCGATACTTTTTACTCTTAAGAGGTTGCGACGCACGCAGATGTGGAGCAAGGTTTGAATTATCGACGGTATCAATCAAACCCAGCCGCAGCGATACGAAATCGGTCGAAAACCGGACAAAAATTTAAAATCCGAATTTTGAATTCAAAAACTCGAAAATCGACCGATATCGTCGAAAATCGACCGGTTTTCGACGATTTTTACTGAAAATCGAGACAGTGAGAAAAACCTCAAAAAAATATGGAAAAAATATAGAAAAAATCGCCATGACCTTTGCTAAATATTTCCAATATACTTAGAGACACATTGACAATATAGTATGCATAAAACATAGCACAAGTCATAATAACTCGAACATAAATTGTCCGACATAGTTCACGAATAAATACAATATACAACATAGTTTTCAATATACTATACATAGTTTTGGACATATTACAACAACGGATACAAATATACATCTCAATACCATGGGACGTCGGATTGTGGATTGTTCATGGAGTTGTACTCGTCGGTTGACATGATGTTAATTTCTTGTTTAGCCAACAACTCCGCCTTGAACTTATGCCAACTTTGATTAGTCCAAGCATGGTTTGTTTGCCATTGTGAGACCAACATGTTATAAAAAGCAGGCTCTTCCCACTCAAAAATCCATTTTTGACGTGGTTGGTTATTCAACTCAGGAATAGAGTATGAGTAATAATCATTTGAGGACTCGCTACCACCATATCCATAGTTATTTGAGGTATCGCTTGTTTGAGGAAGAGAGTAGTAGCGGTAATCATCATTAGAGTATGAGGACTCACTTCCATAGCCATGACGATGTTGCCTACTTATGCCTTGCGGCATGGTCGTCCTCGGCGATGTTGGAGCGCCATGGTCCGAATCTTGCGTAGCGTGTGTGAAGTATGTCTCACCTGCAAAAGATAGTGAATAATTAATGAAGAATGAAACTGATGACATGAGATAGATATGTGCTATAGAGGTACCTGTGAAGTGGATAGGACTCGGACCACGTTGTGGCTGCGATGTGTCTCCCGCAACGGTTGTGTGACCACCTCCGTCGTCCTCAGGTGAGGAGTCGGTGCCATGATCACTAGCGGTGGACACATCGCTACTGACCACCTGTGCTTCAACACCCTTATGCCTTTTACCTTTCTCTTTTGCTGATGTGGATTGGTGTTTCCTCTTGCCTATGTGTGTGTCACCCACAACGTTCTCCGCCCACTCAACAAGAGACTTACCACCAATGATGGTTTGCAATTGTTCTGATTCTTGCACCACCAAGTTAGAAGGCATAGGGGTATCACTATGAGTGTCTTCCTCATCAAGTAATGGAGGGGCATTGGACCGACCATGCTCCATCCAATCCCGAATGGGATTTGACTCATCAAGCAACGTAAGCTCCATGAGCTTATCGAATGGATTATCTTCTGGTGGCTTGTATAGTCCAGCTTCCTTCAAGCGAATGCGAATGTTATAGTTGACATACACCAACTTGTGAAGTTTCTGGTGCGTCAACTTGTTGCGCACCTTAGTATGGACCAAAGCAAATGTACTCCAATTGCGCTCACATCCGCTGGACGAACAACACTGAGACACTAGCCACATCGCTAGCTTCTGGAGATGCGGTGTTTCACCACCGAACATAGCCCACCATGCAGCTGTAACAAAAATAAAGTGACACCAGAAGTTAGGCATAACCATATTTCATCGAGTTTGTCAGTTGACTTGGACGGAATTATGACAAACCTGGAGAAGTCTTATTGTCACATGCCATATGCCGAGCCAAGTCTCTCGAGAACTCACCCATCTTTCTTTTGTATTGTTCTATTTCATGAAGTGCTGACGCAACTGTTTCAGTGTCCGCCATGTACTCGAATGCTTTTCTAACATCAGCTAGGAGGGTATAGCTTGTCCCGTAAGCATAGTGGGTCATCGGGTGCAAAGCGGCAGCTGATAATACAACAAGAAAAGAAGTTACAATATGCATCAGAAGTTTGCAATGTACAACATGTCATTACCTGCATTGACATAACTCTCGTTTGCAATGTCACCCATCCTTGGGTTGATAACTGCCATGTAACGATCAAACTCTGGTACATTGTTATGAAAGTAACTTTCAAGCTCATTGCGCATGAGTTGAAACTTTAGCAGCACCTCAGACAAATTAGGAGACTTGTCCTGATCTGCAAATCGAAGAAATGCATACAATGGCTCCACAGCTTTGCAAACGATCTTCATGTTGTCCCACCATTCCAAATTGGAAAGGCATGAATGGGCATATCTTCCCTCAACTGTCTTTGCATAACGACTCTGTAAGAATCCAGAAGATCCCATCCATGCCATAAATTTGTCTCTCCGCCGAAGCATACTATCCAGAAACATGTAGTTTGTGCCAAAACGAGTTGCACACCATCTCACCAACTCACCTCCTATTGCATTCTTCATCATGTCATGCAACTGGTTGTGATTGTACAGCCAACGAGAGATCCGACGGACACTTTCAATGACAGCAGAATGCTCCGGGAAGTCTCCAATTAACTTCAGCATCAAATTAATTGTGTGTGCCACACATGGTTGCCACACAATGGAATACTTCTTACTAACCATCTTGCAAGCCTTCTTGTAGTTTGAACCATTGTCGGTTATGATTTGCACGAAATGTTCCGGGCCAAGCTCCTTCAAAACTTTGACAATTTCCTGCAACCATGAGAAACCGATCAGTTTATTGAACATTGATGGTGAATTACAAATCCTAGCACTACAATATACCTTATAAATGTAGTCCGCGTCTTGGCTTTTTCCCGTTGTATTTACTGACTTGTGGAAAAACATGACACCATTGCAATATACCATGAAGTTGATAATGCTCATCTTCGTCGGCCCCGTCCATGAATCACACATAAGTGTAACACCATACATGTTCCACTCTAGCTTGAACTTGTCAAACTGCTTCTTTATGTCCGTTTCATTTGCATCTAAATAAATTCCGTTAATCTCTCGCCCCGTGTGGCTTTGGACGCCCTCACCTGCAAGTATGATATAGTTAGAATGATTTAGGTTGGCAAATGCTGACTCAACATCAATATGTAAGTGCTTACCCCATCTCTGTGTCTCCTTGATAGCGGCATTGAAGTAAGGATTGTCAGCCTTGTTTCCAGCGATAGCTTCTATGTGCATCCATTTCGCCCAAGCATTTCCAATTGCCCTCCTTGCATTCTTACTCTTCTCTGACAGAAGCACCACATCAATCCTTGGTTGATATGTCGGTTCGGATGATGCGCCTCCTTTTCCCTTCCTTGACGTTGTCCTTTTAAGAAAGCCCATAAGTCCACCACCTTTTTGGTTGTCCCCTGCCTGCGATGAACCACCACCATGCTCATATTGCCCACCTTGGGCACGGCTACACGTCTCATATTCATGATGTTGTCGAGAAGCATGCATGGCAGCCTGCAGCTCATCGTCATCCTCATCCTCATCTTGGCTCACATTTCCCTCTCTACAAACTTCCTCTACTCTCAGTTTCTCCCTTGCTCGGTGCTTCGACCTCTCCTTAGTTCTATCCAGCTCACGACGAAAATAATCACGGACTTCATTTGGACATAAGGTGCAATGAACCACATTACTGCCACGCCCAGCCAAATGTTGCTTCAATCTTGTGGCGCCTCCGCCCTTCCTCTCTAACTTGCAATACTTGCATAGAAACCCGGTCCCTTTACTCTCACCATGTTTCTAAACATGATCTTTTTCACGATCACCCATCGTTTCTGCATGAAATTTACGTTCAAAAAAGCCATGTTCAGTCAATAGTGTCAGTGCAATGTACATTAACATCAATAGTTCATTTTTCATCAAAGTGTCCTGAGTTACTTCTTTTTTTGTTAGTTCATTTTTCATCAATATCATAATTTTGCTACTTGAATTAAAACATCAGACATTCATCTTCACGAAGCAAAATAAGTCATGCACCATACATTCATCAGACATTCTCAGCTCTAAACAAAATAAGTCATGCACCATACATCGAAGAAACAGAAAAAAAAAAAACAAATCCTCACCTGCACGAAGCGCCGCCTCGGCTAGCCGCGCCGAATCGGCCGGTTACCGCGCGGTGGACGCGGCTAGCCGACCGGCACCGTCGATTACCGAGCTCGGGAGGCCGCTGTCGATCTGGTCCGCTTCGAATCGACGCCGCCGTCGATTACCGCCCCCAAATCGACGATAATCGCGGCGACGGAGGCGGCACGGCGTGGCTGTCCAGCTTCGCGGCGGCGGATGGCGGCGGACGGCGGCGGACGGCGCCGGACCGGGGAGGCGCCGTGCTCGGGGCGGACGCGGGGAGCGGGGACGCGCCGTGCTCGGCGATGTGGTCCAGCGCCCAATAATGGAGTCCGACGGGATAAGGTTAGTTTTCCTTTTTTTTTTCTTTTTTTTCCGCCAGAAATCTTCGGTGATTTTTCCCCCCCATCAAACGAACTCCGATTCGTGTTCTTGTTCCACCAATATTCTCCAAATTTCTTCTAGTTTATTTACATATTTTTTGTTTCAAAATTTTTCAAATTTTCAAAAAAAATCAAATTCAAATTTCGAAAATCGTCGAACCGGACTTACCGGACCGGACCGGTAAGTCCGGTTTTCGCGAAAATCGGCCGGTTTTTGCCGATTTTGAAAACCTTGATGTGGAGTCAGAAGAGAAATAATAAGAAGTAAAAATATGAGTGGAACTCCCATTGGGAGTTGCCTCAGAGCATTATGTAATTCGACTCCTCCCGGCCACCACAATAAAGACACATTTTTTTTAAGGTCAACGGGGGATCTCACAACCCCCACCTAATATCCATTAAAATTAATTAGTCCATCAACCCATGCAATACTTGCACGGGCTAAAAATTTAAACATATTAGTTAAGCTTGACAATCATATGTGCTACTAAGATTCCTATTTTTGGCCGTAGGATATTAGTTTTTCACTTCTACCATCCATGAAGCAGGACCAAACTTGAGTGCTACAAAAAAAGTTGTACCATTGGTAACCAAAGGCAGGTTAAAATTTTGGCACCACTCAGAAGGTTAATAAAATAGCTCATAGGATATACCGTTTAAATCAGTTTTAATCATATACAACTTTAGCCACCATTCATTTTTTTACATATTGACATTAAGTTTTATTAAGTATAATCCTTGATTTTATTCTATGTTTTATTTTTGGTTTTTTATGCAAAGTATACATCGCCCATAAGTACTGCATTTGGCTGATGGGTTTCTTCAGAATAAAATCATTGTTCGCTTACACATCTAGAATAAAATAATGACAACAGTAAAACTCACAATATATAGTAATACTTAAATTGAATTAAATTGAACTAATATATCATACTCTTTGATTATTCTATAGATTTCAAAACTTGCACAAAACTTTTGTAAGGAGCCCTTCAAAAAAATATTTTTTGATAGTTCAATAAACCAATAATCTCAGTTAAAAAATAAATGAGATTTTGTTAAATACCTAAACTATGTTTTTCTATAGAAAAGAGTAAATCCAAAGCTTCTCATCACATAATTCCTTGCTTTACACACAAAAAAAAATTCACATAATTCCTAGCTTGGCCTACTAAGTTTAATAGTATTCTTGCATTTATCCAATATATTCACGTAAGTATGATTTTCTTATATGCCTATTTTATTGACGATCATTGTCAGGTACGGTGCGGTGTACATCATTCAAATCAGTTTTTATTCTTAATGCAACGCACATGACACAGGTTCATACTAATATGATAAACTAAACTGTTTAACATATAGCATTTTCTTGGTATACTTTTTTTGAATATACTATGGGATCATAGCAGAATGTACAAATATTTGGACAAATATTATTATGAAGCGATATATCAGTTCAAGCAGGAATACTCATATGAAATAAGAGCTAATAAATAAGAGTTATCAAGGGCAGGGTGATGCATATATGCAATTTAATTATGTCAACCCTGTATTTGGACTAAATGAAACAGTTAGCAAGAAGATAAAATTGTACCAAAATAATCTTCCTTTCATCCACTACATCGAAACTTCCTTATATTCACTTACCTCCGTTAAAAAAGCTAGCAGAGTAATATAAGGCAATGATCCACTTAACCGCGTGCATTGATTAGTTCATAATTATAGTAATAAGAAATCTTTATAGAACATTATTTACCATACTTCCCATAGAACATGGTGAATCCATAACATGTAAGTTGACTCAAATAACTCATCAACAACCTGAAATGTTTATGAATAAAAGCATCCAACTATGCCTCCAATTCTTCATCAAATTCATCGATTGCCTGTATCCTCATAAGCGTGCGCAAACACACACACAAACCTATTTAAAAATAGTGAATGGAGCTCTCATATCTAATTTACTCTTAGAAAACAGTATGCACACATGCTTTTAAGGAATATGTCCAACTGGATCACTTGCTAGAATAACCTGGACCGTCATATTCTGGCAAAGTACACAGCCGATGGACGACCAAAAGGACAAGGTTCTTGCAAACCCAGTACTTGAGGTACCTGCTGCCTGTAGTTGCTTTGCTTGTTATTAGGGGTTATATGGGATATATGAACGGATAGTGCCATCCCTTATCATCATATCCCATAAATTTTTATTTGAATCCAGAGTCCTGGACTACGAGCGTCGTCGTCGGAGCTCTCTTGGCGACGAAGGTCATCGTGGTTACAAACACGAGACTGGTGACGAAGGCACTACTAACTGATGTGTGCTAAAATCTTTTATTTGAATGGATTATTAATTTCATTATGCATTTCCAGCATGGAATGCAAAGAAATGCTGTGGACAGTGCAGCTTAATCTATTATCTTAGTATTTGAAGGGAAAAAAAAGCCACAACGTTTGCTCTCAAGGCCACGAAATTCCCACGTTAATAAAAAAAAAAAAAACAAAGACGTGAACCGTTGGATTTTATGATGATCTAATGGTCAGAATTAAAGCAAGAGTCCTGATAAAATACTAAAGAAATTCGGACTTGAAAAAAAAAAGAAAGAAAACGAACTGCAAAACTCTATACTATAGAAATTCGGACTTGAAAATAAAAAGGAATAAAACGAACTGCAAAACTCTATGGAATTCTGGGTCCATGTATAGTTACGAGGGGGAGGATAGAAAAAACAAACAAACAAATAAGAATAATTGTTTCCAACCCAATTGATTAAGGACTTTGTCCGGATTACTACAAATATTAGGAATTTCATCATGTGGGTCCAGATTGTAACAAAAGAATTTTTATAGTCACAAAAGGAATTTTCGTAGCAAAAGAAGGGTAGGACTCTTAATTCCTTTGATTGATTCACGCATATTTTCATCCATACATATATTTGACAAAGAGGGGGAAACACGTCGACAGTGATTATACGGGAACAAGGCGGCCAATTATTCGTTCTGCCGGCGTGGTCCATCACGATTGCAGAGCTCCACGAGCGCTACTGGTGACAATCGCACTCTGATCGCGGCCATGAAAGGTTTCGAGTACGCCGACGTCATGCTCTGGATCACCGACGCGATGAGCGTCCTACCCAGGACGAGCTACCACGGCCACGGTGGCGGAGCGGAGCGGCACCAACGGAGGAGCCGCTGCCCAAGAAGATCCTCTGACCATGTGTAGGTCGTCTGAGTTCGACATCCTGTCGTGGCAGCAAATTGCCAGCATCTCGCCTCTCCTCTTGCGTGCAGTTGCGTGGTGCTGCTCGGCGACCTCAACAACCGGATCTCCATGGACGCGGCGGTGGCGCATCAGCTGGTGCGGGCCAAGACGTGGAGCAAGCTGCTGCAGAAGGACGAGCTGCTTCTGGAGCTATCCAAGGGCCGGCAGTTCAACGGCTGATGCGAGGGCGCCGTCACCTACCCACAAACCTCCAAGTACCACCGGGATTCGGACCAGTTGTACTGGTGCACCGACGATGTCACTATGGCAGTGCCACTGGCAGCGACAAGCTTCATCGGGGCGCCGTCATGGTATGAGACTATGAGACGCCCGACACTAGCACATCATCTCCCGGCTTGAATCCATCTTGCGAATGACATCATGTTTGACACGTACTGTTACTGATCAAAACACGTAGATGCAACAAGCTCGCAGAGCACAACCCATGAACGTGTCGCAGTCAAGAAAAAACATGCACAGTAAAGTATGTGGTTTCTTTTTAGCTTATCTTAGCTTTTTGAAAAGATAATTAAGTGAAGGCATGTGGAGTGGTAACTAGACACATGCCACAGGATACATTTGGGGTAGGATTTGATTTTGGAGCATGGAACGCGCGTGAGTTTAAAACAACATCATGCATAGAGATTAATCCAACTTCACTCTTGGTGAACATCAGTCAGTAAGTTATTACATCCTTTAAATTGATAAATTTATCATCAATTTGATATAAACAACCTAACTAATCTCTTAGTTCTCAAAATCTTAGTGGTTCTAACCAATTGGCATACCCTACTTATGGTTTATAATATAGGCCTGGAACCAAGAAAAAAACTTATAATGATATGGCATGTGCTATTAGAAAGTGTTTTTCAGAAAATGCTCGCTGAGATTGAAAGGTGATGATAATTTGCAGATGAATTTTGGTAAGTGCAATACATTGTGTTTTTCAACATATGAAGTGCCTTCATGTTGCCATTTCAGATTATTTTATTAAAAGATTACTTAAATACAATAGACTATCACATATCCTTTCATCTCTCTTGGGCTCCTGTCGTCAAATAAGGTGTCCAAAAAATGTATCAACTAATGATTTCGTGTGTATGAAGTCTTAAAGCAAAATTTCTATGCCATATATAAACCTTATCAAAACAAATTTTGTTCAGCCAAATATATAGCCTATAAAGCAAATTTATATTTCTATGTCATATATAAACCTTATAAGAGACCAAAAAATAATTAAATGGTCAACCCAATGTCCTACATAGTACTCCTTCTGTCCCAGTTTATTTGGCATACTGGATATGTTTTTGGATGTCCAAGTTTGTAGAATGTTCAATGAACCTGGTATATGTTCAAAATGCCAATTATTCCGGGACAGAGGGGGTATGAGAGGGGGTATGAGATATTGATAGATCACTCTAAATAAGAGTTTAGATTAAATAATAGTTTTTCCCCCAATCTGAAGGGTTTATGGAAGAGATAATTTTTTAGATATCTTAGAACATAAATAAATAACTCCAAAATCAGTTAATTGGCACTATAGCAAAAAAAAAAGTATAATGAAATCATGTAAACTGATAAGTTCTTGACAAACTATGAAATAAAGTAACAAGTCTAGCCGCGCAATATGCGCGGGTCGTCTTGCTAGTTCATACATACATGGATCAATCATGAGTGGCCAGCTGTGTCAAGTTGGCACTTCTCCGGGCGGAGGAAGACGGCGTTGGCGTCGACGTCGAAGGTGAAGCGCGTGTCACCCTGCGGCCACGAGCCGATGACGGTCCTGTCACCCGGCACCACACCCATGCAGGAGTCCTGGCCGAATAACCCGAACAGCTTTCTCGGCGAAAGCGTGATCTCCGCGCCGGGCTCCCCCCGGAAGTGCAGCTTCACCTCCGGAATGCGCCGCCACACTTCTTTCGTCGCTTCGCGGACGCAGAAGGTGAAGCCGGTGCGGTGCACGCGGTGCAGCCCCAGCGGCTGAAGGTGCTCCGCCACGGCGTGCTCCAGGGCGGCGTAGGCGGCCGGCACCATCTCCAACATCGGCGCACCGACGTCGAGCACCGTCCCGCCGCTCCCGTCCTCCTCGTTGCGCCGGAACGTGTCGCCGTTGACGCCGGGCAGCATGGCGCCGGCGACGCTCACGCCGACGAGCTCCACGAAGTATGGCCCGTAGTCCGCGGCGTGGTTGGCGTTGTACAGGATCTGGGCGGGGGCCATGCCGTCCGTGCTGGGGATGTCGCCGTCGAAGCGGAGGAAGCCCTGGCGAGGCAGTAGGAGAAGCGCCGCGCCTGACGGGCTCGCACGAACTGCATGATATGGACGTAGCTCGCGTCCACCGCCAGCACCCCATGGATGCTGCTATTGTTAACGTTGGCCCCCTCCTCTAGTGCTGGTGCAGCCAGGGCGGCAGCTGCTGCTTCCTGGTGGTGGAGAAGGAGGAGGGACACCAGCGCGGCAACCACCTGCAGGACGATGCTGTGCTCCATGACTTCAGTTAATCCTTCCTGTTGATCTCCGATGGATGGATGCTCTTTGCCTATGCGCCTTCCCGGCTTTTAAATAGCACCCCCATCAACCTAGCTCAACGCACTTCGATCCCTCTTGCTTGCTCAGAGTCAATGGCCGCAAGAGGATTCCAAGGTGCCTGTCGTGTGGGTGCAAAAAGAGTACTAATTAAGTGCTTCCTCATCAATGTGTTGCATGCAAGCATCATATCCCTTCCTCACTTCTATATTCTCCGGATGTAATCCTACCTGCAAGAGCTAGCAGATGGTTCTAACTAATTTTAGGACACTCTAATGACTGAGCAACTGGATTCTCATGCCATAAGTGATGCACCATTAATAATGTTTGTCTCTCCCATTATACTAGAACTATTCAATTTATGATTTAAGTTACGGCATGCATAAATCTGGTGTGCATATTTGTTGGATTGAATACGGAGGAAAGAGTGGGTGATGCATGTCCTTCAAAACAGTGAGTGCTTACAAATAGAGGAGGACCAGATGGTGGTCTTGGAGAATAGTATAGGGCATCCAAATAAGGATGCTTGCAAATTAATTGATTCACAGGCATATCTATAGTCATTGCATCCACTCAGAGCATTATGTAATCTGACTTCCGGGCCGGGCAACATAAGTATACAGTACTCATCAGTGTACAAGCTCGACTACCATTTATTTTTAAGCATCCAAATTAAGGTAAAGGATTCTTGCAAATCAATTTATTCACAGGTATATCTATAGTCATTGCATCCACTCAGAGCATTATATATATGGGCTAGTTTGGTTGGTGCCCTCGCACAAATCTGCCTGGCCAAAAGCAAGCCGGAGAACTGCGTATGATTTTCTGTTTGGTTGGAGCCGTGAGCATCGTGATTTTTTTTATTTTTTAATCCTTTTTAATTAATATTTTAATAATAACCTGGTCTAAACTAAATTTATAAATCTAGTCCATTTGGTCGCGCCAAATCGATTGGTGTGATCGAGACTAAAGCCTGGCCGCGTGAAATTCTCTCTCCCCGGTCAAAGCGATCGACAGGGTAAAATTAAAAGCTGCAGCAGATAAAGGCCCACCTCGACTTGATTAATCTGACGCAAACGCGCGGAGGGAGAGCCAAGGCTCACCTTAGCGAATGCGTCTCACGGCCCTCCGCGCCTGGTCCTTCTTCCTCCAGTGTCAAGCCTCTCTGACGAGCAGCAGCACGCGCTATGGCAGGCCCCACGACTCGGGGGCCCCCTTCGTCACCCCGGCGGCTCGCGTGCCCCCAACAACTCGTGCGTCATCTCCATGAGCTTCTCCATTCGTGAGCGGTTCCACGACAAATACATCGTAGTCATATAGGCTGCCGCCGCGGTCACATCCTCTGAGTCATATTGATCTACATCCATCCATCGAAATAAGTACTTGAGACACAAAACGATTACGCAGGTTGAACTTATGCCTGGTGGCTCTCATTTTCGGTCTGGCTTAATGAAATTTAAGAATGACTTTCTGAGATTGGGCAGATTTAACTTGGGGGATGGTACTCAAGTACGTTTCTGGGAAGACGCTTGGTTAGGAAGTAGGGCTGTCAATGAAGCTCGAGGCTCGCGAGCTACTCGAATTCGACTCGCTAAAAACTCGAATCGAGATCGACTCGTCAAGTAACCGAGCCGAGCTCGAACCTGAGTGCAAGCTCGCGAGCCTAATCGAACCGAACTCGAACTATTCGTTAAAGCTCGTTAGTTTCCTTCCCGCGCAGTCCTCACCATGGCGCAAACATTTTCCCTCCTGTGGCGCCGCGCTTGTGCCGAAAATTCAGAACCAGGAGCGGGAAGGAAATCTCCAGAACGTGCAGTGAATGGCATGCCTTACTGCCCAACTACCATCTCCAGTCCGTCAGATAGAAAAAATGAAGCCCCCTGCCACACGCCCACTAGTCCCCATTCCACAATCCCCAATCTCTCGCTCATCGCCGCTTCCCCTCTAACAAATCTTGAAGCCGATCCACAAATCCTGCAGGCTGCATCAGTCAGCGCAAGCCAAATCTTGAAGCCGGAGACGTCAACTACCATGGACGGCAGACACCGTTGTGGTCCTCCACCCTGAAACTGCAAGTAGACGTGTCTCTGCTGTCCTCTTCTGAAGCTGCAAGACGACAGGCCGACTACAAAGCATTCAAGGGTAACTTGCCTTTTCATCTTCCTTCCCATTTGCTCATCGTCTTGTTCTTTTTGCTAGGATCGAACTACCAGTGCTTCCAACTTTTTTTGTTGTACGTATGCTTTAGGAACTAGGCTACTGTACTAATTGATATATGTGCCTGCTTTATAAACTGAGACATTGAAATATGAGATTCGTATTCTTGCTCTAGGAAAAGAATCAATAGTCTGGGTAAATGCTTTGGAATAATATATAAATATTTCCCCCCTTTTTTTACATGGTATCTACTACTCACAAGTAGTAATTTCTTATGGCCTATATTAATTCTTGTAGATGTCTGAGAAAGAGCAATCTATGGAGATTCAGTCACCGAGCATTAGGGATGGCACAACTGTAGTAGTACCAACGGAGCAGCAACTGGCAGATAATCAAGGGCAAGCAGATGAGATTCAGAGTGTTCAGGATGGTAATGCAGCTAGAGGCAGGAGGAGAAAGACATCAGCCATTTGGAGTCACTTTGAGGAATGTACAGTTCCATCAAAGAAACAATCTGGAAAAATGGAAAACAAGTTGAAGTGCAAGGCATGTGGAACTCTTCTGTTGCGGAATAGCAGTGGCACTACATCCTCTTTTAAGAGACATTTGGAGCAGTGTGATTACTTCAAGCATCAGCAGAAATCAAAGAAACAACAGATCATCAATTTCTCTAGCATTGATGAAGGTAATGAGGATGCTGATCTTGATGCTCCAAATATCGTGGCCCCTGGTTATTATGATTCTGCAAAGATTCGTGAGCTTATTTCCAAGATGATCATTGTTCATGATTTACCATTCAGAATTGTTGAGTATACATGGTTTAATATTTTGCTTAAGGCATTAAATCCTGCATACAAAAAGGTGACTAGAAACACCATCAGAGCTGATTGTATGAGGTTGTATCAATCTGAAAAGGAAGTGCTAAAGAAGAGTTTTAAAGATATTAGGAAGATCAGCCTGACATGCGACCTATGGACCTCTAACCAAACAATTTGTTATATGAGCCTGGTTGCCCACTATATAGATGCTGATTGGTCGATGCATTGCCGTGTTATTAACTTTCTAGAATTGGAGCCTCCCCACTCTGGTGTGGTCATTTGCAATGCCATTTCTGATTGTCTTGCTGCATGGAGAATTGAAGATAAGATAGCTAGCATCACATTTGATAATGCCTCAAGTAATGATAGTGCTGTTAAGTTGTTGCTTGCCAAGTTTAAAAAGCGTGGTTCACTTTGGTTTGAAGGAAAGTTTCTTCATGTTCGCTGTTGTGCTCATATCCTCAATCTGATTGTCCAAGATGGTCTAGAGGTGATTGCACCTCTAATTGAGAAAGTAAGGGAGAGTATCAAATACATCAAGAAATCAAACAGCCGGTACTATAAGTTCAATGCTGATGTTGATTCCCTCAACCTACGAGACAAAATGGGACTTGCTCTTGATTGTTGCACTCGGTGGGGTTCAACTTTCAAAATGTTGCAGTCTGCTTTTCATTATCGGACTGCCTTTGATGTTTATGCTGCTGGGGATGCTAACTATAGGTGGCAGCCAACAGAAGAGGAATGGAAGCTCTATTCTGAAGTCAGCGATATCCTATCTATAATTCATGAGGCAACAGAAGAGTTTTCAGGTTCAACCTACCCTACATCTAATCTATTCTATCCTCATATACTCGATATCAATTAGGCGATAGGTAAGCTGAAGCAGTCCAAGAACATATTGCTTAATAAAATGGCAGTTGCCATGCAAGACAAATTTGATAAGTACTGGGGCCCAGAATGCAATACTTTGTTTGCAATTGCTGCAATTCTTGACCCAAGACGAAAGATGGGCATGATTAAGTTCACATTTCCGTCATTATATGGAGAGAGTGAATATCCTGCAAAACTTGAACAAGTGCAATCCACATTGAATACTCTGTATGCTGCATATGAAACTGAGCATGACAAAGCAAAATCTGCATTGAAGGATAATGATGGAACTTCACAGAATACCAGTACATCTGTTAGCAATTCTTATAGTGTGTCCTCTGCTGCTAGTCAATGGGAGGAGTATGTGAGAGCCCAGCATGCTACTGGTCCATCCAAGTCAGATTTGATGAAATACTTGGATGACCCAATTGAGGTTATTCCTTCAGAAAATTTCAATATACTTCACTGGTGGAGGATGAATGAGGCAAAGTATCCAATTGTGTCTAAATTGGCCAAAGATGTTCTCACCATCCCAATTACCACGGTCTCATCCGAGTCAGCATTTAGCACTGGTGGTAGAGTTGTTGATGAGTATCGTAGCTCTTTACTGCCATCAATGGTTGAAGCTTTGGTTTGTGCATCAAGTTGGATCAGACGAGGCCATCACAAAACTATGGATCTGGTTAGTTTATACATTGCCTTTCCTTTGTGTTTAATAATACAATGCTAGTAACTGACATGTTTATTTGCTTTTCTTGCATAGGAAGATGATGCTAATTCCATTCCTCTGACACCAAGTGAAGCTCCTACAGCAGCTTCAATTGTGGGAAGCAACTAATCACTCAAGTGGAGTAGTCGCTAATGTATCAGGTATGTACATAAGATTGTAGTTATCTGTATAACTTTGTCTAATATAAAATCTGATATACTTGTTATGTTCATGCAGCAACAGCAGCACAGCAGTAGTGATTGGGGCGAAGTGCTTGAAGCTCCAGTTGAAGTATTTTGGACATAACTTAGGCAGTGTTCCAGACTTTCAGTTGCGGCAATGGCGAGAGCAGTATTTTGGACAGGCTGTTGGACGTAGCTCTTTTGCTAACTATAAGTAATTCCTAGGAGATTAAGTGATCTGTAAACTTGCTGAAGACATTGCTTGCTGTTGCTGTTAATTTACCATATATGTACTCCGTTAATACATCCATTTAGTAATGAACTCGCATTATATATTTATGCTACGTGCTGCAACTATGTATACATATGTATTCAGATTATGTGTTTGACTGTATAAACGAGCTTGGCCGAGCCGAACTCGAGTATTCGCGAGCTTTAGAACGAGCCGAATTCGAGCTTGTCTGCAGGATCGGTCAGATCCCAGGCTCGGCTCGAGTTTCTACCGAGCTCGAGCTTGGGGTGACCAAGCTCGCTCGAGCTCGGCTCGTTGACAGCCCTATTAGGAAGTACAACCTTCAAAGACCAATACCCAAACCTGTATAACATAGTTAGGAAAAAGAGTGCGACGGTATCAACAGTGCTTGGTTCAGATCCTCTAAATGTGTCTTTTTAGAAGGTCCAACAAAAGAACTGAATGGGAACATCTAGTTGCTAGAGTCCTGCATGTTCAGTTAACCGACCAAAAAGACACTTTTATTTGGTCTTTACATCAGCATGGGAAGTTCACAGTGCGGTCGATGTACCGAGCGCTTTCTGCCCCAAACGTCATACCGTGCAACCATATAATCTGGAAACTTAAATTGCCCTTAAAGATAAAAGTTTTTTTGTGGTACTTGATCAAAGGGATAGTTCTAACCAAAGATAATTTAGCAAAAAGACAATAGAAAGGAAGTTTAAAGTGTTGTTTTTGTAACTTAAACAAAACTATACAACATCTTTTCTTCGATTGTCATATGGCTAGATTTATTTGGAGAGTTGTGCAAGTTTCTTTTAATCTATCTCCTCCAAGCAGTATTCAGCATATGTTTGATGATTGGTTACAAGGAATAGATGGGAAACTACAATACAAAATTTTGGTTGGAATATGTACCATGATTTGGGCAATTTGGTTAAGTAGAAATGACTTGGTTTTTAACAATACACGAGCTGTTAATTCTATGCAGGTTTTCTTCAGAGGAACGTATTGGATAAGTTTTTGGGCGCTGCTGCAGAAGGAGGAAGACCGTCCTCAAATCAAATGGGGATGTCGTGTGCTTGAGACCATGGTCATGGAAGTTTTCACCAAGAATGGCTGGAGTTTTAGTAATCGTTTGTGTCATTAAGTGTTTTCAAACAATGGAGTCGTCTCTAGTTTGGTTTTGTGAGCTCATTTTTTTGGAGTACCTTGGTTTGTAATAATGAAGATCATAGACAGCTACATGCATTGGTCGATGCAGAGGCTGAAATATTGAAATATATTCCCGTTTCTAAAAAAATATTGATCTGTGCTGCTGTACTGATAATTGAGAACTGTTATTTGAATGGATTGTTTCAAAATGATTTCCAGCATGCAATGCAACGCAACGCACTGGCAGCACTGCATACATCATCGTCGCTCACTGGATGGATGGATCGACAAGAGAGAGAGTGGTATGGATGCGATCAAGTGGTGGTGCCAGTGTCGCGATGGCAATCCTCTGGGCGGAGGAAGAATGTGTTGGCGTCGAGGTCGAAGGTGAAGCGCGTGTTGACCTGCGGCAGCGCGCCGATGATGGTTCGATCGCCCGGGAGGACGGCGAGGCAGGCGACCTGGCCTTCGAACGTGACGAAGAGCTTGCTCGGCGGGAGCGCCACAACCGCGCCGGGGGGCCGGAAGTACAGCTTCACCGTCGGCCAACTTCGCCTTGCTCTCGATCGGGTAGCGGACGCAGAAGGTGAAGCCGGGGCAGTGCACGCGAGGCAGATGCTCGACGTACGCAGCTACGGCGTGCTCCAGGGGTGTCGTACGCCTCCCGCACCATCACCAGCATCGGCGTCGTCACGTGCAGGCGCTGACGCCCGGCAGCTTGGCGCCGTTGACGGTCACGCCGACGAGCTCCACGAAGTAGCTAGGGCCGTAGTCGGCGCCGTGGTCGGCGTTGTACAAGAGCTGCTCGTGGGGCATGCCGTCCGTGCTGGGGACCTCGCCGTCGAAGCGGAGGAGGCCCCCTGGCACGGGCCGCTCGTTCTCGCGCAGGCAGTAGGAGAAACGCCGCGCGTGGTGGGCTTGGACCAGATGCATCATCTGCGTGTGGCTCGCGTCCACCGCCAGCAGCCCATGCCCATGCCCATGGATACTACTACTTCTACTATTGTTGTTGCCCCCGGCCTCCTGATCTGCTGCTTCCTGGTGGTGGACAAGGAGGAGGAGGGACACCGGCGCCGCGACCACCTGCAGGACGATGCTGTTCT
The DNA here is from genome assembly GCA_007726485.1 of Eragrostis curvula. Lineage (NCBI taxonomy): Eukaryota > Viridiplantae > Streptophyta > Magnoliopsida > Poales > Poaceae > Eragrostis > Eragrostis curvula. The sequence goes on along the minus strand of CM017440.1, from coordinate 914,433 downwards.
CCACGGCACGCAGCGCGATGTGGACACAATTTTTGTTTCTTTTTTTCCAATTAGTGTGGTACTTTTAAAACCTTGAGAGCAAATAAATGTGATGGCTTCTTTTCTTGAACAAATATTAATATAATAGATTCGACGTCATTTACAGATTTCTCTCTCTCAAAGTAAACTCTTCGGACGATGTTAAAATATCATCAACATTGATATGACTTCCATTAGCAAAAAAATGGTAGTAATAAATAGTAATCTTGGAGGTTCTGGATAGTTTCTGCTAGTGAGAAGAAATAGCAATTGATTAATCATTTATACTCTTGGCATCAAAGATATAATGAAATAGCAACCTGAGATTCTCGGGCCTTAAGTGATACCACCATGATAAACACCCTTCATCATCACTGCAGATTGACTGTTGTGTGCATTCTATTATACTAATCAGTGATGCTTCAACAATAATATTTTTTTCTCGTATTCAGGATGAATTTGGATGCATAAATCTATGCCTATTAATTTGTTGGATTGAGTACTGAGAAAAGAGTTGGTGACGCATGCCTTTTCAAAACAGTGAATGCCTTTGAGGATATGGGGCATCCGAATATGGATCCTTTCAAATTAATTGATTCACAGGGATCTAGAGTCATTGCATCCACTAAGAACATTAGGTAATCCCGTGAGAGCACCATAATAAATGACAAGTATTGTGAAACAGAGTGAGATTCGGCGTCACTTACAGATCGATTTCTCTCGCTCGAAGTAAACTCTTCTCGGACTATGGTAAGCTATCCTCAACATTGATATGATTTCCCTTAGCAATAACATGGTAGTAATAAATAGTAATCTTGGAGGTTCTGGATAGTTTCTGCTAGTGAGAAGAAATAGCAATTGATGAAGCATTTATACTCTTGGCATAAAAGATATAATGAAATAGCAACCCGAGATTCTTCTCATGCCTTAATTAAGTGATGCCCCTAGTATTCAGTTATTTTATATATGAGTCGGGATGCATAAACCTATACATATTACAGTAATTTGTCGGATTGAGTATTGAGAAAAGAGTGGGTGATGCACGTCTTTTCATTCAAAACAGTGCATGCCTTTGAGGATATGTGGCATCCAAATAAGGATTCTTTCAAATTAATTGATTCCCAAGCATATATCTATAGCCATTGCAGCCACTCAGAGCAATAGATAATCCCGGGGGATACGTACCATAATAAATACAAACTGACCAAAACAGCACAGAATTAAGCTTGTGACCTTATTTAAGCGGCAATGCACGTGTGCTTTGAGCACTCGTACGTTGATCCGGCCTATCATTGTGAGCGACCTTCAACATGAGGCCCACCAGCAGCATCCCGTTCCTGCTCGTAGTCTGGCTTTTAGGCTTTGTGGTCGTTGTCCACAGCTTGCCCGGCGACCAAACCCTGAAGCTATTCACCAGCCCTGGCCTGAATGGAACCGTCCATGTCGACGACGATGGCTTCCTGCAGCTGGGGGACAGACATGAAGACGCCATCCACGACGTGGTCAAGTACTACGTGGTGGGCAGCATCGGCACGGGCTGGGGCCAAGGGATGTACTCCCTGGCGATAGACACGACGCGCAGCGCGACGTGGATGCAGTGCGTGCCGTGCAGCAACGACAGCTCCTGCTTCCCGCAGGAGCCGGCGCCTTTCGACCCGTCTGACTCGCCGACGTTCGAGCCGCATCCGCTCGCCACCTTCTGCGGGGAGAAGAATACCAGCAGCAGCAGCAGCAGCAGCTGCGAGTTCCACACCTCCCGTCCGGACGGCATGGCAGCCAACGGGTTGCTCGTCCAGGACAATTTCATCGTCTTCGCCGCCAACGGCAACCCATACTTCTCGTTGGGTTTCCCGTTCGGGTGCGTGCACAACAGCGTGGGGTTCCACAGCCACGGCGTGATGGCCGGCGTCCTGACCCTGGGCAAGTCGAGGGTCTCGTTCGCCGGGATAAACGGCGTGCAACAATTCTCATACTGCCTCGCGCCGCCGACGGGGCAGCCGCAGGAGCACTACGGCTTCCTCCGGATCAATCTAGATGTCCCGGAGACGGCACACATGCTGAGAATCAAGTTTCATGATGATGATGATGATGTCTCCCAGTCCCCGGGGAACGACAGCAATTCCTACTTCCTCAATCTGGTTGGCGTCAGCGTGGCCGGAGCACGGCTGCCTGGCATCAGCAGGCAGACGTTCCAGCGTACTACTGGCGGCGCCGGTGGCACCGTGATCAACCCCGGCGTGAGCACGACGATCATGGTGCGAGCCGCGTACGACGCCCTGGAGCGCGCCCTCGAGGATCACCTGAGGGCTGCCGGGTTCCGACGCGTCGTTAGCCGCTCTGGCTACAACCTCTGTGTCAATGGGTCGACGCACACCGTGCAGCCGCACCTGCCCTCGGTGACGCTTCACTTCGATGGTGGTAATGATCTGGAGCTCGGTCCGCAGCAGATGTTCGTGGGCACGTCGTCGGAGGTCACCTGCCTGGCCGTTGTGCCCGGATCCATGACTGTCATTGGCGCCTTGCAGCAGATGAATAAGCGCTTTACCTACGACTTGATTCACGACACTATCTTCTTCGTGCCGGAGAACTGCGCCCTCGACGTCTCGCCTTAATTAGCCCTGCCTGAAATTAGCTGTTTGGCTGTCTTCTTCAAGTAATAGCAATTTTTATATGATCAAGCAGTATATATGTGACTGCAACTGATGAAAAAAAAAGGAATAAATAAACAACAGTTTCATCGATGATTCATTTTGATTTACAGCTGCTACAACCTATAATTTCATCTTTGATTGACACGTTTGTTTTTTATTATCAGTACAAGCAAATTATTTGAACGAGAGCAGAGCAAGCAGAGACAGGCGCATCTATAAAAACTATAGTTTGTGTATGTTACAAAACAACGTCGTCACGGATCCCCGATTCCGTTTTCCCTTGTCCCGGCAGCAGATGAGGCGTGAGGTAGATGGTAGAAGATCTCCCGTTTCCCTTCCCGTTCCCGCGAGCGTACAAGGAAGAAGAGACACGAGACAAGTATCGTAGGTGGAACTCAATTCTCATTAATCAAAGGGGTACATGGTTCCATTATATAGGTGGGAAAACCCTTCAGGGGTAGATTCGGTATTAGCCCAATAACCCTTAGAGATTAAGGGTTTATAACACTCCCCCTTGGGCGAATACCGCGATCAACTCATGCCTCGTTAAAACTCCGAAAAACCCAGTGGGAAAAATATGGAGAAAGAGTACATAGCTACCGCTAGATGCATTGCACTTGTTGCCTCGTCAAAAACCTTATGTGAGAAGCTTCAGGAAAACTCACTAAAGGGAAAAAGAGTACAACGATTCTCTTCAGGACTAAAGTATGATCTTCAGGATCATAGTGTTCAGGATCTTCGGGATCCACGAACAAGGGCTACTGTTCAGTCCCCCTGAACCCTGCAAGTCTCTCAGATGTCTCATGCCGATTCCTCAGACATATTTCCTAAATACAGTAGTAGGAAGAGACTTAGTGAATAAATCAGCTAGATTATCACACGACCTTACTTGCAGGATCCTCACAACACCTTGCTCCTGGAGCTCGTGAGGATAGAAAAACTTAGGCGTAATATGCTTAGTTAAATTAGTTTTTACATAGCCCGTTTGCATTTGTGCGACGCATGCTGCATTATCCTCGTAGATAATTGTAGGGGTCTCGACGGTGGCAATTCCACATAACTTCAGGATATGGTTTGACATCCGTCGTAGCCAAACACATTCATGTGCGGCTTCATATAGTGCTATTATCCCTAGGTGGTTTGTAGACGTCGCTACCGCCACGATATGGCTGTACCACCGCAAAGAAACACAAAACCAGATTAAGATTTACCACTATGGGGATCTGACAGATATCCAGCATTTGCATAGCCCACCAAGGTCAATTCTTTTTTTTCGGGAAAAACAGACCAAGATCTTGAGTGCCTTTGAGGTATCTAAGTATCGTCTTAACGCCGACCCAATGCCTTCTGGTTGGGGCTGCACTGTATCTAGCTAGCAAGTTCACCGCGAATGCAATGTCAGGCCTGGTGCAATTCGCGAGATACATAAGTGCTCCAATAGCGCTAAGATAGGGAACTTCAGGTTTCAATAATTCCTCATCGTCACCCTTTGGTCTAAACGGGTCTTTATCTTTATCAATTTGTCTCACGACCATAGGGCTACTCAAAGGATGCGCCTTTGACATATTAAATCTCTCAAGGACCTTTTTCGTATAGGTCGACTGGTGTACTAGTATTCATTCAGGGAGATGCTCGATCTGCAGGCCTAAGCAAAATCTGGTCTTACCCAGATCTTTCATCTCAAACTCTGCCTTGAGGTAGGTACTCGCCTCCTCAATGTCCTCTGCGCTGCCTATGATGTTTAAATCATCGACATAAACTGAGATGATGCAAAACCCATTCTTGGATTTTCTAATAAATACGCAGGGGCAATCCTCGTTATTCACATAACCTCTCTTCAGGAGAAAGTCACTTAGCTGGTTATACCACATCCGGCTAGATTGTTTAAGCCCATACAGTGACCTCTGCAATTTAACACTGTACATGTTGCGATTGGCTTTATGATCCGGAATTTTTAGCCCATCAGGGACTTTCATATATATATCCGAATCGAGTGACCCATATAAATATGCGGTCACCACGTCCATTAACTGCATTTTAAGATTTAAACCTGCTACCATTGTTATAAGATATCGGAACGTTATGCCACTCATTACAGGAGAGTATGTTTCATCGTAATCGATGCCGGGTCTCTGCGTGAACCCTTGTGCTACGAGCCTCGCTTTATATCTTATCACCACATTATTTTCATCCCGCTTCCGGACGAATACCCATTTATGCCCTACAGGGGACACATTGGGGGGCGTGCGAGCAACAGGCCCGAATACTTGCCTCTTTTTAAGCGAGTTCAATTCCGTCTCTATTGCTTCTTTCCATTTGACCCAATCTGAGCGCTTCCGGCACTCTGCTATGGACTTTGGTTCAGGATCCTCATCGATCACTTCTGCGATCTTAGAGACGAAATGTATGTCGACAGTTGTAGTCTTTCTATTATATAACTCTCGAATCAGTATAGTTTGTGGCAATTTCATTTACATCATCCAGCTCATCATGATTTCCCAAATTGATTGAGCGTGGTTGTTCCGCAGCCCCAGTGCTCTTAAGTTTATTTGTGCGCACTTTTGCACGAGGGCCTGTACCTTCAGGGTATGTCTCTACAGGGACTACTGAATGGGAGTGTAATGCTTGTGTTCCGGTATTTGAACCTTGCAGACGTCTCCGCGTGGCTCGTACCGAATCATCCAGATCTCTCCCCCTCTTCCTAGGATTAGGGGATTGATTAGAGTTCATGCCCTCCAGGGGTATCTCAACTCTCTCCGGTGCATTAGCAGCAGGAATATGCGATTTAGAAACTCCTCTTATATCAGTAAAAGCATCGGGTAGATTATTTGCTAATTGTTGCAGGTTTATTATTCTTTGAACTTCAAGTTCAGTGTCTTTAGTGCGTGGATCAAGCGATTGGATGCTACTGGCACTCCATTCAATTTCCCGGCATTCTTTAGAATTTAGATACAATCCTCCCTCTAATGCCGGGAAGTTATCTTCATGGAAGATACAGTCAGCGTATCGAGCCGTAAACAGATCTCCGGTTTTAGGCTCTAAATATTTGATTATGGACGGAGTTTCATAACCAACATAGACTCCCAACTTCCGGTGAGGTCCCATGGTTGTACGCTGGGGTGGTGATATCGGCACAAATACAGCGCAGCCAAATTTTCGCAGATGGGAAATCACTGGTTCTTGTCCACGCGCTAATTGAAATGGGGAAGCAGAGTGATATGCAGTTGGTCTATACTGGATTAATGCAGCAGCATGCAGCACTGCGTGACCCCAACAACTGGTGGGTAGTCTGCTGTCTTGAAGAACTGGTCTAGCAATTAATTTAATTCTTTTTATTAAGGGCTCGGCAAGTCCATTCTGAGTATGAACATGGGGTACAGAATGCTCTACGTCAATGCCCAAAGCCATACAATAGTCGTTAAATACTTTCGAGGTTAATTCACCAGCATTATCCATCCGAACTGACTTAATGCGATTCTCCGGGAAATTAGCACGCAATCGGATGATTTGCGCAATGAACTTGGGAAAAGCATGGTTCCGCGTAGACAACAGGCATACGTGGCTCCATCTCGTAGAAGCATCTATAAGAACCATGAAGTATCTAAATGGTCCGGACGAAGGATTAATCGGACCACAGATATCACCTTGGATTCGCTCCAGGAAATCTAAGGACTCAGTATTTATCTTCAGGTAAGAAGGTCTAGTAATTAACTTTCCTAGCGCACAAGTTGTGCAACTAAAAGCTTCAGGTTTAGGAAAGTGTGTTGTATTAATGCTATGACCAGCAGAGCTATTTATGATTTTACGCATCATTGTTAATCTAGGATGACCGAGCCTTTCATGCCAGATTCTAAAGGATTCTGGATTTTTAAATATTGTAGGCATCGCAATATATTCTTCAGGAGGCTTAATTGATGTGTAATATATTCCAGAGGAGGTTCCAGGCGCTTTTTCAATCACTTTTGTTGTCTCACCATCAGACTCCGTGATATACAAGAATTCGGCCTTGCCTTCGCAAGCAGTATTGACATGATAACCACTGCGACGGATGTCTTTAAAGGTGAGGAGAGTACGTTCGGCTCCCGGATACAAGAATGTTTCTTCGATGAGGATCTTAGTATTATTAGGGAGCACTACGGTGGCTTGACCTGAGCCAACGATAAGACCATTGCGTCTGGCAATAGTTAGTAAATTTTCAGTCCTTTTCTGCAGTGTCTGAAAATACTTAGTCTCTCTAAGGATTGTGTTTGTGGCAGCGCAGTCCACCAAGCAGGGTTCTTCTTCAGCCTCCATAGGAATATACGACTCTTGTTCAGTTGTTCTATTAAGAGGTACAAGTGTTTTTTATTTCAGCATGCATTCGGGATGAGAAGAGAACACGTTACGTGAAAATATATGTCACGCGTACCAATAATAGAGTAGTATTCAAAAGCAATCACGTAAAGAACAAGAGAAAAGACCAAATATAATATTCTGGAAACAAATCACTAATGCCAAGTATTCATCCTAAGCAAATAAGCGAAGTTGCTCGACAGGAGCACTATTACATCACGACCAAGTATTCTTCTGGAATTCAATCACACACGTACTGGGAAATAAATCACGCTAAAGTTCTGCTGGAAATAAAGCACACGTACTAAACGAATATATCTAAGCTAATGACTTGATAACTAGGGACTACTCCATGTCCCCGTAGGTGTCCTCATTAAGGAGGTCATCCTCGTCGAGGTTGTAGTCATCATCTGAGTTCTTGGCGGCATCATCGGAGGTGGAAACCGGATCAACATCCATAGCTTTAGTCTCCGGCTTCTCACTAGGCTGGGGTGGCTCAAGAGGTGTCGCAGTCTTTGTGTCTCCAGGCACAATAACTTGGACGAAGTGAGCTTTCGGGTTCTGACGCTTCTTCCACTCTTGATACAAGTGGATCAGGTGTGGCTCTGCTGTGCAAGTGCGAGACCAATGCTTCTGGGATCCGCAACGAAAACAGCCCTGATTGGGGTGCTTAGCCCCGTTTGCATCACCTTTAGGGCCCTTCGGACCCTTGCCTTGGCCATTGGGCTTCTGACCCTTTTTGCCGTGCTTCTTAAACTTTCCACCCTTGTACCCCTGTTTAGAACTACCAACATGCCCTTTGTTCTGAGAAGGAGCCTGGCCCTTGCCGTTCTGGAAAGTAGCATGTGCTTCAGGCACCGCTTGTGTACCGGCAGGGCGCATCAGTGGCGAAGCCACGTTCAGCTTCCCTGGTGCACTCGCACCAGGGTAGAAAGAAATTTTACTCTTAAGTACCTTGTTTTGACCAGCTAAACTGAACAATTTGTGTGCAAATTAGTCAAGTATTGTGTGTTGTGCACCACCCTCAGATTCTCGCTAGCTTCGCCACTGGGGTGCATGTTGAAGTTTTTCATCAGGAGTGCATTCTGAGTCTCTGCAGCAAGCAAGAAATGCATCAGTTCAGCGTACTTCTTGTACTTGTTGTTGCGGTACTGCTGCTGGAGCACCATGTTGGTTGGATGGAAGGTCTCAAGAGTCTTCTCAATCATCTCAGACTCACTGACTTTCTGGTCACAGAAGCGAAGCTGGCCAACGATGCGATGAAGCGTAGTGTTGTACTCCTCCACCGACTTGAAGTCGAGGAAGCGAAGCTGGTTCCAGTCACGCCTAGCTTGAGGAAGAATCACCGCCTTTTGCTTGCCGAAGCGTTCCCGAAGCGCCGTCCAGAGCACGAGAGGGTCGCGCTCTTCCAGGAACTCCATCTTCAGGTCGGGGTGGATGTGGTGTGTGACACCCCGTGTCATTGGGATCACATAAAGCTCCCATTGCGCTGAACAAAAGACAAACAGAAACCAAATTTCCAAATTCGAAATTCAAATTTCAAATAAAGGCCAAACACATGCTTGTGAAGCAGTGAGTAGCCCTTCTGAAATAAGAATTTTGGAGAATTTTTGGCGATTTTTGAAATTCGTTTCGATGCTCAAATAAATCCCCAAAGTCCCAAAATCGACCAACTTTGACCAGCTGCCATTTGAATTCCTTTACGAATTGAGATGTGCATGTTATGTCACTGGAATCTGCGTTTCATGATCTTTCGAACAAGACTGGTTTCATAATTTTTGGAACTCGTTTGCTAGTTCAAATTGAGTGCACAAGATTGGGGAAAATCAGAGTTTGAATAAATCGTGAAAATGGAAAGATGCTGCCGGGCCCGCATGTCAGCCTCCCTCGTCTCACTGCGCTCGCCCGACGTCGCGCGCCGCGTGGACGCCGGCGTACGGCGCGACGCCGCGGCGCCCTGGCCCGCTCCCCGCTCCGACAGCGCTATTTGTCCCCCTCCCCTGGTCGGAACGGCTCCAACTCGCCCATTCCTTCACTCTCCCGAGCTCCTCGCAGCCCAAAACCCTAGCCTCCGCCGCTCGCCATTGCTGCTCGAGCTTGAGCTCGTCGTCCCGCCGCGCCGGAGCACCAGTGCGCTAGCTGTGGGTCTCGAGGAGCTGCGCCAGGATGACTTGAAGCTCTTGCCACCGCCTTGTCCCTTCTTCCGCACGCCCGGGCGAGGAATCGCCAAGCTTGCCGCCATGGCCGGCGGGTGAACTTCTCCGGCCCCGTCGTCGAATACTCTTCCTCCGGTGAGCCACGCCCCGATTCCTTTTTCGAAGTCGTTCGCACCGAGCTCGCGCACCCCCCGGAGCTCACCATTTCCATCCTTCCGCAGCAGGGCCGCCGGATTCGAGCTTTTCCCCGCCGCCGGTCAGCCTCACCGCCACCTCCCTCTCCGGTGAAACCCCTCCTCCGGGCCGTCTCCATGAAGACGTGTTGGTCGACGAGCTTCCCCGAGCTGCGGTGAAGCTGTAGGGCCAAACCGTGGAGCCTCTCGTCGACCACCGCGAGCTCACAACGCCGCCGAACTTCCGCCACCCGCCATCCCTCGACGTCGACACTGTTCCGGCCATCCCCGCTCCCTTCCGTTGCTCGAGGTGAGCTCGCCGTCTCGCGCTCTACCTCTCAGCACTTCAGTTCGACCCCGACGACCACCGGAGCTTCCTCCGGCGAGTCGCGCCGCCGCCCTCCGGCGACGGGTCTGGTCGACGCACCGTGGACCACACGGCACGGATCCTGTGTGACCACGCAGGATCTCGTGTGGCCGCCTTTGTGGCCCAACGTGTGTCCTCGCGCGTGAGTGGCTGGATCCTCTGTGGCCAGTCCAGATCTGGTGCGGCCAAGACCCTGTGGCCACCCTTGTGGCTCGGATCTGATTGGTCCGCACCATTTTCAATCATTTTCGAAATTGTTAAATCCCCAGAAATTCACAGGAACTTGTAAAATCGATAGAAAAATGATTACATCTCAGAAAAATATGAAGCCAATTTTCTTGGATTCCTTATGACCAGATCTATCCAGCAAAAACTCTAAATCACACAAAACTTGTCCTCTGTTTTCTGTAAAAATACATTTGTGCAGATCTTCTTTAATTCAAAATTAATTATCTGTAGAATCATAAATCCTGAAACCTTGCATGGAAGATAAGATACTGATAACACACATACATAACAGTTTTCCACTGTCACATAATGTCTAATTATTTTCTTACAATTTAAATCGTGGTCTGCATTATATAATTCATTATAAATAATCCATATTGCAATAAATCACCAAACTTCACCATAAATCACTTCCAGTGGTGACTTTCACCAGAAAAATGCCACTGGACATAAATTGATTTTTAAAAATGAATTATTTATTTAATCAACTCAAGTTAATTTAATGGTTAATTTAATTAAAAATCAATGAAGGAAATACTCCAGACAAAATTAATTAACCAAGTTAATTAATTGCACTTACAGTATAAATGACTGTCCTATCAAGAAATCAAATCATTAATTGCATTATATTCTTGCATCTAACTTTGCATTATTTCCTTGTCATAACGTGTAGTGACAGAGACGACTCCGGAGCCGCTCGACTTCCAGCTGCCGGAAGGGCAGACCCAGGAGGTGCAGGAGGAGTAGCCGCAGCAGGACACTGACCCCGCTGACCGTGTTAGCTACGCTCCTGAGCCAGGCAAGCCCCGGTGCATGCCTCCCTATTTAGGATTTTTACTTTCTCACTTGATTGGGGCTAGTAATTGACTGTGCATTAGGTTTATTAGGAATTGATGTGAAGCCTTAAAACTGCATTAGGATTACCCTTTCATATCCTACCTTGTGTCCTATTTTTGTAGATGTGGTCTAGGTTGCGTTAGAACTTGCTATGCTTAGGGACTAGCGAACGGTAGAAGTCGAGTGGTAGGTCCCACTCGCGAGTTAGGAATTACCCTGTATTGTACTAGATGGATTTAGGATTTGTTGAGACTGGACGGGGGATTTGTTTCTGTAGGATGGTTGGAGAAGGCTGGGCCTTCACGGTGGTGTAGCCCCGTCTGTGTCGATTGAGGACCGTTCGTTGTTGGCCCTATTGAGCAAGTTCGAACGTATTGATCACATGCTAGTGTTTTTATGGGCCTAGTAAACTTAGTAGCTTGGGTTGCCCTGGTGTCTCGCGGATACTTGCATTTTTTATCATGGTACTCGGGAGAGAAATGATGCTTCCCAATCGGGGCGTACGTCTGGGACGGGGACCGTGCGGGAAGGCCTTTCTTGGGAGATGTGAGACCCAGCCAGCTCTAGGGGGACCCTTGCGAACGGTTGCTGCATGCGACTTTACGCGTGTGCGGCGTGTGGTCAGGTTTTTCTCCTGCAGGATGTACATCGATGCCGCCGCTCTCGGTCAAGAGCAACCTTGCTCAGTGCGCCACCTCGTAGTGTGATATGATTGATGATGATGACTAGTACTTATATTCATTATATCTCATTACTGCTATATTGATGATCTGATGTATTGTTACTTATATCTGTTTTAGCTATATGCACACTGCTTTATTTGATAAGTACTTAACTTGAAACTAAAATTTGAAAGTAAGGACCAAGTAATTAGTGCGGTTTTATGCTATCGAGTCAGCCACCCTTTTGTAGCCTTGCATATTAGGAGTCGGCTGTAGTTAGCCTTTTGACGGGTAAGTCTTGCTGAGTATTAGTTGCTCAGGGTTTGGCTCTTTATGATTTTTATTACAGGTAGCACCTTTATCCCCGACTCTACGGGTGGAGGTGGACAGTGGGATGGCCAGCTTCCCTTTGGTTGGACAGCCCACTGGGAGACTGATGAGTGATCTCCTCCCGAGTCCGCATCTTCATGGCTTTGGATGCGGGTTCTTATTGTATCGTGAGCGCGTGCGCCAGTATTTCTACTAGCTTGGACTTGTACTTGTACCGTGTATTTCCGCTGTGCGACTCTATGTTTTAATTGGATTAATGTAACCACTTAAAGACTTAATTTGTGCTTTTTATATGTTGTACTGTTGCGTCTGTTCATCAGCGCTATACCGACTCGATCCTGCGAAAAGCGGAGACGCTTCATGGTGCCTCAGGAAGATGGAAGCTTTTGCCGCCTCATGTGGCGGGTGTTCAGGAGCATTGGCAGCACGCGCGGCGATCGTGTGGCTCAGCTGCATCGCCGCCAAGTGGAACTCGCAGTCCACCACCCATGTCTGGTAGTTCCTGCCATTCAGGGCAAGCTGCTGGAACTGCTGAGCGATGATGTTCGCCATAGCCTGTTCATGCAAAAATACTTCTGGTAAATATAGCATGAATTAGCTGAGAACAAATGTGATGTACGGTCGGATGTAATACCAGAATCGTTTCATGCGTGTACTGATTTTCTAACGATATACGCGGCCTCAAGGCAATATAGCGAATAATATATTACCACAGCAGAATCAGTATTCACAGGTTACTGTACGCATGAGAGAAAAAAAAAATCCATAAGCTTCCATGGGGGAACGATACTACGTGATCAGTTTTATGGAAGCTCTCATATCCTAGCCATTACTAGAACATTTAGTGGAAAGTTGGGTCATATTTTAGACAAGCAGTATATGGAAATCATATTTAAAACACCGCAACAAAGTAGATTAAGGAAATAAATCTGCAGGTCCTTAATCGCAAGTTCCAGATTTCACATAGGAAAACATCAAGTGCCGAATACAGGAAACAAAAACAAGCAAGTAAAAACTGCTATCATTAACTAAAGACTTCAGGAGTTAAACATGGAAAGCAGATTTTGTTTCCGTATTTGCATGTATGGTAGGTCCCACCATCGAGGCGAGATTCACGCGGACGTGAGACGCGGCTGCCGCGATCTTCTGGCGGCGGCGCGCATGGCGTATAGCGTAGACATGCACGGCACTATGCAAGCTTCAGGGCGGCACGCAGAGCGCGCAACGGCGAGCATGGCATCATCGTCTGATGCACGACGCAACTTCAGGCAGCGTAGCGCACGGCAGCCGGCACAACAAGGCCAGCGGCAAGAAAAACATGTCGCCGATTGGATCGCATCGACTGATCAAGAACGAGTAAATAAAACAGATTGATCTACGATGCCAAAAACAAATCTACAGGCGTCGTACACATGATAGATAGCGATAAACTAATAGCAACAGATCAATCTTCAGAGGTCTATGCATACAGATCCGCAAGGCAGAGCAGGTGTCATTTCCCATGTCAACTGCTGAAGTAGGAACCAATTCATCATGTTTCCAGCCTACGTCGCATTGTACGGTCAGACTGCGTGTTATGTTCTCTCCATGTAGTGTATATTTCCTTTGCTTCGATCCAGCACTGAACATCCAGGCTACCTGTGTCCTGATTTTTAATTATGGTTGATGCATGCTGCTACTGCAACTTGGCAAAAAGTCTATTATGCTTGCAGTGACTGTTATTCTTGGATTTCACCTTTTTTTAAAAAAAACAAACTGGCACAAGATAGTGGCAATTTCATTAATTAAAGAAGAAAGGGTTTCACTTTTTTTTCCCACTTCAGACTATGTGATCGATCTCTGTTTGAAATGACAAAAGGCGAGCACTCTCCGTCGTTTGCACTTTTTTGTATCATCCTACAGAGAGTGGTGTGCCTCATCCCTGTTGTTCTCTCATATGGACGCCTTAGTTGTTTTTGTTCTGAGGTATAGGGGTGTTGAGGACATCAAAGCAGCAGGATGATCGCCAGCTGCGCATGATGTGAAGAGTATCTGACGGCTTGGACTGAAGTTTGGGCTTTCTAATTAGCTGATTGGTTTGGTATTTGTTTTGGATCCTACTATGTATCATGTATCTTTATTATACACATCCTTGAACCTTCTTATGTATGGTGTGAAATGCTGTTTAAAAATAGAGTGAAATACACCCGGAGTACATAAACTATTTAGGGATGGTCGTCTAGGTACATAAACTCCTAAAGTGACCATCTAGATCCATAAACTATTGATGAATGGTCATATAGATGTATAAGCTCCTAAGTGACCATTTAGGTCCACAAACTAATTATGTTGTAGATGTCTAGGTCCAAATTCTTTCGTGCGTTGAAAAAAAACTAAATGGACATGCCACCGTGCATAGAGAGGCACAAGCAATGTGTGTGAGGAAAATCCTGGCAGTGAAAAATTGCATAAATAAGACATGCTTGGCAATCGGGAGGTGAGGCGGTGATCAAGAGGCGACTACCTGGGAAACGAGGCGAAGAGCCCTCGTTCGATCCTGCTGCCAAGCGGAGTCGACAGTCATGCGGTTGGTTGCCATGATTTACCCGACATATCGCTGCCTCGCCTCCCGAAAGAATTTGAACCTATACAGCTACAATATAATTAGTTTGTGGACCTAAATGCTCACTTAAGAGTTTATGTACCTAGATGACCATTCTTAAATAGTTTGTAGACTTAGATGGTCACTTTAGGAGTCTATGTACCTAGATGACCATCCCTAAATAGTTTATGTACCTCTGGTGCATTTCACTCTTAAAAATATAAGTACGTGTTTGCCTGATATCTGATCCACGCCAGAGTGGACTCACGTGGTATATTTATGATTTTACTGAAGTTTCATATTTTGCCCGCGGCAACGCCGCGGGGTGCTAACTAGTGCATACATTAGTACAGAAAGTGAGAGGAGAGATCTCAAATCATGAGCTTGATGCGCCGACCATATCCATCCCTTTTATCGAAGTAGCGGTTCCAGAGCATGACGCCTGCATAGCCGGGCGTGTCCTGAACCAGCGGCAGCGCCCTGGAGAACAGCGTCTCGGGGTCCACCCACCCGTCGCTCGCCGCGTCCCTCGCCGCCGGCAGCCCGACGAACACCTTCGCCTTCGGGTTCCTCTCCGTCCATCCCAGCCACGACCCGTAGAACGGCCGCCTCTCGTCGACGTTGAAGGAGCACATGGTGTCGTTGTAAAAGCGCACGTGGACGCGGCCGATCAGCCCCGTCGCCAGCGCCACGTCGGCGCTCGTGTCCTGCCCGTCCATGCACCGCACCGTCGCCGTCAGGACCACCGCCTGCTTCTTCTTCGTCGTCTTCCCGCCGCCGCTGCTGCTGATGCTGTTGTATCCGGCGAGGCGCCGGGCTAGCTCGTCGTAGTTTGCCGAGCCGCCGTGGTCGATGAAGAGGTCGACGCCGTCGAGCACGGCGTCGCCGAACGGCCGGAACACGCCGTGGCGGCGGCGGCCGCCGAGGTAGGCGTGCCACAGGTGGTCGGCGACGTCGCGGGCCGAGCTGGCGGTGGGGAGGGAGTACTGGCCGCCGTCGCCGCCGATGGAGAGGAGCACGGTGACGTTCTTGGCGCGCTGGCAGTGCTTGACGTCGGCGCCGACGGCGGAGGCGTCGTGGCCGGAGATGTCGAGGTTGTACTTGCCGTGGCCGAAGGCGCTGAGGAAGGAGATGATCACCGTGGTGTAGAGGCCGGTGTCGCAGGCCTCCCTGAGGGAGCCTTCGTCCTTGTTGCGGCCCCAGAAGACGGTGAGCTGCCCCGTCTTGCCGGCGGCCGCTGGGCCGGCGAAGATGCAGAACGACATTGCTAGGATGGGAACTAGGATATGCAGGGGAGATGACCGGCGCTGAGACGTTGCCATCTTTTCACACTCTGCTTTGTTGCGGTAGGGTGTTACGTACTGAAGTTGTGCAGACACAGCTTCTTATACAGTTAAGAAACGATGCTCTCCTAGTGTGAACTTGTCCCCTTCTGGTGTGCGCCATGTCCATTCTTGTGTGCGCCAAGAAATGATTGGCCTTGGGTCGACGCGAGCTGTGTGCGATCCAAATTCCTGTTTGACTTTGAGACCATGTAGCTGGCTAGCACACTCTGACATTCAAACAGTTTTGCTAAGCTATCCGTCCCCATAAAATTTCTTGCTCCCTTGGTTTTCCGATAATGGACGTTGCTGACTTTCAAACTCAATGTATGACCGATAACATTTCAATAATTCCTGTTTACCTTTCAGGCCATGTATAGCTAGCATATTTAAACAGTTTTGCTAATTGTTGCAGAGCATATCTAAGAGAGCCTCATAAATCTCTTTTCATTTAGTTATTGAGATTTTAGTTAAAAAAAAAAACTATCTCCAACAGGGTCCCAAAACAACCTTTAATTTTTCCACAGCCCCTTAACTTTCCTCATTTATAGCTAAAAATTGGGGCCCCTATTCCTTTTTTTCTCCACTACAATTAATGTTTTTGTGCCCTCAAATGCTGATGTGGCCCAATCAAATTTATTTTTGTGGCCCAAATGCTGATGTGGCCTAATCAAATTTGTTTTGATCTACTTTTAGGGAATGGCTGTTGGAGGAGGGAGGACATGCCCCTCATAAATTTTTAGTTGCTCATAAAAATAAATTTATGGCATAAATTTTCTGGTTTCTCGAAGATGCTCTTAGTAACAGGAGTAGTTGACTTCGAAAATCGATGTTTGACCGATAACGTTGCAATAATCCATGTTTACCTTTGAGACCATGTATAGGTAGCACATTAAACAGTTTATCAACTTTTATTTAATAACAGGATCAGTTTAGCACATAAGAATAAATAAATATGCAACATTGTGGACATATTTCGAGGGAAATATAACAATACTGCTTTTTACTTCCATCTTCTAGATACTAGTACAAATGCACGTGTGCCACGCACGTGATCAAGAAAAATGCACCACTTTGCAGGACCTTTGTAGCTTAAATTAAAATTCCAATACATCTTTAATGGAATATAAAAAGGGAGAAAATGTGGTACCATTTATTTATACCAAAATACACCATTAAACTTGTTGAAATTGAAACATGACATGAAAGCTAGTGCCAATTTATACATAAGCAAGACAACTTTGAATACAATATGTTTAACTTAATCCTTCTAATAAGAAAACATGATGCGTAATTGCATTCCAATCATTTACAATAGAGCTGGTAACATAAAATAAGTTAATAAGAAAAAAATGTTACATGCATTGAAATTATTTACAAAACATGCATTCCATGTAGGTGCGCATGCATTTCATTCTAAACGCCATATTTTAGATGTACCTGATAACAAAGTCTAATGTGGTAACAACAAACATTTTAATTAAGACAACACACTTTATATTCATAACTAAAAAATGCATATAATAATATAATTAATGAACTTTGTAACATGACAATGGCAAATTAGTGAAAACAATGGGTATTGATTCAAACTACGTGCAAAAATCAGAGTATATTGATGTTCCAACTACAGTATCTGTTATCAATCCTCTTATTAACATCACCAAGGAGTCGTACCAGAGAGATGTCAAGATCTTCGATCTATTGCTTTATGAGCTCTTTATCTTGGGCTTATACAATTGTTATAGCTCTCAACACCACGTGGCACATATCAGGCAAGAAAGATTACAAGGGAAAATGCTAAGACAAATTGGACTCCAGAACGGCAGGCAGAAGAAATCGGTCCATGCCTCCATGGCATACATTGTTCTGACAAGCTTTCCTGCCTGAAAAATAAAATTCATGAAGCAACAACAACAACCATTGCCAAGGCCACGATCCTACAAGCAGCATCTGTGACAGGTCCATCCATGAAGTGCAGCTGAAAGTAGAAAAATGATCAAGAGTATTAGAAAACAAAATAGCTACATAAAGGCAGATTTCTTTCCACCTACTCACCAAGGATTTTTCTATGAAGAAGCATCTGTTACCGGCCACAAATCGCATAGGAGTACCTTTAGCACATAAATACAGCTCCATCTGTCTCTATGTGTAATCAAATACTAAAGCAAGGTAATACAATCATTTATTTATAGCATCTAACATATGGCGTAAAGAACAAAAATAAGATGTATATATGTATTGCTAGAACTACTATCATGGTGTGAACATTCATCATCCAGATGAGACCTCTGCAATCCAGTCACTGGATATGACCATGTTAACAAATCCTGCCCATCAACAAGGTGGATTCAATGATGTCAGGAGGAGACAGGTTTGTTCAGGATTTCCTCGAGACACAAAGCTCTGTGGTTTAATGGAAAAAAACAAGCAAGGCAACTATCTAATGACTAATGAGGAAACATCAATAGTCAGGCCATAGAATACACTCAAAATAAAGACATTGCAAATAACACCTGTCCAACTCCTCTAGGATTTTGGTAGGTTGTGACTATCCCTCTTATTCGTGCCAATAAAACTCATTTCATTCTTATCAAAGTACGGTCAACAAATGATTATACTCAATTAAAGGGATGATGATGTATGATGTATAAACCACAATTAACCAAAGACAGGTACCGAACCTGGTTTTGATACCTCAAGCATCTGCTCAACATCCACGACAGGTGCGGTTGCAAACAGAGATGATGCAACCAATCTGCAGGGTTGTTGTTTGACGCTCTACAGTCCATGTTCAGCCTAGCAATGCAGTAAAAGAAATTTTAGCTCCAGAAAGTATGCATACAAAAGTATTTAAACGAGTAAAGAAAACCAGACGGTAGTCATAGGATGCTTGATCATGAGACAAGCTTTTGGTCCAAGATATCTTGAGAGAAGGTACAACTGAACACTTCTCAGTCCCCAACCTCTGCAATCCAGTCACTGAGAGACAAATGTCTCGAGAACAATCTCTCCGGGAGGGGTAGGATTGTTACTTACCAATAACAGAAGATATTAAGGATTTCATTTCAGATGTATTTACACTCCATGTGAGATGGCCAGTTCAATTGCATCCCCTCTCGTGGCACAATCTGGTCCAGCCATAGTCATTATGCCAAGTCGTCTTGACACCGATACCCATGATGGCTTTGGGAGTTACATTGCGCAGTGTGATGCCATGCCATTACGACAACCAAGGCGGTAGGATCTCTTTGGTTAAATATAATGAATCAAATACCCATATCGAATTGTCGGGAGAAGGAACCAGAACAGGCATAAGAAATAAAAAAAACAAGGCCATTTGACAATTTTTGCAGCAAGTTAGATCACAAATTCAGAATTAGTGAAACTCATATCCATGAAATATTTAGAATTTGCTGGGGAAAACTTGTAATTGTTATGGCAAGCCTCCCATTACAAACAGATATTCAAAAGCTATTAACAGACTAATAAAGCAAAATCCCTAATCCCAAAATATATATCATGCTCTTCCAGCGACACAGAAAAGTTGCCACCCACTATCATAGGTGGCGAGATGAGGTATATCACAAAGGTAAAAGTAAGCATTCCAATTAGTTTCAGCTAATAAACGTAGAACTGGTTAGAGATGTCGGTGATCTAAATTCTAAACATGCATATCAATCGTGAAGGAATAAATGATGAGTCCTCATTTCTGTTGTACACCTCTCTTCCAGGTCCAGAATTTAATTAAAAAACAATTGATTATATACACTATGCTTCAAAACCAATGAGGTGCATTGTCTGCAGTGGGCAAGATTGCATTATCAGGGTTAAAAAAAAATTGACTGGTTAAAATGACCTATGACCTGTGAGGCTGTGAGTGTTTGTTACCTTCTAGCTGCACCATCCAGTAAAGCTTGTATGTATTATAAAGCTACACCATCCAGTAGAAGACCTTTCAATCAATAAATTTCATGCATTTTCGCTGGAGGTAATAAATAAGAAAGGGATAATAACCTTAAAGTTCTAAAATAGAAGGCTCCAAATAAGTAGTGAATCTGAGAGAGAAGAACGAACGGAACAAATTCCAGCGCTCTTTCTTTTAAGAAATGGAATAACATACCGAATTGCAGATATTCTTGCTCAAACCTTCTGCCCATGAACCTGTTGCAAGCATCTGGAAGTACAAGCAGTGAGTTCAACGTCCTCCTTAATTTGCTGATCTAAATGAGCACACCATCATCTAAAAATTGCAAACAACATTGTATAATTAGTGAGTTCAAAAGTTAAGCTAATCTCTCTTTTGCATTCTCCATCATCTTTGACTACCAAAAAAGGTTAAAAAAACAAATTGCAATGGCTTAGCATCTATGGATTTCAGTTAACGAACCTGCTTGCAAAGAATATGGAACCAACTGATGGAATTGTAGATACTTTTGAACAGGTATAGGCGTGTAGCAGTGGGGAAATTCATCAAACATGTTGCAGGCAACACAGAAGTAACCTCAATGTCTTGCACTCCTCTGTAATGGCGACAGTGCTGCACCACGAACACTGCCACACCTCGACGGGGGAGAAGGGCGGCTTGTGCCTCCGCCCAGCACAACCTCGCCGTCGCCGCGTCTCCGCCCAGCCTCGTCGCCACTCCGCCCAGCCCAATCTCGCCGCCACCGAGCCTCCCCCAGTCTCCCCTCGCGCAGGCTGCGTAGCCCTTGCGCCTCGCCCCCTTTCAGTCTCGTCGCCGACCCCGGCCGCCGGCGCCGCAACCCTAGCTTCCCTTCCTCTCCCTCTCTCTGCTGCTCGCCCGCTTGGTAATCGCGAGAAATTTGGGAAGGGAAGGAAGAACGGGAAGGAAAGGTGAGAGGAAATCGCGGAGGTAGGAGATCGCCGGGTGAGAAACAATGCCGGGTGCGAAAAGTTTTTAGGATGTCAGGTTTTTTGAACTAAATCTTACATGAGTAACGCTAAAAACGTCCCTCCTCTGGCGTGGGGCCGGGTTATGGTAGGATTAGACAGCAGATTAAGAAGGGAAGGGTGCTAATCAACGGTGGATAAGCAGGTGAGTAGATTCTGACAGGTAAAAAATATTTTTCTCCAAACTGATTCTTTAAGTTTAGATTTCAAAAATATTAATGGTCAAAGGGAATAGTGCAGTCAACAGTGACACGTACTGAAAAAAGGAGTGTAGCCTTGGAGTATCACTCAGCTCTGTTACTTTTTTTTTTGAACCTCCACTCCGCTCTATTACTGGTGCAAGGTGGTGAATCCAGATTTGCTCACAGTCGTGCAAATAAGCAAATTACCCAACTCCTAGCAAAACATTGACAATTGGTACAAAAATGAAAACCCATTATTAATTAATCGTTCTGATGCACTTTATTCATTATTAAGAATCTATGGGATTATTATGAACTGCAGGCGAACAAGCCTGCATTACATAGACAGTACGTGATAGAACATTCAGTGCATAGTTTTGCTCTGGAGTCTGGATCGATCTTCTCAGACCACGCCGTGGATGGCACGGCCGAAACCCGTTTGCTTGTCGTAGTACCTGTTCCAGATCACCACGCCGCCGTAGCTGGCCTCGTCCTGCACCGACGGCAGCACGCTCTCGCGCAGCGTCTCGGGGTCGATCCATCCTCTGAACTCGTCGGCGGCCGCCAGCCCCAAATGCAGCTGCGCCGGGAGCCGAGACGACGACGACCACCGGTGCCAGGCGCCCCAGAACGGGCGCAACTCGTGGTAGTCGTAGCCGCAGCTGCCGTCGCCGTAGAACCGCACGTGCAGGCGCTCGATCAGCCCCGTCTTCTCCAGCGCCGACGGCTGCTCGTCGTCGAACACGGCCGCGCATGGCGGCGACGCCGTCAGGCGCACCGCCTTGCCGCAGCGGCAGCGGCGGTGCCGGCTGGCCAGGCTCCTCGCGAGCTCGCCGTTGTTGGTCAACTTCAACGCGCCGCGGTCGAGGTAGAAGTCGATTCCGTCGAGCACGGAGTCGCCGAACGGCCGGAACACGCCGCGGCGGCCGCCTCCGCCGAGGTAGGAGGAGGAGAAGGAGGAAGCTGCAGGATAGAGAGGTGGCTACATGAGGTGAACGGCGTTGGAGTGCCATTGCTTGCTTACACTGCTTTCGGTTGAACGCGATGGTAGTGTGCAAGCGGTGCTCCGTATATATATATGTACTTTATACTGGTCTCTACCACACGACTAGGTACACTGCGAGAGAATCTGAAGACGGCGGCGCAAGGACATGGAACGTACGACAATGGAAGAGGCACGCGGGTTGGGACTGATCAGAGTCAATTCTGGCGTGCTCTTCATGCGGGGATGCAGCTCGTCTCCTCATGCAGAGCACGAAACCTTGTATTGTGCCACGAACTGAAGCACATTTTTTTTTCCCCAGGAACACATTGTTTTGTTTTCTTAGCTGCGCGCCGCGCCAAGCCATGTCCTGTTGATTATTGCAACTTTTCCCCTTGCTCCAACCAGCAAGTGCAGTCCAGCCGTACAATGGTAGCATGAGCAAGTTGATCCCTTTTCCAAAAGACACGTGCGACTCTATTTTCAAAACAAGAATAACCATCAAAGACCTACCAGGAAACTATCAATGTGCGGCCACACAAGTCTTATTGATCAATATGCACAACATTTTGAAGAAAGCTTCTAATATGCACAACATTTTGAACAAAGCTGGATAAATAAAAGATCTACTAAATTGAAGAAATTGATTTCATTTAGAATTATTGATCAA
>CM017440.1:738644-891028 GCA_007726485.1 Eragrostis curvula | reverse complement strand
TTTTCCCTTGTCCCGGCAGCAGATGAGGCGTGAGGTAGATGGTAGAAGATCTCCCGTTTCCCTTCCCTTCCCGCGAGCGTACAAGGAAGAAGAGACACGAGACAAGTATCGTAGGTGGAACTCAATTCTCATTAATCAAAGGGGTACATGGTTCCATTATATAGGTGGGAAAACCCTTCAGGGGTAGATTCGGTATTAGCCCAATAACCCTTAGAGATTAAGGGTTTATAACACTCCCCCTTGGGCGAATACCGCGATCAACTCATGCCTTAAAACTCCGAAAAACCCAGTGGGAAAAATATGGAGAAAGAGTACATAGCTACCGCTAGATGCATTGCACTTGTTGCCTCGTCAAAAACCTTATGTGAGAAACTTCAGGAAAACTCACTAAAGGGAAAAAGAGTACAACGATTGTCTTCAGGACTAAAGTATGATCTTCAGGATCATAGTGTTCAGGATCTTCGGGATCCACGAACAAGGGCTACTGTTCAGGGGCGATCTCCCCCTGAACCCTGCAAGTCTCTCAGATGTCTCATGCCGCCGATTCCTCAGACATATTTCCTAAATACAGTAGTAGGAAGAGACTTAGTGAATAAATCAGCTAGATTATCACACGACCTTACTTGCAGGATCCTCACAACACCTTGCTCCTGGAGCTCGTGAGGATAGAAAAACTTAGGCGTAATATGCTTAGTTAAATTAGTTTTTACATAGCCCGTTTGCATTTGTGCGACGCATGCTGCATTATCCTCGTAGATAATTGTAGGGGTCTCGACGGTGGCAATTCCACATGACTTCAGGATATGGTTTGACATCCGTCGTAGCCAAACACATTCATGTGCGGCTTCATATAGTGCTATTATCTCTGAGTGGTTTGTAGACGTCGCTACCCGCCACGATATGGCTGTACCACCGCAAAGAAACACAAAACCAGATTAAGATTTACCACTATGGGGATCTGACAGATATCCAGCATCTGCATAGCCCACCAAGGTCAATTCTTTTTTCTTCGGGAAAAACAGACCAAGATCTTGAGTGCCTTTGAGGTATCTAAGTATCGTCTTAACGCCGACCCAATGCCTTCTGGTTGGGGCTGCACTGTATCTAGCTAGCAAGTTCACCGCGAATGCAATGTCAGGCCTGGTGCAATTCGCGAGATACATAAGTGCTCCAATAGCGCTAAGATAGGGAACTTCAGGTTTCAATAATTCCTCATCGTCACCCTTTGGTCTAAACGGGTCTTTATCTTTATCAATTTGTCTCACGACCATAGGGCTACTCAAAGGATGCGCCTTTGACATATTAAATCTCTCAAGGACCTTTTTCGTATAGGTCGACTGGTGTACTAGTATTCATTCAGGGAGATGCTCGATCTGCAGGCCTAAGCAAAATCTGGTCTTACCCAGATCTTTCATCTCAAACTCCGCCTTGAGGTAGGTACTCGCCTCCTCAATGTCCTCTGCGCTGCCTATGATGTTTAAATCATCGACATAAACTGAGATGATGCAAAACCCATTCTTGGATTTTCTAATAAATACGCAGGGGCAATCCTCGTTATTCACATAACCTCTCTTCAGGAGAAAGTCACTTAGCTGGTTATACCACATCCGGCCAGATTGTTTAAGCCCATACAGTGACCTCTGCAATTTAACACTGTACATGTTGCGATTGGCTTTATGATCCGGAATTTTTAGCCCATCAGGGACTTTCATATATATATCCGAATCGAGTGACCCATATAAATATGCGGTCACCACGTCCATTAACTGCATTTTAAGATTTAAACCTGCTACCATTGTTATAAGATATCGGAACGTTATGCCACTCATTACAGGAGAGTATGTTTCATCGTAATCGATGCCGGGTCTCTGCGTGAACCCTTGTGCTACGAGCCTCGCTTTATATCTTATCACCACATTATTTTCATCCCGCTTCCGGACGAATACCCATTTATGCCCTACAGGGGACACATTGGGGGCGTGCGAGCAACAGGCCCGAATACTTGCCTCTTTTTAAGCGAGTTCAATTCCGTCTCTATTGCTTCTTTCCATTTGACCCAATCTGAGCGCTTCCGGCACTCTGCTATGGACTTTGGTTCAGGATCCTCATCGATCACTTCTGCGATCTTAGAGACGAAATGTATGTCGACAGTTGTAGTCTTTCTATTATATAACTCTCGAATCAGTATAGTTTGTGGCAATTTCATTTACATCATCCAGCTCATCATGATTTCCCAAATTGATTGAGCGTGGTTGTTCCGCAGCCCCAGTGCTCTTAAGTTTATTTGTGCGCACTTTTGCACGAGGGCCTTTACCTTCAGGGTATGTCTCTACAGGGACTACTGAATGGGAGTGTAATGCTTGTGTTCCGGTATTTGAACCTTGCAGACGTCTCCGCGTGGCTCGTACCGAATCATCCAGATCTCTCCCCCTCTTCCTAGGATTAGGGGATTGATTAGAGTTCATGCCCTCCAGGGGTATCTCAACTCTCTCCGTGCATTAGCAGCAGGAATATGCGATTTAGAAACTCCTCTTATATCAGTAAAAGCATCGGGTAGATTATTTGCTAATTGTTGCAGGTTTATTATTCTTTGAACTTCAAGTTCAGTGTCTTTAGTGCGTGGATCAAGCGATTGGATGCTACTGGCACTCCATTCAATTTCCCGGCATTCTTTAGAATTTAGATACAATCCTCCCTCTAATGCCGGGAAGTTATCTTCATGGAAGATACAGTCAGCGTATCGAGCCGTAAACAGATCTCCGGTTTTAGGCTCTAAATATTTGATTATGGACGGAGTTTCATAACCAACATAGACTCCCAACTTCCGGTGAGGTCCCATGGTTGTACGCTGGGGTGGTGATATCGGCACAAATACAGCGCAGCCAATTTTCGCAGATGGGAAATCACTGGTTCTTGTCCACGCGCTAATTGAAATGGGGAAGCAGAGTGATATGCAGTTGGTCTATACTGGATTAATGCAGCAGCATGCAGCACTGCGTGACCCCAACAACTGGTGGGTAGTCTGCTGTCTTGAAGAACTGGTCTAGCAATTAATTTAATTCTTTTTATTAAGGGCTCGGCAAGTCCATTCTGAGTATGAACATGGGGTACAGAATGCTCTACGTCAATGCCCAAAGCCATACAATAGTCGTTAAATGCTTTCGAGGTTAATTCACCAGCATTATCCATCCGAACTGACTTAATGCGATTCTCCGGGAAATTAGCACGCAATCGGATGATTTGGCAATGAACTTGGGAAAAGCATGGTTCCGCGTAGACAACAGGCATACGTGGCTCCATCTCGTAGAAGCATCTATAAGAACCATGAAGTATCTAAATGGTCCGGACGAAGGATTAATCGGACCACAGATATCACCTTGGATTCGCTCCAGGAAATCTAAGGACTCAGTATTTATCTTCAGGTAAGAAGGTCTAGTAATTAACTTTCCTAGCGCACAAGTTGTGCAACTAAAAGCTTCAGGTTTAGGAAAGTGTGTTGTATTAATGCTATGACCAGCAGAGCTATTTATGATTTTACGCATCATTGTTAATCTAGGATGACCGAGCCTTTCATGCCAGATTCTAAAGGATTCTGGATTTTTAAATTGTAGGCATCGCAATATATTCTTCAGGAGGCTTAATTGATGTGTAATATATTCCAGAGGAGGTTCCAGGCGCTTTTTCAATCACTTTTGTTGTCTCACACATCAGACTCCGTGATATACAAGAATTCGGCCTTGCCTTCGCAAGCAGTATTGACATGATAACCACTGCGACGGATGTCTTTAAAGGTGAGGAGAGTACGTTCGGCTCCCGGATACAAGAATGTTTCTTCGATGAGGATCTTAGTATTATTAGGGAGCACTACGGTGGCTTGACCTGAGCCAACGATAAGACCATTGCGTCTGGCAATAGTTAGTAAATTTTCAGTCCTTTTCTGCAGTGTCTGAAAATACTTAGTCTCTCTAAGGATTGTGTTTGTGGCAGCGCAGTCCACCAAGCAGGGTTCTTCTTCAGCCTCCATAGGAATATACGACTCTTGTTCAGTTGTTCTATTAAGAGGTACAAGTGTTTTTTTTTCAGCATGCATTCGGGATGAGAAGAGAACACGTTACGTGAAAATATATGTCACGCGTACCAATAATAGAGTAGTATTCAAAAGCAATCACGTAAAGAACAAGAGAAAAGACCAAATATAATATTCTGGAAACAAATCACTAATGCCAAGTATTCATCCTAAGCAAATAAGCGAAGTTGCTCGACAGGAGCACTATTACATCACGACCAAGTATTCTTCTGGAATTCAATCACACACGTACTGGAAATAAATCACGCTAAAGTTCTGCTGGAAATAAAGCACACGTACTAAACGAATATATCTAAGCTAATGACTTGATAACTAGGGACTACTCCATGTCCCCGTAGGTGTCCTCATTAAGGAGGTCATCCTCGTCGAGGTTGTAGTCATCATCTGAGTTCTTGGCGGCATCATCGGAGGTGGAAACCGGATCAACATCCATAGCTTTAGTCTCCGGCTTCTCACTAGGCTGGGGTGGCTCAAGAGGTGTCGCAGTCTTTGTGTCTCCAGGCACAATAACTTGGACGAAGTGAGCTTCCGGGTTCTGACGCTTCTTCCACTCTTGATACAAGTGGATCAGGTGTGGCTCTGCTGTGCAAGTGCGAGACCAATGCTTCTGGGATCCGCAACGAAACAGCCCTGATTGGGGTGCTTAGCCCCGTTTGCATCACCTTTAGGGCCCTTCGGACCCTTGCCTTGGCCATTGGGCTTCTGACCCTTTTTGCCGTGCTTCTTAAACTTTCCACCCTTGTACCCCTGTTTAGAACTACCAACATGCCCTTTGTTCTGAGAAGGAGCCTGGCCCTTGCTGTTCTGGAAAGTAGCATGTGCTTCAGGCACCGCTTGTGTACCGGCAGGGCGCATCAGTGGCGAAGCCACGTTCAGCTTCCCTGGTGCACTCGCACCAGGGTAGAAAGAAATTTTACTCTTAAGTACCTTGTTTTGACCAGCTAAACTGAACAATTTGTGTGCAAATTAGTCAAGTATTGTGTGTTGTGCACCACCCACCCTCAGATTCTCGCTAGCTTCGCCACTGGGGCATGTTGAAGTTTTTCATCAGGAGTGCATTCTGAGTCTCTGCAGCAAGCAAGACATGCATCAGTTCAGCGTACTTCTTGTACTTGTTGTTGCGGTACTGCTGCTGGAGCACCATGTTGGTTGGATGGAAGGTCTCAAGAGTCTTCTCAATCATCTCAGACTCACTGACTTTCTGGTCACAGAAGCGAAGCTGGCCAACGATGCGATGAAGCGTAGTGTTGTACTCCTCCACCGACTTGAAGTCGAGGAAGCGAAGCTGGTTCCAGTCACGCCTAGCTTGAGGAAGAATCACCGCCTTTTGCTTGCCGAAGCGTTCCCGAAGCGCCGTCCAGAGCACGAGAGGGTCGCGCTCTTCCAGGTACTCCATCTTCAGGTCGGGGTGGATGTGTGTGTGACACCCCGTGTCATTGGGATCACATAAAGCTCCCATTGCGCTGAACAAAAGACAAACAGAAACCAAATTTCCAAATTCGAAATTCAAATTTCAAATAAAGGCCAAACACATGCTTGTGAAGCAGTGAGTAGCCCTTCTGAAATAAGAATTTTGGAGAATTTTTGGCGATTTTTGAAATTCGTTTCGATGCTCAAATAAATCCCCAAAGTCCCAAAATCGACCAACTTTGACCAGCTGCCATTTGAATTCCTTTACGAATTGAGATGTGCATGTTATGTTACTGGAATCTGCGTTTCATGATCTTTCGAACAAGACTGGTTTCATAATTTTTGGAACTCGTTTGCTAGTTCAAATTGAGTGCACAAGATTGGGGAAAATCAGAGTTTGAATAAATCGTGAAAATGGAAAGATGCTGCCGGGCCCGCATGTCAGCCTCCCTCGTCTCACTGCGCTCGCCCGACGTCGCGCGCCGCGTGGACGCCGGCGTACGGCGCGACGCCGCGGCGCCCTGGCCCGCTCCCCGCTCCGACAGCGCTATTTGTCCCCCTCCCCTGGTCGGAACGGCTCCAACTCGCTCATTCCTTCACTCTCCCGAGCTCCTCGCAGCCCAAAACCCTAGCCTCCGCCGCTCGCCATTGCTGCTCGAGCTTGAGCTCGTCGTCCCGCCGCGCCGGAGCACTAGTGCGCTAGCTGTGGGTCTCGAGGAGCTGCGCCAGGATGACTTGAAGCTCTTGCCACCGCTTGTCCCTTCTTCCGCACGCCCGGGCGAGGAATCGCCAAGCTTGCCGCCATGGCCGGCGGGTGAACTTCTCTGGCCCCGTCGTCGAATACTCTTCCTCCGGTGAGCCACGCCCCGATTCCTTTTTCGAAGTCGTTCGCACCGAGCTCGCGCACCCCCCGAAGCTCACCATTTCCATCCTTCCGCAGCAGGGCCGCCGGATTCGAGCTTTTCCCCGCCGCCGGTCAGCCTCACCGCCACCTCCCTCTCCGATGAAACCCCTCCTCCGGGCCGTCTCCATGAAGACGTGTTGGTCGACGAGCTTCCCCGAGCTGCGGTGAAGCTGTAGGGCCAAACCGTGGAGCCTCTGGCTGACCACCGCGAGCCTCACAACGCCGCCGAACTTCCGCCACCCGCCCATCCCTCGACGTCCGACACTGTTCCGGCCATCCCGCTCCCCTTCCGTGCTCGAGGTGAGCTCGCCGTCTCGCGCTCTACCTCTCAGCACTTCAGTTCGACCCCGACGACCACCGGAGCTTCCTCCGGCGAGTCGCGCCGCCGCCCTCCGGCGACGGGTCTGGTCGACGCACCGGGACCACACGGCACGGATCCGTGTGGACCACGCAGGATCTCGTGTGGCCGCCTTTGTGGCCCAACGTGTGTCCTCAGCGCGTGAGTGGCTGGATCCTCTGTGGCCAGTCCAGATCTGGTGCGGCCAAGACCCTGTGGCCACCCTTGTGGCTCGGATCTGATTGGTCCGCACCATTTTCAATCATTTTCGAAATTGTTAAATCCCCAGAAATTCACAGGAACTTGTAAAATCGATAGAAAAAATGATTACATCTCAGAAAAATATGAAGCCAATTTTCTTGGATTCCTTATGACCAGATCTATCCAGCAAAAACTCTAAATCACACAAAACTTGTCCTCTGTTTTCTGTAAAAATACATTTGTGCAGATCTTCTTTAATTCAAATTAATTATCTGTAGAATCATAAATCCTGAAACCTTGCATGGAAGATAAGATACTGATAACACACATACATAACAGTTTTCCACTGTCACATAATGTCTAATTATTTCTTACAATTTAAATCGTGGTCTGCATTATATAATTCATTATAAATAATCCATATTGCAATAAATCACCAAACTTCACCATAAATCACTTCCAGTGGTGACTTTCACCAGAAAAATGCCACTGGACATAAATTGATTTTTAAAAATGAATTATTTATTTAATCAACTCAAGTTAATTTAATGGTTAATTTAATTAAAAATCAATGAAGGAAAATACTCCAGACAAAATTAATTAACCAAGTTAATTAATTGCACTTACAGTATAATGACTGTCCTATCAAGAAATCAAATCATTAATTGCATTATATTCTTGCATCTAACTTTGCATTATTTCCTTGTCATAACGTGTAGTGACAGAGACGACTCCGGAGCCGCTCGACTTCCAGCTGCCGGAAGGGCAGACCCAGGAGGTGCAGGAGGAGTAGCCGCAGCAGGACACTGACCCCGCTGACCGTGTTAGCTACGCTCCTGAGCCAGGCAAGCCCCGGTGCATGCCTCCCTATTTAGGATTTTTACTTTCTCACTTGATTGGGGCTAGTAATTGACTGTGCATTAGGTTTATTAGGAATTGATGTGAAGCCTTAAAACTGCATTAGGATTACCCTTTCATATCCTACCTTGTGTCCTATTTTTGTAGATGTGGTCTAGGTTGCGTAGAACTTGCTATGCTTAGGGACTAGCGAACGGTAGAGTCGAGTGGTAGGTCCCACTCGCGAGTTAGGAATTACCCTGTATTGTACTAGATGGATTTAGGATTTGTTGAGACTGGACGGGGGATTTGTTTCTGTAGGATGGTTGGAGAAGGCTGGGCCTTCACGGTGGTGTAGCCCCGTCTGTGTCGATTGAGGACCGTTCGTTGTTGGCCCTATTGAGCAAGTTCGACGTATTGATCACATGCTAGTGTTTTTATGGGCCTAGTAAACTTAGTAGCTTGGGTTGCCCTGGTGTCTCGCGGATACTTGCATTTTTTATCATGGTACTCGGGAGAGAAATGATGCTTCCCAATCGGGGCGTACGTCTGGGACGGGGACCGTGCGGGAAGGCCTTTCTTGGGAGATGTGAGACCCAGCCAGCTCTAGGGGGACCCTTGCGAACGGTTGCTGCATGCGACTTTACGCGTGTGCGGCGTGTGGTCAGGTTTTTTCTCCTGCAGGATGTACATCGATGCCGCCGCTCTCGTCAAGAGCAACCTTGCTCAGTGCGCCACCTCGTAGTGTGATATGATTGATGATGATGACTAGTACTTATATTCATTATATCTCATTACTGCTATATTGATGATCTGATGTATTGTTACTTATATCTGTTTTAGCTATATGCACACTGCTTTATTTGATAAGTACTTAACTTGAAACTAAAATTTGAAAGTAAGGACC
This sequence comes from Eragrostis curvula, assembly GCA_007726485.1. NCBI lineage: Eukaryota > Viridiplantae > Streptophyta > Magnoliopsida > Poales > Poaceae > Eragrostis > Eragrostis curvula. The sequence continues at coordinate 882,345 of CM017440.1, read as the reverse complement.
AAGTAATTAGTGCGGTTTTATGCTATCGAGTCAGCCACCCTTTTGTAGCCTTGCATATTAGGAGTCGGCTGTAGTTAGCCTTTTGACGGGTAAGTCTTGCTGAGTATTAGTTGCTCAGGGTTTGGCTCTTTATGATTTTTATTACAGGTAGCACCTTTATCCCCGACTCTACGGGTGGAGGTGGACAGTGGGATGGCCAGCTTCCCTTTGGTTGGACAGCCCACTGGGAGACTGATGAGTGATCTCCTCCCGAGTCCGCATCTTCATGGCTTTGGATGCGGGTTCTTATTGTATCGTGAGCGCGTGCGCCAGTATTTCTACTAGCTTGGACTTGTACTTGTACCGTGTATTTCCGCTGTGCGACTCTATGTTTTAATTGGATTATGTAACCACTTAAAGACTTAATTTGTGCTTTTTATATGTTGTACTGTTGCGTCTGTTCATCAGCGCTATACCGACTCGATCCTGCGAAAAGCGGAGACGCTTCATGGTGCCTCAGGAAGATGGAAGCTTTTGCCGCCTCATGTGGCGGGTGTTCAGGAGCATTGGCAGCACGCGCGGCGATCGTGTGGCTCAGCTGCATCGCCGCCAAGTGGAACTCGCAGTCCACCACCCATGTCTGGTAGTTCCTGCCATTCAGGGCAAGCTGCTGGAACTGCTGAGCGATGATGTTCGCCATAGCCTGTTCATGCAAAAATACTTCTGGTAAATATAGCATGAATTAGCTGAGAACAAATGTGATGTACGGTCGGATGTAATACCAGAATCGTTTCATGCGTGTACTGATTTTCTAACGATATACGCGGCCTCAAGGCAATATAGCGAATAATATATTACCACAGCAGAATCAGTATTCACAGGTTACTGTACGCATGAGAGAAAAAAAAAAATCCATAAGCTTCCATGGGGGAACGATACTACGTGATCAGTTTTATGGAAGCTCTCATATCCTAGCCATTACTAGAACATTTAGTGGAAAGTTGGGTCATATTTTAGACAAGCAGTATATGGAAATCATATTTAAAAACACCGCAACAAAGTAGATTAAGGAAATAAATCTGCAGGTCCTTAATCGCAAGTTCCAGATTTCACATAGGAAAACATCAAGTGCCGAATACAGGAAACAAAAACAAGCAAGTAAAAACTGCTATCATTAACTAAAGACTTCAGGAGTTAAACATGGAAAGCAGATTTTGTTTCCGTATTTGCATGTATGGTAGGTCCCACCATCGAGGCGAGATTCACGCGGACGTGAGACGCGGCTGCCGCGATCTTCTGGCGGCGGCGCGCATGGCGTATAGCGTAGACATGCACGGCACTATGCAAGCTTCAGGGCGGCACGCAGAGCGCGCAACGGCGAGCATGGCATCATCGTCTGATGCACGACGCAACTTCAGGCAGCGTAGCGCACGGCAGCCGGCACAACAAGGCCAGCGGCAAGAAAAACATGTCGCCGATTGGATCGCATCGACTGATCAAGAACGAGTAAATAAAACAGATTGATCTACGATGCCAAAAACAAATCTACAGGCGTCGTACACATGATAGATAGCGATAAACTAATAGCAACAGATCAATCTTCAGAGGTCTATGCATACAGATCCGCAAGGCAGAGCAGGTGTCATTTCCCATGTCAACTGCTGAAGTAGGAACCAATTCATCATGTTTCCAGCCTACGTCGCATTGTACGGTCAGACTGCGTGTTATGTTCTCTCCATGTAGTGTATATTTCCTTTGCTTCGATCCAGCACTGAACATCCAGGCTACCTGTGTCCTGATTTTTAATTATGGTTGATGCATGCTGCTACTGCAACTTGGCAAAAAGTCTATTATGCTTGCAGTGACTGTTATTCTTGGATTTCACCTTTTTTTTAAAAAAAACAAACTGGCACAAGATAGTGGCAATTTCATTAATTAAAGAAGAAAGGGTTTCACTTTTTTTTCCCACTTCAGACTATGTGATCGATCTCTGTTTGAAATGACAAAAGGCGAGCACTCTCCGTCGTTTGCACTTTTTGTATCATCCTACAGAGAGTGGTGTGCCTCATCCCTGTTGTTCTCTCATATGGACGCCTTAGTTGTTTTTGTTCTGAGGTATAGGGGTGTTGAGGACATCAAAGCAGCAGGATGATCGCCAGCTGCGCATGATGTGAAGAGTATCTGACGGCTTGGACTGAAGTTTGGGCTTTCTAATTAGCTGATTGGTTTGGTATTTGTTTTGGATCCTACTATGTATCATGTATCTTTATTATACACATCCTTGAACCTTCTTATGTATGGTGTGAAATGCTGTTTAAAAATAGAGTGAAATACACCCGGAGTACATAAACTATTTAGGGATGGTCGTCTAGGTACATAAACTCCTAAAGTGACCATCTAGATCCATAAACTATTGATGAATGGTCATATAGATGTATAAGCTCCTAAGTGACCATTTAGGTCCACAAACTAATTATGTTGTAGATGTCTAGGTCCAAATTCTTTCGTGCGTTGAAAAAAAACTAAATGGACATGCCACCGTGCATAGAGAGGCACAAGCAATGTGTGTGAGGAAAATCCTGGCAGTGAAAAATTGCATAAATAAGACATGCTTGGCAATCGGGAGGTGAGGCGGTGATCAAGAGGCGACTACCTGGGAAACGAGGCGAAGAGCCCTCGTTCGATCCTGCTGCCAAGCGGAGTCGACAGTCATGCGGTTGGTTGCCATGATTTACCCGACATATCGCTGCCTCGCCTCCCGAAAGAATTTGAACCTATACAGCTACAATATAATTAGTTTGTGGACCTAAATGCTCACTTAAGAGTTTATGTACCTAGATGACCATTCTTAAATAGTTTGTAGACTTAGATGGTCACTTTAGGAGTCTATGTACCTAGATGACCATCCCTAAATAGTTTATGTACCTCTGGTGCATTTCACTCTTAAAAATATAAGTACGTGTTTGCCTGATATCTGATCCACGCCAGAGTGGACTCACGTGGTATATTTATGATTTTACTGAAGTTTCATATTTTGCCCGCGGCAACGCCGCGGGGTGCTAACTAGTGCATACATTAGTACAGAAAGTGAGAGGAGAGATCTCAAATCATGAGCTTGATGCGCCGACCATATCCATCCCTTTTATCGAAGTAGCGGTTCCAGAGCATGACGCCTGCATAGCCGGGCGTGTCCTGAACCAGCGGCAGCGCCCTGGAGAACAGCGTCTCGGGGTCCACCCACCCGTCGCTCGCCGCGTCCCTCGCCGCCGGCAGCCCGACGAACACCTTCGCCTTCGGGTTCCTCTCCGTCCATCCCAGCCACGACCCGTAGAACGGCCGCCTCTCGTCGACGTTGAAGGAGCACATGGTGTCGTTGTAAAAGCGCACGTGGACGCGGCCGATCAGCCCCGTCGCCAGCGCCACGTCGGCGCTCGTGTCCTGCCCGTCCATGCACCGCACCGTCGCCGTCAGGACCACCGCCTGCTTCTTCTTCGTCGTCTTCCCGCCGCCGCTGCTGCTGATGCTGTTGTATCCGGCGAGGCGCCGGGCTAGCTCGTCGTAGTTTGCCGAGCCGCCGTGGTCGATGAAGAGGTCGACGCCGTCGAGCACGGCGTCGCCGAACGGCCGGAACACGCCGTGGCGGCGGCGGCCGCCGAGGTAGGCGTGCCACAGGTGGTCGGCGACGTCGCGGGCCGAGCTGGCGGTGGGGAGGGAGTACTGGCCGCCGTCGCCGCCGATGGAGAGGAGCACGGTGACGTTCTTGGCGCGCTGGCAGTGCTTGACGTCGGCGCCGACGGCGGAGGCGTCGTGGCCGGAGATGTCGAGGTTGTACTTGCCGTGGCCGAAGGCGCTGAGGAAGGAGATGATCACCGTGGTGTAGAGGCCGGTGTCGCAGGCCTCCCTGAGGGAGCCTTCGTCCTTGTTGCGGCCCCAGAAGACGGTGAGCTGCCCCGTCTTGCCGGCGGCCGCTGGGCCGGCGAAGATGCAGAACGACATTGCTAGGATGGGAACTAGGATATGCAGGGGAGATGACCGGCGCTGAGACGTTGCCATCTTTTCACACTCTGCTTTGTTGCGGTAGGGTGTTACGTACTGAAGTTGTGCAGACACAGCTTCTTATACAGTTAAGAAACGATGCTCTCCTAGTGTGAACTTGTCCCCTTCTGGTGTGCGCCATGTCCATTCTTGTGTGCGCCAAGAAATGATTGGCCTTGGGTCGACGCGAGCTGTGTGCGATCCAAATTCCTGTTTGACTTTGAGACCATGTAGCTGGCTAGCACACTCTGACATTCAAACAGTTTTTGCTAAGCTATCCGTCCCCATAAAATTTCTTGCTCCCTTGGTTTTCCGATAATGGACGTTGCTGACTTTCAAACTCAATGTATGACCGATAACATTTCAATAATTCCTGTTTACCTTTCAGGCCATGTATAGCTAGCATATTTAAACAGTTTTGCTAATTGTTGCAGAGCATATCTAAGAGAGCCTCATAAATCTCTTTTCATTTAGTTATTGAGATTTTAGTTAAAAAAAAAAAACTATCTCCAACAGGGTCCCAAAACAACCTTTAATTTTTCCACAGCCCCTTAACTTTCCTCATTTATAGCTAAAAATTGGGGCCCCTATTCCTTTTTTTCTCCACTACAATTAATGTTTTTGTGCCCTCAAATGCTGATGTGGCCCAATCAAATTTATTTTTGTGGCCCAAATGCTGATGTGGCCTAATCAAATTTGTTTTGATCTACTTTTAGGGAATGGCTGTTGGAGGAGGGAGGACATGCCCCTCATAAATTTTTAGTTGCTCATAAAAATAAATTTATGGCATAAATTTTCTGGTTTCTCGAAGATGCTCTTAGTAACAGGAGTAGTTGACTTCGAAAATCGATGTTTGACCGATAACGTTGCAATAATCCATGTTTACCTTTGAGACCATGTATAGGTAGCACATTAAACAGTTTATCAACTTTTATTTAATAACAGGATCAGTTTAGCACATAAGAATAAATAAATATGCAACATTGTGGACATATTTCGAGGGAAATATAACAATACTGCTTTTACTTCCATCTTCTAGATACTAGTACAAATGCACGTGTGCCACGCACGTGATCAAGAAAAATGCACCACTTTGCAGGACCTTTGTAGCTTAAATTAAAATTCCAATACATCTTTAATGGAATATAAAAAGGGAGAAAATGTGGTACCATTTATTTATACCAAAATACACCATTAAACTTGTTGAAATTGAAACATGACATGAAAGCTAGTGCCAATTTATACATAAGCAAGACAACTTTGAATACAATATGTTTAACTTAATCCTTCTAATAAGAAAACATGATGCGTAATTGCATTCCAATCATTTACAATAGAGCTGGTAACATAAAATAAGTTAATAAGAAAAAAATGTTACATGCATTGAAATTATTTACAAAACATGCATTCCATGTAGGTGCGCATGCATTTCATTCTAAACGCCATATTTTAGATGTACCTGATAACAAAGTCTAATGTGGTAACAACAAACATTTTAATTAAGACAACACACTTTATATTCATAACTAAAAAATGCATATAATAATATAATTAATGAACTTTGTAACATGACAATGGCAAATTAGTGAAAACAATGGGTATTGATTCAAACTACGTGCAAAAATCAGAGTATATTGATGTTCCAACTACAGTATCTGTTATCAATCCTCTTATTAACATCACCAAGGAGTCGTACCAGAGAGATGTCAAGATCTTCGATCTATTGCTTTATGAGCTCTTTATCTTGGGCTTATACAATTGTTATAGCTCTCAACACCACGTGGCACATATCAGGCAAGAAAGATTACAAGGGAAAATGCTAAGACAAATTGGACTCCAGAACGGCAGGCAGAAGAAATCGGTCCATGCCTCCATGGCATACATTGTTCTGACAAGCTTTCCTGCCTGAAAAATAAAATTCATGAAGCAACAACAACAACCATTGCCAAGGCCACGATCCTACAAGCAGCATCTGTGACAGGTCCATCCATGAAGTGCAGCTGAAAGTAGAAAAATGATCAAGAGTATTAGAAAACAAAAATAGCTACATAAAGGCAGATTTCTTTCCACCTACTCACCAAGGATTTTTCTATGAAGAAGCATCTGTTACCGGCCACAAATCGCATAGGAGTACCTTTTAGCACATAAATACAGCTCCATCTGTCTCTATGTGTAATCAAATACTAAAGCAAGGTAATACAATCATTTATTTATAGCATCTAACATATGGCGTAAAGAACAAAAATAAGATGTATATATGTATTGCTAGAACTACTATCATGGTGTGAACAATTCATCATCCAGATGAGACCTCTGCAATCCAGTCACTGGATATGACCATGTTAACAAATCCTGCCCATCAACAAAGGTGGATTCAATGATGTCAGGAGGAGACAGGTTGTTCAGGATTTCCTCGAGACACAAAGCTCTGTGGTTTAATGGAAAAAAACAAGCAAGGCAACTATCTAATGACTAATGAGGAAACATCAATAGTCAGGCCATAGAATACACTCAAAATAAAGACATTGCAAATAACACCTGTCCAACTCCTCTAGGATTTTGGTAGGTTGTGACTATCCCTCTTATTCGTGCCAATAAAACTCATTTCATTCTTATCAAAGTACGGTCAACAAATGATTATACTCAAATTAAAGGGATGATGATGTATGATGTATAAACCACAATTAACCAAAGACAGGTACCGAACCCTGGTTTTGATACCTCAAGCATCTGCTCAACATCCACGACAGGTGCGGTTGCAAACAGAGATGATGCAACCAATCTGCAGGGTTGTTGTTTGACGCTCTACAGTCCATGTTCAGCCTAGCAATGCAGTAAAAGAAATTTTAGCTCCAGAAAGTATGCATACAAAAGTATTTAAACGAGTAAAGAAAACCAGACGGTAGTCATAGGATGCTTGATCATGAGACAAGCTTTTGGTCCAAGATATCTTGAGAGAAGGTACAACTGAACACTTCTCAGTCCCCAACCTCTGCAATCCAGTCACTGAGAGACAAATGTCTCGAGAACAATCTCTCCGGGAGGGGTAGGATTGTTACTTACCAATAACAGAAGATATTAAGGATTTCATTTCAGATGTATTTACACTCCATGTGAGATGGCCAGTTCAATTGCATCCCCTCTCGTGGCACAATCTGGTCCAGCCATAGTCATTATGCCAAGTCGTCTTGACACCGATACCCATGATGGCTTTGGGAGTTACATTGCGCAGTGTGATGCCATGCCATTACGACAACCAAGGCGGTAGGATCTCTTTGGTTAAATATAATGAATCAAATACCCATATCGAATTGTCGGGAGAAGGAACCAGAACAGGCATAAGAAATAAAAAAACAAGGCCATTTGACAATTTTTGCAGCAAGTTAGATCACAAATTCAGAATTAGTGAAACTCATATCCATGAAAATATTTAGAATTTGCTGGGGAAAACTTGTAATTGTTATGGCAAGCCTCCCATTACAAACAGATATTCAAAAGCTATTAACAGACTAATAAAGCAAAATCCCTAATCCCAAATATATATCATGCTCTTCCAGCGACACAGAAAAGTTGCCACCCACTATCATAGGTGGCGAGATGAGGTATATCACAAAGGTAAAAGTAAGCATTCCAATTAGTTTCAGCTAATAAACGTAGGAACTGGTTAGAGATGTCGGTGATCTAAATTCTAAACATGCATATCAATCGTGAAGGAATAAATGATGAGTCCTCATTTCTGTTGTACACCTCTCTTCCAGGTCCAGAATTTAATTAAAAAACAATTGATTATATACACTATGCTTCAAACCAATGAGGTGCATTGTCTGCAGTGGGCAAGATGCATTATCAGGGTTAAAAAAAAATTGACTGGTTAAAATGACCTATGACCTGTGAGGCTGTGAGTGTTTGTTACCTTCTAGCTGCACCATCCAGTAAAGCTTGTATGTATTATAAAGCTACACCATCCAGTAGAAGACCTTTCAATCAATAAATTTCATGCATTTTCGCTGGAGGTAATAAATAAGAAAGGGATAATAACCTTAAAGTTCTAAAATAGAAGGCTCCAAATAAGTAGTGAATCTGAGAGAGAAGAACGAACGGAACAAATTCCAGCGCTCTTTCTTTTAAGAAATGGAATAACATACCGAATTGCAGATATTCTTGCTCAAACCTTCTGCCCATGAACCTGTTGCAAGCATCTGGAAGTACAAGCAGTGAGTTCAACGTCCTCCTTAATTTGCTGATCTAAATGAGCACACCATCATCTAAAAATTGCAAACAACATTGTATAATTAGTGAGTTCAAAAGTTAAACTAATCTCTCTTTTGCATTCTCCATCATCTTTGACTACCAAAAAAGGTTAAAAAAACAAATTGCAATGGCTTAGCATCTATGGATTTCAGTTAACGAACCTGCTTGCAAAGAATATGGAACCAACTGATGGAATCGTAGATACTTTTGAACAGGTATAGGCGTGTAGCAGTGGGGAAATTCATCAAACATGTTGCAGGCAACACAGAAGTAACCTCAATGTCTTGCACTCCTCTGTAATGGCGACAGTGCTGCACCACGAACACTGCCACACCTCGACGGGGGAGAAGGGCGGCTTGTGCCTCCGCCCAGCACAACCTCGCCGTCGCCGCGTCTCCGCCCAGCCTCGTCGCCACTCCGCCCAGCCCAATCTCGCCGCCACCGAGCCTCCCCCAGTCTCCCCTCGCGCAGGCTGCGTAGCCCTTGCGCCTCGCCCCCTTTCAGTCTCGTCGCCGACCCCGACCGCCGGCGCCGCAACCCTAGCTTCCCTTCCTCTCCCTCTCTCTGCTGCTCGCCCGCTTGGTAATCGCGAGAAATTTGGGAAGGGAAGGAAGAACGGGAAGGAAAGGTGAGAGGAAATCGCGGAGGTAGGAGATCGCCGGGTGAGAAACAATGCCGGGTGCGAAAAGTTTTTAGGATGTCAGGTTTTTTGAACTAAATCTTACATGAGTAACGCTAAAAACGTCCCTCCTCTGGCGTGGGGCCGGGTTATGGTAGGATTAGACGGCAGATTAAGAAGGGAAGGGTGCTAATCAACGGTGGATAAGCAGGTGAGTAGATTCTGACAGGTAAAAAATATTTTTCTCCAAACTGATTCTTTAAGGGTTTAGATTTCAAAAATATTAGTGATCAAATGGGAATAGTGCAGTCAACAGTGACACGTACTGAAAAAAGGAGTGTAGCCTTGGAGTATCACTCAGCTCTGTTACTTTTTTTTTTTGAACCTCCACTCCGCTCTATTACTGGTGCAAGGTGGTGAATCCAGATTTGCTCATAGTCGTGCAAATAAGCAAATTACCCAACTCCTAGCAAAACATTGACAATTGGTACAAAAATGAAAACCCATTATTAATTAATCGTTCTGATGCACTTTATTCATTATTAAGAATCTATGGGATTATTATGAACTGCAGGCGAACAAGCCTGCATTACATGGACAGTACGTGATAGAACATTCAGTGCATAGTTTTGCTCTGGAGTCTGGATCGATCTTCTCAGACCACGCCGTGGATGGCACGGCCGAAACCCGTTTGCTTGTCGTAGTACCTGTTCCAGATCACCACGCCGCCGTAGCTGGCCTCGTCCTGCACCGACGGCAGCACGCTCTCGCGCAGCGTCTCGGGGTCGATCCATCCTCTGAACTCGTCGGCGGCCGCCAGCCCCAAATGCAGCTGCGCCGGGAGCCGAGACGACGACGACCACTGGTGCCAGGCGCCCCAGAACGGGCGCAACTCGTGGTAGTCGTAGCCGCAGCTGCCGTCGCCGTAGAACCGCACGTGCAGGCGCTCGATCAGCCCCGTCTTCTCCAGCGCCGACGGCTGCTCGTCGTCGAACACGGCCGCGCATGGCGGCGACGCCGTCAGGCGCACCGCCTTGCCGCAGCGGCAGCGGCGGTGCCGGCTGGCCAGGCTCCTCGCGAGCTCGCCGTTGTTGGTCAACTTCAACGCGCCGCGGTCGAGGTAGAAGTCGATTCCGTCGAGCACGGAGTCGCCGAACGGCCGGAACACGCCGCGGCGGCCGCCTCCGCCGAGGTAGGAGGAGGAGAAGGAGGAAGCTGCAGGATAGAGAGGTGGCTACATGAGGTGAACGGCGTTGGAGTGCCATTGCTTGCTTACACTGCTTTCGGTTGAACGCGATGGTAGTGTGCAAGCGGTGCTCCGTATATATATATGTACTTTATACTGGTCTCTACCACACGACTAGGTACACTGCGAGAGAATCTGAAGACGGCGGCGCAAGGACATGGAACGTACGACAATGGAAGAGGCACGCGGGTTGGGACTGATCAGAGTCAATTCTGGCGTGCTCTTCATGCGGGGATGCAGCTCGTCTCCTCATGCAGAGCACAAAACCTTGTATTGTGCCACGAACTGAAGCTGCACATTTTTTTTTTCCTAAGGAACACATTGTTTTGTTTTCTTAGCTGCGCGCCGCGCCAAGCCATGGCCTGTTGATTATTGCAACTTTTCCCCTTGCTCCAACCAGCAAGTGCAATCCAGCCGTACAATGGTAGCATGAGCAAGTTGATCCCTTTTCCAAAAGACACGTGCGACTCTATTTTCAAAACAAGAATAACCATCAAAGACCTACCAGGAAACTATCAATGTGCGGCCACACAAGTCTTATTGATCAATATGCACAACATTTTGAAGAAAGCTTCTAATATGCACAACATTTTCAACAAAGCTGGATAAATAAAAGATCTACTAAACTGAAGAAATTGATTTCATTTAGAATTATTCATCAATCAATGACACATAACCAAACATCCCTTCTCAGAAAACTACACCAGAGAGAGAAATGTAAGAATGCCCCAATCTTAGTTTCTTCATAAACTCTACTATCCAATTGCCTAATCAATAGTGTCCTTAAAAACTGCTATTCTCTTCGAAATCAGGATACATTGCACCTGGTCCATTAGATCTTGACAGTAAACAAATGTGAAATCCTCCAATGTAAAATCACCATTTTAGCCTTAAGCCTTGCAAAAGGCAGTTGTAAACAATTCATCCATGATGATAGAAACTAACAACCTATACTTGACATCCCTAATTAAGCATGTATACTAAGGAGTGATAACCTCTATTGTACACAACCTTTTGTTCTCAAGGACATACTAGTGTAACGAAATGCCCATAAATTATAAGATTCTAAGTAAAATAAAACACAAAGTATCGAATACAATTATTAGATCCCGTGAGATAAGAGCAATGTTTAGGTCCACTAAATTTGTATAATTTCTTTGGGTAAGAAAAGCATTAACGAGCTAATCTTGTGAGCAAATAAATAATATGTACTCCTTTATATTTCTTGATAGTATCATTCCTAAAATGTATTGAAATCAACAAACACTCTAATACTACATTGTTTGCAGTTGTCATTCAAATCTCATTAAGAATGATATTTTTTTCTCTATACCCATTATTGGGACATCTATCTCATCATGTTGGGAACCTGCAATCCCTTAAGCTAAATGTTAGTTCTTTGAGATTACACATGATTTCTATTTCCATGGTACTCACACCATAGATTTATTGATGACTTATAGGGCACCAATAAACTCCCTACAAATCCATGATTTTTTTTCTCTTTAATCCAGAAAAGGTGCAAGGCATAATGTGCGATATGTCCACTTTTTGGAGACACACGATATAGATATTTTTGCCAAGTATGCATGGAGGTACAACAATAGATTAGATGGTGTTTTCGAACTCTAGCAGTTGGAGTCTACATAATGACACAAACCTTTGTAACAATTATCAGTTGAATACATCCTCGGATGTAGATTCTAGGAAATTGTAATTTATTTGATAAATAATAATTTCTGTATATAAGGATGTGTATTAAAATAAAAAGGAACATAAATAGAGAAATACAAAATTTTCATGATATTGCCAATTGGAAATGAAGGATTTATAATTGCAAAAATATTTTGGTTTCCCTATAGGAAATTTGTATCGATTAGAAAAATAGTCTGGGTCCATACAATACGTGATGTTTCTTTTTTATACATTGACATGTTATCCAAAGATTGCCTTTGATTGAACACTTTGTTTCCTATTGTACTTTCTACAGTTTACAAAGTACACAGAAAATATTGTGTTTTGAATTGCTTTGACTACACTAATTACCTTTTATGTAATTTGCAAATCATTAGTGCCAATATCTGAAGACATTCTTGATAGTTAAAATTTAAATAAAATTTGGAGTTCATCATACATGCAGTGGATGGTGTAACAGATCCTACACGGAGTGGTCCCTCAGTCGCATGGAGCAGATCAAATATTCTTCTGACATACGGCAATGTATTCTGGTGAAAATGGATTGTGTAAACATTTTCACCTCCAAAGTAGCTCCGGAAGTTTTTCACAACTTGGCATTGACGCGCTGTTAACTATCACGTGAAGGTTCATGGAAATCCGCTTGATTCTGTCAATATTAAATGGTCCGTTAACTTGGCAGTGCGAGCTAAAGCTAACTATCAGCCCCAGTTTGCACATCCTTGCTCAGGCAGCAACGACGAGCTAAACACATTTGAACAATACGAACAATTACCTTGTGATGCCATCACTATTTCTCAAGTAAGAGGAGAACCTAGTGGGGACGAAGTCATCACCACGGAAGAGGTACCGGGGTTCCCTTTGAGAGGAAAAAAACTCGACCTGCCGGGGGAAAGACCGCCCCCGACGGCATTTGCTTAAGGAGAAGAGCCTCTCACGTAGGCCGAGAAAACCCCCGAACCCTCTCCCCGATCCTACAGAGGGACTCAGCTGGCCGCTGTGAGCTTCGGCGCGAGTCTTTACCATATGCTTTGACCCGGGGAGGACGAGGGGATTTTTTTCTCGCACTGCAGCTCTCGCTACAGTGCAGTACGTCACCCAAGCTTCGAACCCGGGCGGGCACGCTGCAAGCCAGTGGCCTTTGCCACTGCGCCGCGCGCGCCTCCGCCCTTTGAGAGGAACATCCTTCTTCCTCTTCTTCATTGATGTACAGAGAGCTTGACTGCATTACCTTCTTCTTCATGTCAACCGCAATCATCCAGATAACATGGTGGTCCTCCTCCTTCAGCAGGAAGCAAACAACATGTGGATCAACCAAGCTCACCACAGGAAAACGTGGCTTCACCTGCGGAAGGTTACTTTGGGCAGGGCCATAAAGAACGAAGAACTCATTAGAGTCCATGGTGATGCCGCGATCCATCCATTCACCTTGGCTGAAGTTAAGAGTCCATGTTTTTATGGTGAAGGCAGAAGAAGGAGAACCTTTATGAGCTGCCATGACACAGACGAGCTTGATTATGCCAGTATGGATGACGCTGACGCACCGAAACAGGTCAGGGGTCAATGCATCGATAAAGGGGCGGCGACATTGCAACGCCTCAGCAGGCAGCGGGATGTACTGGAGCTGCGGACTTTCAGTGAGGACGTCGATGAGAAGCAAGCCCTGGTAGTAGTCGACCCAGCAGAGGCGCCGTTTGTCGACGGCGACGACGGTGTCTGACCAGAAGGAGCGTAGTTTCTTGTTCAGGCCGGAAGGGATAGGCAGCTTCTTGACCCTCCACTCCATGCTGCTGTTGTCCCTTGAGCCTGATCGAGGCGCATGGTGGTGCAGCACGCAGAGCTCGACGTCCTCCCAGTAACGGTGTCCAAGATCGGCCACCGTGAACTCGCCATGGTTGCCTTGGCAGAGGAGGCCCATATCTTGGTCCATCATGGTCCGCTGCCGTTGGTTCCGGTACGGTCTGAACATCTCATCAACCTGGGGGTTTACGGCGCCACCCTCGAAGCAAGGGGGCAGCCTAATGAGTGATGGCGGTGAGGAGAAGGCGGCGGTCGAGTAGACGAAGTAGTCGAGGGGGAAGCAGGAAGCGTAGTGCCACGTCTCAGGGTCCTCGAAGGGGACAGTCACCTTGAAGAGGATGGAGTTGCGGTGGGCGGTCACGACGTTGGGCTCCATCATCTTGATTGCCGGCCTGCCCGTCCAGTGGAGGTACAGACGGGACAACTAGCGCTGCAAGCGGGGCGGGATGCGGGCGCCCGCGTCGCGCGCCGCATCAGCCCGCTTCGGCTGTTGCGGCTGATGCGGCGGCCCGCATGCCGCCGCTTGCTGTTGGCGGGCTGCCGCAAGCCGCCGCAAACTAGCCGCACATGTCTGCCGCTTGCATGTCACGGTCTGCCGCTTGCATGAGCTGCGAGATTCTCAGAGCAATAGTTCCCCATCGCCCGCTCCGGGTTGCGTTGGTCGACGTCGACGAACTCTGCACCAGGCCGGCGAATGGGGACGGCGAACAGCGCGGTAGCGAATGGCAACGGCGAACTGCGCGGCAGCGAATGGTGACGGCGAACTACGCGGCGGGGCGTCTCGGCGGCGGCGCGAGCAAGCAGGGCAGAGTTGCGGAGTTTGCGGCGCCGCGGGTCCCGTGAGCCGCTCCGCATCGACCCGCCATGGTCAAGCGGGCTGGTAAACGGGTCGTATGCGGGCTTGCGGCGTGGGCCGGCCCAGTGGCGTTGCGGCGCGGCCCGCCCCGCTTGCAGCGCTGGGGACAACGCCGGGGGGTCGGCAACCCTGAGGGAGACACGGATTGGCCGGCCGACGCAGTCGTCGGAGATCTCCGATGTCGTGGCGTCCCCTTCAACGACCCCGTGCCTCCTACTGGTGCGGTGGACGAAGCGGTCCAGGACCAGCCAGCCCGGGCCGCGCGTCGCCTGAGAAGATGGCTCCCTCCGGACCAGGGCGCGCCGCGGCTGAGTGGCAGGGGACGGCACCAAGCACGGGCCAGGGGGGCGCGCTGCGGGGGCGCCGGGGACTTCACCAAGCATGGGGTGGGGGGGCGCCGCTGCGGGGGCGCCCGGGACTTCACCCAGCACGGGCTGGGGGCGCGCCGCTGCGGGGGCGCCGGGGACGGCGGCACCAAGACCGGGTCGGCAGCGCGAGGCGGAGGAGAGGCGGCGGGTCCCACCAAGCCCGGGCCGGGGGAGCTCGACGGTGGAGAGGCCGAGGGCTCCACCAAGTCCGGGCCGGGGGGCTCCATCTGGCTCCCGAGGGCTCCTTCAATTGCCGCACCCGACGCGACGCACGAGAGCAGGGGAAGCGGATCGCAGCAGGCTAGGGCTCGTCTCGAGTCGCGGCGGCGGGTGGAGGGAGGGGATCCATGGATGAGGGGGGCAATGGATGACGACAAGCGTCTCCACGGCCACGGCTCACCCAAATCATTGTACACGATGCCAAAGGACCTTTGTGCCCTCCGGAGTCCTGGGTTCTGCCGCTCCGACTTATCCTCGTTCCGTGTTCAAGACAAAATTGAAGCATCTCCAAAATTCAAAGCTAATACCTCTTTCTTTTCAAATATTTCTATATATACTACCTTGTCAGACCAAAATTTTCCGTTTCTCTGCCTTCCCTAATAATATTTCGTTCGAGTTATTCTCAATTTCCACTCGTAGACTTCTCAAATCAACGCGACAAGAGGAGATCTATACGGATCCGTTTGGATGTAGATATTGGAGGCCTTGGAATTGAATAGGGTTTAATACCACATCAGCCTAGGCATTGAAATGAGCTTAGTGCCAATTGCGATAGTTTGGATGTAGATGGAATTGAGGGCTAGAATTCAACTCAGAGGCTAAATTCGGCAATGAAACTCAAGAACATGATGGAATTTTTGTGTTCTTGTCCACCATTGGGTTGCAAATTTCATCTAATTTTTTAAAAATATTTTTGTTTCAAATTTTCTTTTCTTTTTTTTTTGAAATTTGAATTCCCAAACCAGACCGTTTTTTTTTTTTGTTTTTCCGGTAACCGACTGTTTTGCAATCATATTTTTGTTTCAAATTTTCAATTTTTTGGAATTTTGAATTCGAAAACCGGACCGGACTGTTTTTTTTTTTTTTGTTTTTCCCGTAACCGGTCTGGTTACCGACGGTTTCGCAATCATATTTTTGTTTTAATTTTAAAAAAATCATTTTTTATTTTGAATTCAAAAATCGGCAATCACTGATGAAGACGCTCCAAAGCCACTGAATTCAGAGGGTCGGGCCTCTGAATTGTGGACAGGGTAACTCAATTATATTTCAATGCCATGGAATTAGGCCTCCAATGCCAATTCCTAATTCCGGCGACATCCAAATATTGGAATTGGCTGAACCCAATACCAATTCCTAATTTCAGCTCTCAATTCCAACATCCAAACGCTACATACGAGAAATTTGAGTATCTCCCTTAAAAGTAATTTTTCTCCTCTTCTCTGACAGTCTTTTTTTAAATGTAGATCAAAACACTTTAACTGAGCCAGCTTTAAAATTCCCTGCACAATTAGCATCGGTACGTGCCTCCAGACATCAGCTTCAAAATTATGAGCCTCTAGCACCTCAGTGATGTATAAAAAAAATTCCACATCAATAACGAAAGCAAAACGTCAGTGATGATTTCTTCAATCTTAAAAATTTATCGTTCAGTATTAAAAAATGCTTATAGAAACAAAGTTTGTGTACGTGTTCATAAAGATGAGTGTGTGCGCGTCGTACTGTGTAATTGTAAAAAAAAAAACACTGACTGAGCTGCGTCATTTAAACCCGCAACAACTTAATTCTATCAGAAAATAAAAGGATTATAAAGACCCGTGCTTTCCATCTATGATGTACGTACATGGGCCTTACAGTCGATTGGGCTGGGCTCCAATTTTCTTTCCTACTAGTCTTTCCTCTAATCAATGTTCGGCGGGCGGGGCTCCAATTGTTTAGCCGGCTGGGCTCTAATTTTGCAATCGCCGCTGGGCTCTCTGTCGTCTCTTTCTTCTTGGGTGTCGCAGCGAAGGTGCTGTGAAGAACCGCATTGATGCCTCCATCTGAACTGAAGCTAGGTAGTTCACAAAAACTATACTAGATAAATTTATCAGTCTACGTTCAGAGCTGCAGTCACGTCTATTTTCATTGGTATTTATACTGTAAAAGTAAGAGCAACTCTAACATACAAGTAGAAATACATGTTTTTTCTCTAAATATTGCTAGTGCTATTGAAAATGACTTTACAACAGTCTCTCCAAATCCCCCTCCAAAATAGTTAACTGTTCATTTCACTTTTCTAGCTAGCAATATTTAGCTAGAGACATCCACTCTTTATTCATTCTTCCCATTGACCTTTGGTGGTTTAAAGAGTCTGTTGGTTTACTTCAGCTTTTTTCTATGTTTTTTTATTTTAAAGACTAGCTAAAATCAAATAATTTAAAATATATTTTACATAATCTCTTGGAGTTGGTCTAACAAATGCTTCTCATACACTTACCTTCAGTTTTGCTTCCCCGTGTCATCAGCTTGCTTCAGGTACGATGGCTCATCCCTTCGACACGTGCGGATTGTGCGGTCTTAATCGGCAAATATCCCTCCTAATTCCTGAACTGCATCCGCATGGTACGATGGCCCTAATAAAATTGATACATGAGTCCATTATGTGCATTGGTCTATAAGCCCAGTTCCCTCAAATTGTATAAACTGATCCATGAATCCATGGTGTGCATCAGTAAACATGATTTTTTTTCGAATTTGTTTTTGGGACAAGCATATATGATTATAGAAGCATCGAAAGAAAATAAATGATCCAGATACGGTAAGCCACAGCACGAAACTATTGTTGAGGAGGTACAATTTTTCTTGTTTTATCTTATGTTGCTATGCAATAATACACATCTTGGCAAAATAATTAGTATGAACTGTTGCAATGTCTTTAACACTTTAGTCAGTATGTATTTCGCAGGGCCTCTAAAATTTCTGGGACGGCCCTGCTTGTACCTATATAAAATAAGCACAAAACCGTCTGTCAGCTACTCAGCTTCCATGAGTGCTTTGTTTCTCCTCTTGAATTCCTTTCGTTTCGACACTCATGCAACGAGAGAACTCAGAGAAGCTACGCACAGCCCAACGATGATGGTAAGGATGAGTGTGGCAGCTAATTTGTGGAGGATAGATAAGAGAAAAATTAATTGCTTAGGAGAGAAATCAGAGCCCAGCCTAAGGGGCAGGGTCATACTACAACACAAGAAGCATTTTCTATACAGCACCCGTGTGCTAGAGCCCGTGAAGCATCCAACTTTAAAAGTCTGCAGAGCAAAAATCCTACAGTCGCTTCTACTTCTTTCTCCTCCTCCACCGCCGCCGCGCCACTGTTTGTGCTGCCAGCGGCTCCGCGCAGCACCAGTGTGCGCCATCGTCGCTCCACCCAAAAGCCCCGCATGCCGCCCTGCACCACCCCGGCCTTTGCTTGCTGGCGCTAGCGCCCGCCATATGTGTCGCCACTCCTCAATTGTTCCAATAATAATAGTGGTGGTTTTGAGACCTTGTTAGAAATGAGTTATGACTACTCCATAAATATCTGAATAGAGAGTTTTTTGGGCTCTTTTGGAGATGCTATGAGAGACGAACTAAAAATCTAAGAACAACCCACAAATTAACCTAACATGTGCCTTCTTTCCTCCAATACGACATATCCCACAAACCACAACGAAGACCCGTCTGCCATATGGATAGGTCCCCGGCCTTGGACCATTATAGAGATTGCCCAGAGCCATCACCCCCGCCTCGGGCCTTGATGACGATGGCACAAATGTGACATCCTGGCCCAAGGCCTTGAAGAGCTGCCAGGTGTATGGGCCCATAGTGGTCATACAACATGGCACATGTGCTGGCACTGGACGCACGGACGTGGTCAAGAATGGACGTTTCTGGCTTAGGGTTGACCGACGAGGACGTCGGTCTTCTAAGAGGGTGAGTACGTGACATCCTTGTTCAAGGCTTAATTAATAAGATTGATAGAATATTCATATCAACAAGTTGCAACTTCTTTTCCGGAAACTCATTTCGAAAGAACTCCGAGGTTAAGCGTGCTTGGTCTGGAGCAATTTTAGGATGGGTGACCGACCGGGAAGTCCTTCTCAGGTGCACGCGAGTGAGGACGACAAAGTGCGTAGAAAAGACTTGTGTTGGTCTGTGAGGTGAGTCTTGAGGTCCTAGAGAGTTGCCAAGTGTGCGAGCCCAGCCTCGGGGAGGCGGGATGCTACAACAAAGCTGCCACTGTAGCATTCTTCCTCCTCGCCTAGCACACTGCCCACCACCACCTTACCCAGCCACCCTCGCCTCAAGCGTGTCTTTACATGCTGCCACCTATGCACTGCAACCTCATAAGTAGAGCCCTCCTGACACCACCGCCCTCACAAACGCTACGCACCATGGGGACGGTCGGCTCGGAGCCACCGCTGTCACTCGGAGTGAAGAGGAAATAGAGAGAGTGACAGTTAGGGTTTGTACCCTTTTATAAGGCGAACGCATGATGTGTGTCGGGATGAACTTGAGAGGCCAAACGGCCCAAAAGCCAGCCCAGGCCTATTTTAGAGAAACAAAGGAAGAAAGAAAATCCATGTCACTAAAAAAAATCCATGAAAATTTTTTGGGCTCCCTAAGGTTTATATAATTCTGATTTGAAGTGCACCCAGAGTTCGACGCACAATCCATTGTTTTTTTTTTCTTTCCAAACCATTCCCATGTTTGTTCTGAAATTTACACCCGGGTCCTGATTTTTTGTAGATGCCCCTATACTTTCTGGAAACATTTTATTTAGCATATAATACCTAAGAAAATAGGAAATATGTCAAAAACATAGGAACTTACTATTTCTACAGCTTAAACCTTCTGTTTGTGCGTATGAACTGTATAGATCATGTCTTTTTTTTTTCAAATCACGGCTAGTCCTTTGCTCTCGTAGGCTGTAGCAACACAAGGGTAAATTTCTAGTTCTCCACTGAGAGCATGTATACAATTGAGATGTTAAATCACATGGCGCTTGTATAAGAACTTTACTTTGTTTTCTGGCAAAATGAGAAAATTATTGGTTATTTTTCACGTCAAATGTCATTGCTCGTATAGAGGAGAAGGTGATAGTGGCATGTATGGATGAATGCCGCCTAGTCACACGGCATTGCAACTGCGGCTACGTTAAATACGTTAAATGCCGCCTAATCAGACTTTTTGCAAGCTATGGCATCAAAAATGCACTAGGCAGCTAAAGCAGGGACTACAGGACAGCTAAGGTTCGGTGAAAACCAAATGGAGCGGACGCATACCGCAGTTGCAAGTTTGTAAGGTGTGCGGCATGGTGGCGGCTAAGGCTGAAAAAATAGCTCAAGCTCGACAAGCTACTCGAGCTTGGCTCGAAGCAGGCTCGGTTCGAGCTCGGCTCGACAGACAAACGAGCCGAGCTCAAGCCTGTTGTAAAGCTCGCGAGCCTTGGCGAGCCGAGCTCGAATAGCTTGTTCAAGCTCGCCAAATCCTGTAGCCTATGTACACTTGATGCTCATTCGGCCAAGCTCGGCCCAACAACAAAATAGAAAGACTGTGGCCCAAACCTTGATGCTGTCCAGCCGCACCCGCAAGCAATGGAGTAAAAAGAAAAAAATGCTATCCAGCCGCAATATCCCAACAGCAGCTGCTCCACGATTCGATTCACCTACAGCGAGATCTCCCCAACGCAGATGGATATCGCCCTTCTAGATTTCTCTCCCGTCGACCTCCGTATGCAGTTCATACAACTAATTTGTTTCTCCCGAAGCCAAATCTTGCCTCGTGGGCAGGCTGCTTGAGCTGCCTTTTGAAGCTCACCAATCTCCATGGCTACTGCTATCAGGCTGGGATGAGAGAGCAGAGACCGCACGCCGCGCTTAGAGCCTATGCGCTGCTTGGCGAAATAGCGGCGGCCGCAGGGAGGCAGGTCCCCGGTGCTGGTTTTCCTCGAGCCTGCTCGAACCGAGCTCGAGCCTTCGCGAGCTTCTGGCGAACCGAGCTCGAGCCTGCGTAGAAGCTCGGGGTGATTTCAGGCTCGGCTCGGGCTCGGCTCGGGTGCCTGTCGAGCTCGAGCTTGAGGCGCCAGGCTCGCTCGAGCTCGGCTCGTTTACAGCCTTAGTGGCGGCAAACAAACAACCCCTAAGAGCGTCCCCAATAGTAGAGTTAGTTAAGAGGCAGCTGCTAGTTCTTACAAACATTTAAAGAGGAGTGGAGTCCATGTTTAAGTCTCCCATTTTTCTTAGAGGCTGCCCCTTGAGGAAGAGTTAGCTCTTTTCTCTCTCTTCTTTTCTTCCCATAAACAATTTTAAAAGTTAGCTAAAAAACAACCATTAGAGACGTTCTAAAAGTAAGTATATTAGACTACCCACAGTGGTGAGCAAAACCGGTGCTGAAACACTCTCTTTCCTGTTTCAGCACCGGTGCTCTCCACTGCAGGCGGTGCTTAAACGAAAACTTCTCAGCTTGCGGATCATGTTCAAGCCTCGACGCTGAGAAATAAAAAATGAGTAAACAAACTCGACCTCGGGTCCGCTCGGTTGCTCCGCGTCCCTTTCCTCCGGTCCGTCGCCGTCTCGTCGGGCGCGGTCTTCCGGCGTCGCGGCGCCTCAGTCCGCCGCCAGCGCCTCCTTGCGAGGTCGCGAGCTGCCCTGTCCTCCCTCCCAACCCGCAAAGCCTTGGGTTGTGGCGTCTGCGAGCGTGGAGAACGCCGCCTCAGAGGACTCCAGCACGGCCTGGGCCCCGAGCGCCCCGGCGTCGCGGCAGGTGAAGGAGGGCAGCGACAGAAGCGATGGATTCCCTCCCTCCTCCTCTATGGCACGAAGGAATTTCAGGGACGAATTCGGGGAAGCTCATCGATTTGGGAGGAATATCGGAGCCTCGTCAGGGCTGAGGCGTGTTTCCATGGCATCAGGTCCCCGTCGTCTTCCTCCATCGCGCCGGGTCCCCGCCCTCCTCCTCCGTGGCACTCGATTCTGGCTCTTCTCCTCCATGGCCAGATGCAGGTCCCGGCCCTTCTCCTTGTTCAACTGTGCAATTCCCATTGGATCCATAAAGCAAATGATACGTATTGAAAGATTTGGGGGACGGCACCTTGATTACTTGGGCTGAAGAGATCAATTTGGAAGGAATTTCGGCAGGAGTTGCGAGGGAGTGAGAAGGAGCGTGGAATCCTCTCGCGCTAAGGAAACGGAAGGGAAACAGAGATGGCCTCACATGTACAGTTCGGCATCGGTGCCGACCGCTGCGGGTGTTCGCTCGGCTCTCGGCATCGCCTTCGAGTGGCCCACAAGTCAGGTTTTCGGCACCGGCACTACTGTGGATAGTCTTACGTGGCAGAGAGAAAGCCAGAGAGAGAGAGAGAAAGAACCGAGCATTAAATAGTAGCGGGCTCCGCCACCATCAGTGCTGGCTCTAGCACTCTAGTCGCCGGCAGCGGGCGTAACTATAATGCTTGCTTTAAGTTTGCAATTAGATGGACACGAATCAAAGCAATATTACCTATTTCCCTTACATCAGGCTAGTGTTCATCTCAACCAGATATGGTAGCGGCGGTTAGATGCTGGAGTGGACAGCGAAGCCTTTCAAGTCCCAAAGGCTTATGACTAATGGCCACACGTATGAAAAAGCAAACTGAGCGTAGCTCAGATTGTCCAGTTTCTTGTGGTGGAACGTACCCATCCGGGTTCATGTCTTCGACTGTTTAATACTACAAAATGTCTCAATGGTATCAGGACGATATATAGGGACATAAAAAAAATATGTGACTACAAAAATATAAGTCATTTTGCCAACCTACATTGTACTTGTTTATTAGCCGCGCTGGCTCAATAAGGTTATAAAGGAATCAGGTCTAAAATGCAACTGACTCCCTTTCTTCTGGTCAATAAGCCGATTGCCTTTTAATAGAATACAGAGTAGGTTCTGCCTTTGTAGCCGATTGCCTTTGTAGCCGACTGGCTGGTTAAATCAGTAGGATAACTTAGAGCGTCTGAATGGCTGACTCTAGTGCTGGCAATTAGGATTGTTTATTAGAGAAAAAGAAAAGAAGGAAGGTAACTAGCTCTTGCTCAAGAGCTAGTTGGGATGGTGGAAGATATGCTTTGTATGGATACAGGAGACGCTAAACCTGGAGGATCTCAATCTCGCGAGAGATGGCATGCTCCGGAGGAGGGTTGGTGCAAACTGAATACGGACAGCTCCTTTAGTGTTGAGTCCTTGTCTGGTGGTGGCGGCGCGGTGCTAAGGGATAGTGATGGGGTGGTGCTGGTGGCGGAACCTAGATGGCATGCGCAACTACTTGATATGATCACAGTCGAGCAGTGGCGGAGCCACATTGATGCATGGGTATTCCTAGGAATACCCAACTTTTTTTTGCACAAAATCAAGTATACATAGTGCATAAATATACAGCTATATATTGGGGGCAAAAAGGTCGAGTATTTGAGCTGTAATCAAGGCGTCCGTCTCACCTCCAGCCCATTACAGCTACAGCTCATTACTGATTTCTCCCTCTACGACATTTGCTCTGCTTGCCACTACTTGTCTTCTTCAGTTCCCGATGATAGTAGTATTTTTTGGAGTAGCAATCTTCATGTCCGGGATGGTTTGTCAAAACCATGGTTATTTGGTTCCATTTGGATCGTTTTTTCGTGGGACAAAGGGAATGGAGTAGTGATTTTTGTTTTGTCGGCCCCCTCTAGCTTACAATCCTTGGCTCGCTACTGCTATTGCACTTAAGCGTTTTTTTTTTTTTTGTGAGATGGGAATACCCAGATGGGCTGTTGATATATAGCGGTGGCACGAGGCATCAACATAGTCATTTAGAGATGGACAATCTCACTTTGGTCAACTACTTCAAAGCTGAATGAGGTGGTCGATCTACTATTGCTGGTCTTTGGCATGAAATTAGAGAGCTGGGCAGGTCTTTTGCTAGTTTTTGTATTTCTTTTGTTAGGCGTAATGCTAATTCAGCTGCACATTGCTGTAATACTCGAGTGTGTTCATGAGTGGATGATGCTCCGAACTGGCTCATGGATGTCACATCCAAAGATTGTAACCTTGCCATGAGTGAATAAAAGCTCTTGTGAATTGCCCTAAAATAAAGCGCCTACGGTGCCATAACAAGTTTACAACAAGATGGCGGCTACCTACCTTGGGTTAATTAGTGCACCCCAGACTCATTTATTTACGAGTGATGACTTCCGATGATCCAATATATATGGGTTGTCAACATTTTTGGGTCCCCAATGCAGGGTCCACCATCACATCGCCAACTATTGTGCCGTATACAATCGATCGGAAGAAAACTATTGTGCAGCATACCACTGCACCGCGTCGTCTACCACCACACCGTCGATTGCCGTGCCGTCCACCACCGCACCGTCAAACCGCCACGCCATTCAGCACCAGTCGACCACCGTACCGCCTATGCAGTTGGAAATGAAGGATTTATAGCTGCAAAAATGTTCGTGTTTCCCTATAGGAAATTTGTATGGATTATGGCATGTACAATAAGGTGATGTCAGCCGTCTAGGGAGACTACACCTAGAATGTTGAGTGATGTGGATGAAAGAGAAAAAGGAGAGAGAAGAATGTTGTCTAGTAATTATTAGACGGCTCAAATGCTGTCTAATAGACGGCTCATTGCTGTCTAAACCATTGTAGGTGAGGTTTTTGTTGTCTCTAAGTTGGCATATGGTTCTTTTAGACTACCTTTTTCAGACGATGCATTGTGAGGTTTTTTTTAAACCCGTCAAGGAGTGACTTGAACGTGTTTTTCAGACAACTGCCATCTGGACCACTGTACAT
The DNA here is from genome assembly GCA_007726485.1 of Eragrostis curvula. Classification (NCBI taxonomy): domain Eukaryota; kingdom Viridiplantae; phylum Streptophyta; class Magnoliopsida; order Poales; family Poaceae; genus Eragrostis; species Eragrostis curvula. The sequence goes on along the minus strand of CM017440.1, from coordinate 857,668 downwards.
GCCCTTAGGCGAAAGGGCTGGCTCCATACAATACGTTATTCTATCTTTTTCACATTGACATGCTATCCAAAGAGTACCTTTGAACACTCTGATTTCTATTGTATTTTATATAATTTACAGAGTAAACAAAAAAAAAGTATTTTCAATTGCTTCGAGAAGAATGTTTTCCTTATATAATTTTCAAATATTTAGTACAATATCTAAAGAGATTCTTGATCGTTAGAATTTAAATAATCTCTGGAGCACCTAACATGATCCTCACATGCATGGTGGTGTAACAGATTTAATTCCACCCTAGCCAACATGATATACTCGGAGTGGTCCAGCAGTTGCAAGGAGCTGACCGAATTTTCTGCTAACACACAGCAGTATATTCGTAAACATTTTCAACTCCACAGTGGAGTTAGTCATGATGACCACACTACGCAGGCTGAGCAGTTCAACCTGAAATCATGAATCAAGCTCAGGATGTTTCTCACAACTTGGTAGTCTTGTGCTGTTCACTATGCTCATGTGAACTTTCAAGGAAATCTGCTTGCATATATCCCTTTGAGTTGTACCGATCAACAAGCTATATGTGTTGGAGTATGTTAAAGGAGCAAGTTTTTTTGCATATCGATCACATAAATATTTTTTCAAAATACAGTTGATTCTGTCAATATTAAATGGGCTTGAAGATTAATTTGTGCCCACTAAAACAATCATCAGTACGGGTTTGCACATCTTTACTCAAGAAGCGACGACGAGCTAAACACATATAAACAAAAGGTATGATTACCGTGTGATGCCATTATGATTTCTCAAGTAATAGGAGAACCTACTGGGGATGAAGTCATCACCACGGAAGATGTACCGGCGTTCCCTTTGAGAGGAACATCCTTCTTCCTCTTCTTCATTGATGTACAGAGCGGTTGACTGCATTACCTTCTTCTTCATGTCAACCGCAGTCATCCAGATAACATGGTGGTCCTCGTCCTTCAGCAGGAAGCAAACAACATGTGGATCGACCAAGCTCACCACAGGAAAACGCGGCTTCACCTGCGGAAGGTTACTTTGGGCAGAGCCATAAAGACCGAAGAACTCATGAGCGTCCATGCTGATGCCACAATCCATCCATTCACCTTGGCTGAAGTTAAGAGTCCATGTTTTTATCGTGAAGTCAGAAGGAGAACCTTTATGAGCTGCCATGATACAAACTAGCTTGATTATGCCAGTATGGATAACGCTGACGCACCGAAACGGGTCAGGGGTTAATGCATCGATAAAGGGGCGGCGACATTGCAACGCCTCAGCAGGCAGCTGGATGTACTGGAGCTGTGGAGTGTCAGTGAGGACGTCGATGAGCAGCAAGCCCTGGTAGTAGTCGACCCAGCAGAGGCGCCGTTTGTCGACGGCGACGACGGTGTCTGACCAGAAGGAGCGGAGCTTCTTGTTCAGGCCGGAAGGGATAGGCAGCTTCTTGACCCTCCACTCCATGCTGCTGTTGTCCCTTGAGCCTGATCGAGGCGCATGGTGGTGCAGCACGCAGAGCTCGACGTCCTCCCAGTAACGGTGTCCAAGATCGGCCACCGTGAACTCGCCATGGTTGCCTTGGCAGAGGAGGCCCATATCTTGGTCCATCATGGTCCGCTGCCGTTGGTTCCGGTACGGTCTGAACATCTCATCAACCTGGGGGTTTACGGCGCCACCCTCGAAGCAAGGGGGCAGCCTAATGAGTGATGGCGGTGAGGAGAAGGCGGCGGTCGAGTAGACGAAGTAGTCGAGGGGGAAGCAGGAAGCGTAGTGCCACGTCTCAGGGTCCTCGAAGGGGACAGTCACCTTGAAGAGGATGGAGTTGCGGTGGGCGGTCACGACGTTGGGCTCCATCATCTTGATTATTGCCGGCCTGCCCGTCCAATGGAGGTACAGACGGGACAACGCCGGGGGGTCCGCGACCCTGAGGGAGACACGGATGGGCCGGCCCATGCAGTCATCGGAGATCTCCGATGTCCCTTCAACGACCCCGTGCCTCCTACTGGTGCGGCGGACGAACCGGTCCAGGACCAGCCAGTCAGGGCCGGCGGCGAGCGGCGGCGGCGGCGGAGAGGCAGGGGGGTCCCTCGACAGGCCGGGGCGTTGCCACCGGAAGGTATTCCGCCTCCGGGATTTTTCCATGATGCGGACTGCAGTTTGATAATCTGACGGCAGGCGACTGAAACACACCTGAATTGTACTTCTCAATATATTAACGACGAGGGCCGGCCGCCGTAGGAGGTGGCTGATCCGGTGACCGGCGAACGTCGTCGTGGACCGCCGGCGTGCCGCACTCGAAACCCAACGACGTACGACGGTGGCGCTTTGTTAGACCACTATCCGGTTCCGACTCCAGGCGTCATACATGCATATGGTACTGTTGCGCACAAACAACGGTGGGTACATCGCCAATAATCAGGCTGATCATGATGGAGTTGTACTTGTATCCTGCCGTGTTGTTTTCGGTTCGGGAACCTTGTGTGCCTTTCCTTTTTCCTGGAATCAAAGAAGTCAAGAAAATTTGGGTACGTGTCTCTCTGGGAAATTAAGAACCAAAAAAAAAGGGAGTTCTCATTGGTATATTAATTATGCTTACCATGCATATGAGAAAAATAATAGTTTTAGTAAGATCCAAGAAGAAAGAACATACATGGATTGATTTTTAATTTGTAGTTTGTAGAAAATTATGCCAAGTCATTGATTAATCAATCAAATGACACAAATGTTGCAGATAGTGGTCTATAGAATTTAGCCGAGTGTTCACAGAAAAGCTATGGTCGCTTTAGCACAACTATAGCGGCACCAGTTGTCTAGCTTTTTGCAAAAGAAAGCAAAATTTTGGCTAAAACATTAGTCATTTCATCAATTTCAGACAGCCCACATTCGTAGGTGCATGCCATCGTTCAAGCTTGTATTTGCTATCTTTTTCAGCGACCAAACATTCCACAGAATCAAGAAAGCAAACACCATATATATAGACAATGAACAACCAAATTCATCACCTCAGCTTGACTCAGTTATAGTGGAGTTAGCGGCACTAACGGTACTACTTTTTGTATACTTTCAGTATCATCTTAGCGTCTATCTTCAAAAGCTATAGCGGGCTATATTAGTTTGCAATATTGAATGCCACCTAGTGGATCCAAAAACATTAAAATATGATATAATACACGCTCGCAAAAAAAAAAGTATGATAGGATATACTAACGCGTTGCGTGCATACTCCGGTGCAGTACTAACACGGTTTTGCAGTTCAAGACGTATGCCTGGGAACCCTTTTTTTTGGGCGATGATACAACTGGGAACTTAAATAAGAAGAAAACAACAGGCTACTACAGATACTAGCTTGACCTATAGTCGTGGTCTCGTGGACAGGTCAAGATAGACTTACGTGCAGTACGCTTCAGAGCATATCCTTATCTTGTCGTTGTTCGCATGTGACGTCAAGGAATCACTAAAAATATCGTAGGAAGTTGCTCCGAAATTGCAGTGGTGGGCTGGTGGCTTGTCAAGAACCTCTGTACAGTGACATATACTGACATACAGGCATCCACATATGAAAGTTCAGGGGAAATGCGTGCGCCTGCCTTGCTCAATCTCTGCGCACCAGTCAACAAAACCCATGTCTCGTGTCGCATGTTGGATCAACAACTCCTTGCACACCATGGTTGTCTCCAAGAAGGACACCATAGACGTGAGTGGAGGAGAGACGCCGAGCATTGAAATTAGTCCATCATCTATCCAACGCAAGATCGTAGCACGTAGTACCTTAGCACTGGACGGTTTGGCTGGATCACTGATTATATATGCATGAGGCAGCCTGAAATGTGATTTCAACTAGCACCGATCCGATGAGCGGCTATGAATCGAAAGGTCGGAATTTGCGGCTAGCCATGGATAGAATTTTCAAAGTGCACATCAGTCACCGCTGAGTTTAGATTTGTCTCCATCAAGGAAATATATAGAAAAAGACGTACAGTATCGCCAAAATATGTTTCCTCTAAAACAGTATCGTTGAAATATCATATTACAAAACGAAATGGAACTTTTTCATGTTGTGTATCTATGTAACGACTCGAACATATATGTACACAAAGTCACCGACCACTCCAAAATCCAAACCAAACTTGTTGATATTGATCAATCGATCATATGAACTGGATTAAGCTGCTGCGCAAGTGGCCCTCGTCATCCTCACCATCAAGTTCTTCAGACGAGCCAACTGTCATCGTCTCCAACGCCGGCAAATGGAAGATGGTAGCCCGGTGGCGGCGCATGTGCCCTCCGAGCGCTTGCCCGGTGGGGAACACGGTGCCGCAGGTGTTGCACCGGTGGACATCCTTGGCGGCGCCACCGCCTTTGGCACCGGGGCGTGCGCCGAGAAGGAGGTCAAGGCCGTCGGCGCGCACCCGCGGCCGCTTGTGACTGGTTCGGTGGCCGCCCAGCGCCTGGAACGTCGCGAACCGGCGACCGCAGGTGCGGCACTGGAACGCGCCGTCCGGCGGCGCTCGCTTCTTGCCCTTGATGATCACTCTGCTCATCGGCGACAGTGACAGCAGAAGGAGGAGACTGTTCGCGTTCTCCGCTGTTGCGGTTGCCATGCCAGTAATACTCAATGAACACGTGGTTGTGCACAAGCTAGCGTGAACGAGCTACACACTGATTGCTGTAATATGCTAAGCTCGCTAGACACACGTATTTATAGACGTCCGGCTTCAGATGACGACGATGCTTCTTTAGCTTGGTCCTGAAGCAGCATTGACCCAACGTCAACGCGGACCCGGGCACATCCCTGCAGCCAACGGCAAAGCTACACGTGTGGTTTGTTAACTTTCGTGCATTCAGTGCCCACTTGGTGCACGCAGTAGATTAAAATGACGAGAGCTTGTTCAGCGTTCTTGGGTCAGAAAATATAAATGAGTAAGGTGCTGATTTGATTTGGCTGGCGATATATGAATGTGATGCACATTGCATTAGATTCTAACCATGTGAATATAATGTTTATTATGACCACGAGTTCGTCATGCCTTCTCTTAAGTATTTGAGCAAAATATATACATCATGGCGAACAGCTGCTGAGCTGCAAGATAAATTATGCGTGGATTTGTATAAATTATTACTGTGTTTACACCATCCTGTTCCGATCCTATTACATAGTCTGCCAACACCATGCTTAGATTAGTACCATAACTGATTGAATTTGCCCACAGTTTAGTACTAGTCTTCATACAGTGCTGACATGTCTTGTGGATACTTTATCAATGGTGACTAGAGAGCTCATTCGCAAAAAAAAAAAAAAAAAAGGTGACTCGAGAGCTACTTCAGTTAGCCACTAAAACGTAGCACTACCAGATGAATTTGGCGTGTTGTTTGGCACTTGGTTTCTGAATTCTTGCTGCGTATTGACTGGAGCTAGCTAGCTGCCTCTATGTCAACTGCAACAGACACCACATCAAGCCAACAGGCAAATAGTTATAGGTAGTTACCCCATGCGCCAATGGTATTTGCACAGAGTCGAGGGGCGTGCACAGCAGGAGGTTTCCTTGTGCTTACATCGACGCCTGTAGTTACCTAGTGCACTGATCCGGACTCAAATACGATAAAGTAGTGACCATAAAAGTTCTTGCGGGGCTTTCCAGGGTAAGATCCCTCTTCGTCCTCTTCTCTCATGTAGGGCAGCTTCTTGTTTCTCATGTTGACCTCGATCATCCAGTAATCGCTCTGGTCCTCCAACACCTCCTCCAGCATAAAACAGACGGCATCTGGATCAGCCAAGCTCAGCACCGGAAAGCTCGGTGTCACCTGTGGAAGCCTACTACTACATGCAGCGTCGAGCATACAGAAGAACTCGCATCCTCAACTGTGTTGCCAATGGCATCACGCCACGTCTGATTTGTCAAGTTTTATTCTTTCAGTGCTTCTTGATGCATGCCCTGTTCAGTAGGCAGCGGCAGCATGGTTCACGCAGCAGATTAAAATGACGAGAGCGCGTTCAGCGGTCGTTCTTGAATTCTGAAAAGATATATGTGTACGGCATTGATTTGATTTGGCTTGTTTTTGGCTCTAGATATGAATGTGATGCGCATTGCATTAAATTATAACTATTTGGGTATAATGTTTGTGACAACCACGAGTTGCACATGCCTTTTGTTTTAACTAGTATTTACTTTGAGCGAAATATATACCACATCAAGTCAACAGCTAAATGTGATGCACACATTGCATTAGATTCTAATTAACTATGCGAATATAATGTTTATTATGACCACGAGTTCGCCATGCCTTATCGTATTTATTTTGAACGAAATATATACCTGGTGATCATGGCGCCCAGCTGCTAGATGAATTATGCATCGATTTGTATATATTATTTTACGCCGTATATGCTTTCATTCTGAGTTCACACCATCCTGTTCCGATCCTATCACATAGTCTGCCAACTCCATGCGTAGATTAACACCCCCCAACTGATTAATTTGCCCACATTTTACTAGTCTCTCTTATCAGTTTACTTCATGCTGACATGTCTCCTGAATATATACTTTATATCAACAGTGACTGACTAGAGAGTTATGGCGGATTGCCACAAAACGTACCCGGAAAAACTTAGCATGCATGTTGGGTGTGCGAATAATTTGGTTTCTGAATTCTGGATACGTATTGACCGGAGCTAGCGGCCCATATCTCAAAGGCAAACAGAGTTACAGACACCACATAAGTCAACTGGTGCTGTTACCTAGCAGGAGGTCGAGGCCGTGGGCGCTCCTATTGCTGATCCGGGTCGGTGGCCGCTGAACGCCTGAAACATTGCCTTGCATGACAAACTTATTAGCAGTCCTACACAGATAAGCTTGCATTATACAACCGCATTTGGTTTTGCCTCTTAGACCCAATTTTCTAACTAGGTATAAGCTGGTAGCATATACACAGTTACCTTGAGCTTACATGGACGTCTTTAGTTACCTAGTGCAGCCATCCTGACTCAAATACAATAAGAAGTTGCTGGGGATAAAGTAGTGACCATAAAACTTCCTGCGAGGCTTTCCAGGGTAATATCCTTCCTCCTCCTCTTCTCTCATGTAGGGAGCAGAGGACTGCAGCTTCTTATTTCTCATGTTGACCTCGATCATGCAGTAAACGCAGTGGTCCTCCAAAACCTCCTCCAGCATAAAGCAGACGACATCTGGATCAGCCAAGGTCACCACCGGAAAGCTCGGTCTGACCCGCGGAAGCATCCTACTCCGTGCAGCGTCGAGCATACCGAAGAACTCGACACCCTCAACGGTGTTGCCGCAGTCCTTGGTCCAGTTGCCGTTGCGGATGTCAAAACTCCATGTTATGATGGTGAAATTAGACGATGAAGCGTCTTTGGTGAAGATGCAGACGAGCTTGACGATGCCAGCGTCAGTGACGCTGACGTGGCGGAACGGGTCCGGGGAGTCCGCGTCGATGTAGTAGCGGCGGGATCTCAAGGCCTGTCTAGGCAGCGGGATGTAACGGAGCTGCTTCTGCTGCTGATCGGTGTCGCTGTCATTGTTGGCGAGGAGCACGTCGACCAGCAGCAAGCCTTGGTAGTAGTCGACCCAGCACAAGCATCCATCCAAGGGGAAGATGGCATCGGTAGTCCACAGGCTGGGGTTGATTTTCATGTCGGGAGGTGTTGGCAGCTTATGGACCCTCCATTGCATAGTAACGATGCCATTGCCATTAGAGGTAGTAGGCCGGTGGTGCAGCACGCAGAGCTCGACCTCGCGTGGAGACCGGCACGTGAGATCCGCCACGGTGAACTCGCCGCCGTCGCCGTGGCAGAGGATGGCCATGTCCTGGTCCAGCATGCACCGCTGCTGCTGATTCCGCTACGGCCGAAAAGGCTTGTCGAGCTCGGGGTTGACGGAGCCGCCCTCGAAGCACGGCGGCAGCCTGGTCAGCGACGGCGGCGAGGCGGCGGCCGGCGACGCCGAGTAGACGAAGTAGTCGACGGGGAAGCAGCAGTAGGCGTGCCACCACTCAGGGTCCTCGACGGGGACGGTGAGCCTGAAGAGGACGGCGTGGCAGTGCGCCGCGACGGCGGTGGGGTCCATCACGTTCGTCAGCGGCGGCCGGCCCGTCCAGTGGAGGTAGAGGCGGGACACCGCCGGCGGGGCGGCCGGTGCAGTCGTCGGACGTCGCCGAGGTCGTGGGGTCGCCTGCGTAGACGCCGCGTCGTCTCCGGCTGTGGTGGACGAACCTGTCCAGGAGCACCCAGCTGGGATTAGGGAGCGGCGACGGAGGGGAAGGAGAAGGATCCGTCACCCGGCCGGCGTCGAGCGGCGGCGGAGAGGCAGGGGGCTTCTTCGAAAGGCCGGGGCGTTGCCACCGGAAGGTATTCCTCCGGGCTTCTTCCATGATCGACGCACGCAGCAGGACAGTAGGAGGAGACGTCGATCAAGTTTCTGGCCGGGGATTGTTGCGGGATAGGCGACTCGATCGAGATTGCGGCGGCGCCTGGAGAAGGAGACAAATTTTGGGCTCGATCCGGTCGGTGCGGCGCTCCAACTCTCCGGACCCTGCCGGTGGTGGCGCTAGTGGCCGCGCCGCGCCGCGCGGATCGGCACCTTCCTAACTGCAGGGGACCTACACGCCAAGACTTTGCGAGCCGTGCAATGGGGAAATTATGTTGCGGGTGTCCTCTTGCCTGGTTGCCTTCGATCACGGCGACGTCATCTCTCGCACGCTTCGTGACAACACCGTTGTGGCAAGAAAATCCAGGTGATCATCTCAAAAAAAGAAAAAGAAAAATCCAGGTGATGTGATCAAGTAGGGGGCCAGTTGCTTCAGAGAACAAATCCTTCGATACAAGCCGGTTAGATGTTATCATTTTACCAAACACAGTACCATCTTCAAATTTGCATTTAAAATTGTAACAAAAGTATAGATGGGTAGATCCTGCAAACATCTACCGTAATCCAAAAATTAAGGAGCAACTGATACTTGTGTGAGGAAGAACAAAAAAGAGAAACCAGCATGTGAATAGTAGCGGCTTGCGGGTCTATGATGAACAGTTACAACCTGATTTCTCTTTTTTTTTCATACACAAATTTCATCTGCCCTTCATATTTTGCATGATGCATGGTAGATGGTTGGATGGTCCATCTATACATATTTTCGTTGCAATTTTAGATGCACTTTTGAAAAAGTTATTATGAATGGTAACACGCACTACCGGAAACCTCATATTTGCCGAGTGCCCAAAACACTCGGCAAAGGCGTGCATACACCCGGCAAAAAGTTTGCTGAGTGTAACACTCGGCAAACCACACACGGCAAACTGTGATCGGTAAAGAGCTCTTTGCCGAGTGTTTTTTATCGGACACTCGGCAAATGGTTTGCCGAGCGCCAAAACTAACACTCGGCAAACATTATTGAAAATAATAAAAAAACACCCGCCGCCGCTGCCGGCGGCCGCCACCACGCCTCCGCCGCCCACCACCACCACCACGCCGCCGCACTGCACGCAGCCAAGGGAGCACCGCCAGCCACCACCCGCCGTCGTCGCACGGACCGTGCCCTGCAGCTCGTGCCGCGCCTCGCTAGCTGAGGGCCGCCACCTCCGTTCCCTGCCGCGCAGCTACTCGCGCCGCCGAGCTCCAATCGTGGGCGCCGCTGCCTGCCGGGGTTGCGGCCTCCGTGCTGCACCGCGCCAGGTCGGGGCCACCGCCTCCGTGCCCTGCCGCCCAGCTACTCGCGCTGCCGAGCTCCAACTGAGGACGCCGTCGCCGCGCCGCTGCCTACCGAGGTCGCGGCCTCCGTGCTGCACCGCGCCAGGCCGGGGCCGCCGCCTCCGTGCCCCTCGCCGGCCTGGGAGGCTCCGCCGCAGCTGCCCCCGAGCCGGTCTGGATGCGGTGGACGTTGAGTCCGTTGAGGGAGAGAGAGAAAGTCCGTGGGAGAGCATGAGAGAAGATAAGGGAGAGAGATAAGGAAGAAGGAGAGGCCGGTTAATTTTTTTGGGGGAGGGATCTGGCTGGTCGTTGTTGGGATTCTTCGTAAAGAAAACCCAGCACCGGGTGAAGCACGGAGAGAAAGCGTGAGAGAAAGAGAAGTGACTTCGCGTGCTTCGAAGAGACTCTGCGCAACACGAAGCCTAGGCTATTGCGTTCATAATCATGTTACATGGCAAAGAGCCCCCCCCCCCCCTCTCCAATGCACGGGAGGGGGTATTTATACCGTGATCAGGAATTACAAATCGATGCCTAAACTACCCCTGATCACGGAGAATAATGTACAGGATATTCGGTACAAAAATGTCCGGAGGGCACAATAGACTTTTGCCATCTTCCCGTCGAGGGTACACCAGAAACCCTAGCTGCTGACGCACTTGTCCTCCGGGCCCACCCATAGGTCTTCGGGTATGCACGAGGCACCCAGCCGAGCCTCGTCCGAAGTCCACAGCCTTCGCGCGGCGGCGACCCTTCGGACGATGGATCAGCCCTTCGTGTCCTGCATCAGGTCCCGCGGATCTTCGGACATGTGCGAGGCGCCCCTCCGAGCTTCGTCCGAAGTCTTGAGCCTTCGGATGACGGAGACCCTTCGGGCGCTCGGTACGCCCTTCGCGCCCAGCATCAATCCCTACGGAAGGAAATACAAGCGACACACGAAGGGTAATTTGGTTAGCCTGGTTAAACCCTTCGGGCACAAAGAGAGGGCAGTCCGGGATCGAATCCTGCTCCGTGGATCCCCAACAGTAGCCCCTCGTGGGCGAGGTTTAACGCCGATGAGCCAAACCCTCGAAGAACAATCGGATGTGACCGGAGCCGATCCCGGAAAAACTTCCCTCGCTCATTGGGGTTGATGCTGGCTGTAGAGTGCGAAGATGATTTCATGTTGTCCGGAGGTCGAGAACGCGGTGAAAATGTTGATCTTATCCGCACTCGCGGTTTTCGAGGGCGCATTAACTGCTCGGTTTTTACCCCCCTATATAAGGAGGGGAGGGGGCCGGTCATTTTCCGCGCTCACCTCACTTCCTTTGTGATCTTCGGGTTTTCGCTGTTGTTTTCGCGGTTTCGATTTTCGACGCTACTTCCTTTCAGTCTTCGTGATCTTCTTAAGGTTTGTGGTTGGTCGCTCTTCGGGTTTTCGGATGGGTGCACGATGATTCTCATTGTAAGATTTGTCTTCGTGCAGCTTTAGGCTCTTTTGATGGCTGCGGCGAAGCAGACTGTTGATCTCGTCGACGAGGAGCCGGCGATGTCAGGCGAAGAGGCAGCTTTTAGCCAGGATGGGGCAATGTCCCTTGATGGTGACGGTTCAGAGGAGTTGCTGGACTCGTTGCCCCGAGGCGAAACTGGTGCTCGTGATCCGGAGGATGTCTCCGGTAGACGCGAGCCCGAAGTCCCGGAAGCTGTCGTTGGTGGCGGGTCCGGAGGCCGTAAATCTCCGGAAGACGTTCCGGTTGAAAAGCCCTCGGCAGACGACGTGGAGGCTTCGTTTCCGGTTAAAGGTAAGGATTTTGATGCTAATAGGGATTATGAGATTTATATCGAGAGCGCTTATGCTCGGGACTTCGGGAGAAAACGCTTTAAGGCCAGCGTTGACACTGGATCTTCGGCTGCAGAGGGGGAGGGTACTTCCGGTTATGGTCATTCTTCGAAGGTTTCTAACGCCCGGATTCGGACACCTGCAGTTATTGACAAGTCTTATCGCTTGAACCGCTCCCGGGTTGGCGAAGCCGAGCTCGCTATGTATGTTGAGAGGGGCTACTTCGAGGCTGGAAGGGCACGCTATCCAGGCGACGAGGAAATTCCGCAGCCCAAGGCTAATGAGGCGGTTGTGTTTCGGGATTATTTCGAGGCCGGGCTTCGGCTTCCTGCCCTCTTCATCCTCCAGCGAGTGCTTACGGCGTACGGCATTTAGATACATCACTTGACGCCAAACGCCTTCGTGCAACTGTCGAAGTTCATCTGGGCTATGAGAACATTCAATGCGAAGGTGAACTACGAAGCCTTTTTGCGCTTCTTCAGTTGCCACTTGCAGAACAAGAAGGTGTACTATAACAACGATGTCCTGCTTCTTCAGTATGGGGTCTGCACTTTCCAACCGCGAAGCTTCAGTAAGAAGTCGAAGCTCGAGAAGGTTGCCTTGGTTACCGCTTCGAGGAATCGCTGGGACAATGATTGGGTTGACTACTGGTTCTACGCTGAGGTACCCGAAGGGGAGAATGATGATGGGTCTTCGTGCTACCCACTAGCCAGTTCGCTGGTTCCAGCGGAGCCCATTTTCTCTCCTGCTTTCACCGGCCGCGGCAAGACCTTCCAGCCTTGTTGTGATGCTTTCAAGAAAGCCTGCAAGGTCATCAGCGGCCGTACTGTTGTAGAGGAGTTTATTGCTGCTGGTGTTTGGCCTGTGGAGGGTGGCTGGAAACCGGATGGCACCGAGAAAATCAAGCTCGAGGAGCGCAAGTTCACTTACCGCCGCCCGAAGTTTAATGGGCTTAAAAGGCCTGAAGGTCTTCGGCCATTACAGTTTGTTGAGATGGTCGAGGAGTGCGCTAATCTGCTCTGCGACCCATTCAGTGCTGCCGAAGCGTATGACGTGGAAAACGGTCTTATCCCGAAGCGCCGTATCAATCGGATCTTCGATTCGCTGAAGATCAGCTATGGTAATCACGCCGTGCCCTTAGGCAGAAAACGGCTCAAGAAAGGGGAGACGCCCGAGATTACGACGACATCTTATATCAAGATGAGGGGCTGGGAAAAGAAAGCCGAAGCTCCCGCCGGCGGCGCTGGGTCTTCGGGTTCAGGTGCTGGACGAGGTCGGGCTCGAGCGGTTTCTCGTCCGCAGAAGACAAGTGTTGTTGCTACGACAAGCACCGTGCAGGCCGAGCGCCGGAAGCGCAAGAGGGTCGTGTCTCGAGGTTCGAAAAGCTCCGGAATCTCAGGTGAAGTTCGAGGCGGGTCAAGTTCCCGCTTGGCTTCGGGGCAGACGGAATTTGCTTCGGGTTCCCGCGGTGAGGATGAGTCTGTGGCTGGTGGTGCCAGGTTGATTGGTTCAGGGAATGCGCCTGTTTCTCCTGGCTTGGAGGCGCTTTCCGAAGGCCGGGACGGGGTTCCCGTGATTGAGCTGTCTGATACCGAAGAATTGTTGGATGGCGCCAGCAGTCTTCGTGTAGATGTTGAGGAGATGCAGGGCACGGAGCTGGGCCAGAGCGCCATGGACATGGTTGGGGATGATGTATTGGGCTCGACCGGCGTAGAACGGTCTGGAGATACCGGGAGCTCCAGTGCTTCGGAGAGTTCTGATGGTTCGTCGTCTTCGGGCGACGACTCTGACTCAAGCTCCGATGCGGGGAGCTCGTACGGGACCACGAAGGATGCTAGCTCTCTCGATGTTTCGCTGGCGGTGATGAGTGGCTTGAGGGAATACAATCCCGAAGGTCCTTAGACTTGTGGCCTTAGTTTTCTTCGCTTTACTCTTTTATATATATTTTTTGTTCTCACGCCTTAATTGTATTGCGTAGAGCTTTGGGCCACGCTGGAGGCGAACTCCGCTCCTAACCTCGCCGACTTACTGCTCCGGCAAGGCCAAATGGTAATTGGATTGGAGGATTTCTCTTCGTTTGTATTGTTGACCTTTTGGTCTTTGTTAACACTTCGCTTCTTTGTCAGATTACGCAGGCGTCTCAGGTACTTCGGAAGAAGTTGGAGACTAAAGTGGGCCTCGGGGGTGTCCCCCCAGAACTCGTCGCGCTTCGCGAGGAGAAAGGTTGCTGGGAGGCGAAGGAAGCCAGCTTGGAAGAGGAGATCGCTCGCTTGAAGAAGGATCTCCAGGAGAAAACTGACTCCTTTGCCGCCTATAAGAAGGATTCCGAAAGGAAACACGTGGCGGCACTGGAGAAAGTGGAGGACCGAAAGGCCGCTCTGGAGGAGACTATGAGAGCAGAAACTGAACGGCTGAGGTCGAGGGCTTCGGCCTTGTTTCGGTCTTATTCGGAGCTTCTTGTTCGCTACGGCCGCCAGCCTCGCCCTCTTCCCGCCGGAGATGAGTTGAACCTCGACTCTTTTTTGACTTGGGTCGAGAAAGAGCTCCAGTCTGTGCCCAGCTTGGTGGTTAATATGTGTGATCATGGGGCGAAGACCTGTCTCTATGCGCTTCTGGACATTCTGGCGAAGAAGAAGGTTGGCGACTTCCATGAACTTGGTTTCTCCACCTTCCCTTGCGAAGCCATAGAGGGTGCTGATCCTAACACTTCGGACAAGGGCGTTAGCATTGTTGCGAAACGCTTTTGGAGGTTTTACTGGAACAAGCACGGCTCCGCGGCCGCCTGTGCTAGCGCCGTTTCTCGCGCGCATGAGGTCAGGGCTTCGAGAAGAGAAAGAATCATCGACCTTTTTTTTTTATTATTGAGTTGAGGGACCATCGACTTTTACAGGCCAGGGAGAAGAAAAGGAAAGAGGCTGGAGGTCCCGCTTCGTCTTCGAATCCATCTTCGGCTGACGAGCAGGGGAAGGCGAAGAAGGCCAAGAGCGGTGTCGTTGCCGAAGCTTCCTCCGCTACACCTCGCTCTGCTACTCCGTCGGAGCCTGCCGCGAAGGTTGCCGCAAACGAAGATGCTTAGATCCTCGGGGCTACTGGGTTTCGCTTTTGTTTTGTAACTTTAAGGTCTGTAATTCGAAGACGTAATACTGTGTGCAGGTCTCCGAAGAGGGGGCTGTCGTTGAACCTTTATGCTATCAGAACGGTAGGATTTGTGCTACACGCGCTGCCTATCGTTTGGTTACGAAGATTGTTGGCAGTGACGATCTTGGTCGCTTCTGGGGTTACGTTTTCAATGAGTATTTTGCCGCTCGGGCCAAAGTGACTCAGTTGTTTCAGAGAGGTAGGCGCCGGATGCTTCGCGGGCCTCCGCTGATCGTCCCGAAGGTCGAGACTGCGGAGTCTGAAGAGATTTATGATGTTCCGTGGGTGTATGACGATAGCCGTGGTGATGGGCTACCTGGGATGTTTCTTGAACTCTGAATTTCTGTTTTCGTTTTCAAGCTTTAGGTTTGACTAATTGTTGGTCGTTTTGTTTGTTTATTGTTAGCGATGATACAATTCCTGTATTTGTTGTGAACCTTCGGAAAAACTTCCCTCCCCCCTAGCAAACGAGGGCGAGGTTACTAACGCAAAGTCTTTCACTTCGGAAAAACTTCCCTCCCCCCTAGCAAACGAGGGCGAGGTTGCTAACGCGAAGCCTTTCACTTCGGAAAAACTTCCCTCCCCCCTAGCAAACGAGGGCGAGGTGGCTAACGCAAAGTCTTTCACTTCGGAAAAACTTCCCTCCCCCCTAGCAAACGAGGGCGAGGTGTCTTTCACTTCGGAAAAACTTCCCTCCTCCCTAGCAAACGAGGGCGAGGTTGCTAACGCGAAGCCTTTAGCTTCGGAAAAACTTCCCTCCCCCCTAGCAAACGAGGGCGAGGTGGCTAACGCAAAGTCTTTCACTTCGGAAAAACTTCCCTCCCCCCTAGCAAACGAGGGCGAGGTTGCTAACGCGAAGCCTTTAGCTTCGGAAAAACTTCCCTCCCCCCTAGCAAACGAGGGCGAGGTGGCTAACGCAAAGTCTTTCACTTCGGAAAAACTTCCCTCCCCCCTAGCAAACGAGGGCGAGGTTGCTAACGCGAAGCCTTTAGCTTCGGAAAAACTTCCCTCCACCCTAGCAAACGAGGGCGAGGTGGCTAACGCAAAGTCTTTCACTTCGGAAAAACTGCCCTCTCCCCTAGCAAACGAGGGCGAGGTTGCTAACGCGAAGCCTTTAGCTTCGGAAAAACTTCCCTCCCCCCTAGCAAACGAGGGCGAGGTGGCTAACGCAAAGTCTTTCACTTCGAAAAAATTTCCCTCCCCCCTAGCAAACGAGGGCGAGGTTGCTAACGCGAAGCCTTTAGCTTCGGAAAAACTTCCCTCTTTTATTAATCTGGGGCGTTGGTTGTTACAACCGTGGTTCGGCTTTGTTACGCTTCGTCTCTGCGGGTGCGACTCCTGGTCCTGCTTGCGACTCCGGCGTTTACTGGTTCCCAAGGCTGCCTATTGTTTGGTAGGTACCTCTTTCTTGGGCGGCCTTGTTCTTCTTCGCCAGAAGAGATATTGATGAATTCTGGTAACGCCTCTTCGTTTGGCGGCGCGACCTCCAGCGGCTCCGGGTCTTGTTGGTATTGTTGAACTTCTAACCTTTGCTCTAAGTTTTAGTTTTGCGGGTGCTGGTTTTGGCTTTGGTTTCGCTGCGAAGAGCTCTCAGATACCCTCAGGTTCTTCATTGCTTGCAGGTATCTTTCTATGTTCTTTCTGGTTGTACCTTCGTCGCTCATTTTGTGATGTTGCCGGTGTGCTTTGTTGATTTGCTCAAGGTGTGGTTTATATAGGGGTTGCTGTTGCTCTTCGCGGTGCCGAACAGTCAGGTGGCTCTTACTGTGGGTACAGTCGGTAGTGGTGGAACTGTGGTGGCTTTTGTCGTAGGTAGCTGTTTCTGATGAGCTAGATTCTTCGTACATGATGGGCCACGGAGTCATGAGGCGCACTGCTGTGTGTCGGAGATTTTTTTGCCGCTTGGGCATTTCATTCTTCTCGAAGAATGTTCTCGCTTTACTGAGCGATTGCAAGTTTTCCTGCTTGAGGAATGACTCAGGATTTCTTTACCCTGATAAGCCGGAGAGATACGCGTTTCTGCGTAATAGCATAGGTTTACGCTTCGGGCGTTTTGCCCTTGAGATATGGCGAACTCTCGATAGAGTTTGCATCGAAGTTGTGATGCTTGAGAGACATATAGGGGAAAGGAGCTGCGTTAATTTGCAGAGGTTACATTGGGTCTCACCTCGTTAAAAACCTCACCCCCTGGATGGGGTTCCCCTGTGAGGAAAAGAGTATGAGCCCTTAGTTGCAGAATTTAAATCTAGGCTATGACAAAAAGCAGAAGGACTTCGCTTATATTTCCGCGAAGCCCTGATACATTTGTTATGCGAAATATCTCTTGAGGTTGTCCGCATTCCATGGATGCGGGAGTTCGTTTCCATCCTTGTCACAGAGATGGTAGGCTCCGGGCCTGTTGCTCTTGGTGATGATGTAAGGTCCTTGCCATTTTGGCTCTAGTTTTCCCTTGCCCTCCGTTTTTGGGCTCCGGAGGAGTACTAGATCTCCTGGTGAGAAGGATTTGTTAACCTCCTTGCGGTCTCTCCATTTTTTTGTTTCGGTTTGATAGCTTTCTAAATTTTGGACGGCACTGACTCTGTCCATTTCCATCATGTCTTTCGATATTGCTATATCTTCGGGGTTTATCTCATGTGCTTCGGCTCTTGGGCCTTTGTACTTGATTTCTTCAGGTGTCATGGCTTCGTCTCCGAAGAGTAGCTTGAAAGGGGAGAATTTTGTTGCCCTTGATTCTGAGGTGTTATGGGACCAGATTATCTTCGGCAATTCATCTGCCCATTTTCCTTTCTTCTGATTGAGAAGGCATTTTTTGACTCCTGTGAAGATTTGCTTGTTCGCATTTTCAACAGCTCCGTTTGACTCCGGGTGATACACAGAGGCGAAGTGTGCGGTTGTTCCGATACTTCGGCAGTATTCTTTGAACTTGTAGTTGTCGAACTGCTTGCCATTGTCAACTTTTATCTCTTGAGGTACCCCAAAGCGGCACACTATGTTTTGCCAAAAGAATTTGCGTATAGTTGGCGCTGTGATGTTGACGATTGGTTTTGCTTCGATCCATTTTGTGAAATATTCCAGAGCGACTACCGCGAAGGTGTAGTTCCCTTGTGCAGCGGGTAGTGGCCCGACGATGTCTATACCCCATCTTTGGTGGGGCCTTGTTGGTTGGATTACTTGTGTTGGCTGGGAAATGCCGGAGAGTTTGCTTGCAAACTTTTGACAGGCTTCGCATTTTCTGACTATGTCCTGGCCATCTGTGAAGGCGGTGGGCCAAAAGAATCCTTGGCGAAGGGCTTTGGCGTAGATGGATTTTGTTCCGGCGTGGGCTCCGCAAATTCCTTCATGAATATCGCGGAGCACTTGAATCCCTTCTTCGCGGCTGATGCACTTTAACAGGGGTTTGCTGATGCTGGATCTGTATAGCTGATCATTGAGTATAACATAGTTTCTTGCTCTTGCTTTCATTCTTTTTTCTTCGGTTTCATCCAGAGGTTCGTAGTAATTCCGAAGGTAAGCCATTATAGGTGATCTCCAGTCTTCGCTTTGTATGATGTTTACGAGTTTGATTTCCTTCTCAGGTGTTTTTATCGAAGGTGACGTTAATGTTTCGAAGAAAACGTCTGGCGGCAGGGGTTCTTTTCTTGAAGCTGCTCTTGCTAAGGCATCTGCTTCATAATTTTCGCTTCGTTCAAGGTGGACGCAAGAGAAACCTCTGAAATGCTTCTCGGTGCTAGCAATACTGCTTCGTATTCTGCGATGTTGTTTGTGCACTTGTCAGTTTCTTTGCTGAATTCAAGTCTGACTGCATATCTCAGTTTGATGCCCGAGGGAGAGGTGAGAACAGCCGAAGCCCCAGCCCCTAAGTGACCCCATGCTCCGTCACATCTGATTTGCCATGGTTGCTCGAAGACTGGGCCCTCGGTGTAGGAACTAGGCTCAGTCCAATCTGCGATGAAATCGGCAAGCACTTGTCCGTTGATGGCGCTTCTGCTTTCGAAGTCGACAACATGTTCAGATAGTTCCGCTGCCCATTTGGAGATTCTTCCCGATGCCTCTCTGTTGCCAAACATTTCTGACAGAGGTTGATTTGTGAGCACTTTTATTGTATGAGCTTCGAAATAGTGCCTCAGCTTTCTTGAAGCCATTACTACTGCATAGGCGATCTTTTCGAGCTCTGAATAGAACAATTTTGAGCCGGAAAGGGCTTCGGAGACATAATAAACTGGGACTTGAATCTTTACTTCGATTCCCTTGTTGTTTGTCTTTGCTTGTGATTGGACCAGGGCCGCGCTAACTGCTCTGTGGGATGCGGCGACATACAAGTACAGTGTTTCTTTTGCCTTCGGGCTGGCGAAGGCTGTCATCTCTTTGAGATACTTCTTCAGGTCAGCGAAGGCTTTTCTTTGAGTTTCTCCCCATTCGAATCTTCCGGAGCCTTTTAACACTTGAAAGAAAGGGAGGCTCCTTTCGGCTGATCTTGAAATGAACCTGTTGAGCGCTGCAATTCTTCCGGTCAGCTTTTGTACGTCCTTGATGAAAGCTGGCTCTTTCATGTTGAGGATGGCTTCTATCTTGTCGGGGTTGGCCTCTATACCCTTGATGGATACCAGGCAGCCGAGAACTTTGCCCTTGGAAACTCCGAAGACACATTTTTCTGGGTTAAGCTTGAGGTTTGCTTGTCTGAACTTAGCGAAGGTCTGAGCTAGGTGAGATATATGATCACTTCGCTTATCGCTTTTCACGACGATGTCGTCGACATATACAAGTACTATTGTTCCTTCCATCTCTTGCAATACTTCGGTAGTCATTCTACAGAATGTTGGCCCTGCATTCTTCAACCCTTCGGGCATTCTCACGAAACAAAAGGTTCCGAAGGGGGGGATGAAACTTGTTTTCTCTTCGTCTTCTTTTCTCATGAAGATTTGATCATAGCCGGAGAAACAGTCCAGCAGGGAAAGTAACTCGGCTTCCGCTGCGGCGTCTACTATCTTGTCGATGCGGGGCAGAGGGAAATCATCTTTTGGGCATGCCTTGTTTAAGTCGGTGAAATCTACGCACATTCTCCATTTTCCGTTCTTCTTCTTCACTGGGACTGTATTTGCTAGCCAGGTGGGGTACTTGACTTCTCTGATGACCCCAGCATCGAGGAGCCTTTGGACTTCGGCTTTTACAGCAGCAACTCTATCGTCTGACATCTTTCTTAGCTTTTGCTTCTTTGGTTTGATCTTTGGATCAATGTCCAGCTTATGCTCAATTGTTTGTCTACTTACACCTTGGAGGTCTTTTGATGACCATGCGAAGACGTTTTTGTTTTTGCGGAGCAGCTCTATGAGTTCTTCTTCTTCGTTCTTCGGGAGTAGATCGCTTATTATCACTGCTTGATCTAGGATGAGGTTGTCGAGCAGTACTCTTCTTGTTCCGTCCTTATGGGTGATGCGAGGTTCTTCTTTGTCCAGCAATTTTTCTGGCCCTAAGTGCTTGTGCCTTTCTTTTTTGTCTGGGTCTTCGCTCACGACATACACATTATTTTGACCTGGGGTTATTCCCTTCTCGATATTCCTGGCTTCTTGCTGGTCCCCGAAGACTGTAATGACTCCCTTCGGCGAGGGCATTTTCATAACCAAGAATGAATTCCTGATGATGATATCGAAGGTGTTGATGACGCCTCTGCCGAAGATGGCGTTGTATGGGTAGTTCATTTCCACCACATCGAAGGTTATATGTTCGGTTCTGGGGTTTGACGTATCTCCGAAGGACACGGGCAGAGAGATTTTTCCCAGCGGGTTGATCCTTTTTCCTCCGAAGCCATACAAAGGTGTGTCCATTGGTTCAAGGAGTTTCCTGTCCAGTTTTAGCCGGTCGAAGGTACTGACGAAAAGGATGTCCGAAGAAGCCCCGTTGTCAACCAATATCTTGGTGACGTCCCATCCGTAGATGTTTGTTTTGATGACCATGGCATCATTATGCGGGTGCTTCTTGAGTTCGCAACGTGATAGATCTTCTTCGGTAAAGGTGATTGGCACATGAGACCATTTCGTCTTTCTGACCGGAGCTGCGTTGAAAATTGTGTTTACTGCTCTGAAATAATCTCTTCGTTGTCTCTTTGACTCGAAGTCCGTCGAAGATCCTCCAGTGAATGGTAATATGGTGCCGAAGGATGGCAGTGGATCTGCAGGAGTCTGATGGATTGACTCGGTCTTCGGTGGAATTCTGGTGATGGGTGGTGGTGTTGGTAGCTCTTCTCGTGTTGTATAATTGTGCGAAGGCGATGGTAGCATCTTCGGGATGTGGTTTACTTGAGGTGTTGGCGAGAAGTTGTTTGGGTGGAAACTCGAGGGGTGAGGTATTGTGCCTTGATAGTGCTGATGGTAAACTGGAGTGATTTGCGGGTATGCAGGATTATATTGTGGTGATGGTTGCCAATTATGGTTTCCGGAGGTATTGTTGACAACTCGGGGTGGAGGAGCGGGTTGTTCCTTTGTTTTCATTCTTTCCAGGACTGTTTTGGTTTCGGGGCACTCTTTTGAGGTGTGTCCTTGGTCGGGTCCATGGAAAATGCAGTATGGTTTGCGAGGTTCTTGGTTTCTTCCTTTGCCTCGTCCTCTTCCTCTGCCGTTTCTTCCGTCTCTGTAACTGTTAGACTCCGGAGGTGTTTCCGTCTTCGGGCTGTCGATCTAGTTGATGTATTGGGCTTGTTGTTCGTCTTTGTTTCGCCTTCTCGAGGTGTTCCAGTCTGGTTGGCTTCGTTGGTTGTTTGACTTCGCCGCTTGCTTTTTGCTGTTTTCAGTTGCTTTTTGTCTTCGATAGTCGGAATCAGCTTTGCTGTACTTTGCTAACTCTGTGTATAGGTCTTCGATAGTCGCTGGAGTGTTCATTGTCAAATGCGTTGAACAAGGTCCGGCCCGAAGCCCCGCGATTGCTGCATCAATTGCTGAGCTATCTTCCACTTCTGGGGCCTGAGATCTTAGTTCTACAAATCTTCGGAAATAGTCTTGAAGGGGCTCCCGCTCTCCTTGTACGCAAGCCCGTAGCTCTTGAGCTGAGACGGTTTTGCGCAGGAAACCTTGAAAGTTTTGGGTCAACTTGTCCCTTAGATTTTCCCACGAGTATATTGTGCCTGGGTGAAGGGTTGAGTACCAATCCAACGCCGGGCCCTCGAGTGCAGTGATAAGCTTTTTGGCTAGAACGATGTCGTTTCCGCCGGCGGAGGAGATTGCAGCTTCGTAGCTCATGAGAAATTGTCTTGGGTCGAAACGGCCATTGTATCTCGGGAGAGGTATTGGCTTGTACGACGTGGGCCATCTCGTGAGTTGAATGCCTTCGGACAATGGTGAGCTTTTGTCAAATTTGCTGATTATCCCTTCGGGTCTTGTGATGTTATGGCTTGGTCTTGCTATTCTTCTAAACACTTGGTCTTGTTGTTCAGTATTTTGCTCTTGCATTTCCTGCAATTCTTCTTCAAGCTGAACGATTGAGGCCTTCGCTTCTTCGATTCTGCTTTGGAGTCTTGTTTTCGAATGTTGGTTGGCCTGTTCGAGGCGAGCGCTTCGTATTTCTCGGAGCCTCTTCAACTGTTTCTGCAACTTGAGGAGGGCTCTGTACTCTTGCTCTTGGTCTTCGCATCTTGCTCGCTCTTGTTGGGCGTTGCTGGTCTCCGGGTTATCGAAATTGACCCTTGTGTTGTCGAACTGTTCCCAATCTTCGTCCATATCAGTGTCGGTGTCTTGTGCGAAGGTGGGTTCTTCCGCAGGGATGATTTGCTTGTTGGCTGCCTCTCTTGTGCGGTTGTCTTCGCCGCGAGGGGCATTGGTGTTGGTATTGGCTTGGGTTTCCCCAATGCGGAGCGGTGTTTCTCCTTGGGATGTCCTTGCCGCGTTTGATCTTGTTGTTGGCCCGGCGGGTAGCTGTGGCTGCGGGGGTGGCACTGGGTCTTCTTCCGAAGCCCCTTGCGCAACCCTCGCCTTTTTAGGTGGCATTAGGGCTTGTTCTTCGTGCTAGAACCACGGTGGGCGCCAAATGTTGGGATTCTTCGTAAAGAAAACCCAGCACCGGGTGAAGCACGGAGAGAAAGCGTGAGAGAAAGAGAAGTGACTTCGCGTGCTTCGAAGAGACTCTGCGCAACACGAAGCCTAGGCTATTGCGTTCATAATCATGTTACATGGCAAAGAGCCCCCCCCCCCCCTCTCCAATGCACGGGAGGGGGTATTTATACCGTGATCAGGAATTACAAATCGATGCCTAAACTACCCCTGATCACGGAGAATAATGTACAGGATATTCGGTACAAAAATGTCCGGAGGGCACAATAGACTTTTGCCATCTTCCCGTCGAGGGTACACCAGAAACCCTAGCTGCTGACGCACTTGTCCTCCGGGCCCACCCATAGGTCTTCGGGTATGCACGAGGCACCCAGCCGAGCCTCGTCCGAAGTCCACAGCCTTCGCGCGGCGGCGACCCTTCGGACGATGGATCAGCCCTTCGTGTCCTGCATCAGGTCCCGCGGATCTTCGGACATGCGCGAGGCGCCCCTCCGAGCTTCGTCCGAAGTCTTGAGCCTTCGGATGACGGAGACCCTTCGGGTGCTCGGTACGCCCTTCGCGCCCAGCATCAATCCCTGCGGAAGGAAATACAAGCGACACACGAAGGGTAATTTGGTTAACCTGGTTAAACCCTTCGGGCACAAAGAGAGGGCAGTCCGGGATCGAATCCTGCTCCGTGGATCCCCAACAGTCGTGTTTGGACCAATTGAGAGGCCACCACCTTAAAGGTATGGATCGATGACGTAGCATCTTGTGTTTTTCTGTTTTCTTTGTGTGTTTATTTTGAGGTATTAAACAATCTCAAATACAAAAGTTGTCAACTACAAAGTTTTAGATTTCGTGGGAGACTACAAATTTTATTTCGGTATTTTTTCCATCCGAGGTTGTTTACAAAATTTGAATTTCAAATTTGAGAAATTCAAACATAAAAATGTACTTTTAGTTGTAAAACTTGTTTAAATTAAAAAATATTGAACTACAAAGTTTTATAACATTTGAGGATATACAACTTTTATTTTGGTCATATGTTCATCCGACATAGTAGTAGTAGTAACATTATTCATAAATCTTAAATATTTGTCTTATAGTTCCATGAAACTCTATGATAAATGTAGATTTTGTGAACAACTTTAATATCACTTCGTTGAATCAAAAAATAATCCAAATAAGAATTTTATATCTTGAGAAGTTATACAACTTTGTAGTTCAATATTTTTTAATTTGAATTCGTTTAAGGCTTCAAAATATGATTCGAAATTTATTTTGCCGAGTGCCAACAATAATACATTCGGCAAACACAATCTTTGCCGAGTGCAAAAAAATACACTCAGCAAACACCCATCTTTGCCGAGTGTTTTTTTTTAACACTCGGCAAAGAGGTTTTCGCCGAGTGCATTTATTTTGCCGAGTGTTTTTTTTATTGACACTCGGCACAGACGTTGTTTGCTGAGTGTCCAAAAAAATACACTCGGTAAAAAGTTTGCACTCGGTAAACTTGGGTTTTCCCGTAGTGACGGTAACACCTAAAGCCCTTGTAACACTCGATACATTTTGAGTTTCTTCAATGTCATCTAGTCATACTTCTCACAAAAACAAATGTCATGCATGCATAGGTGAGGCAACACAAGTAGCACGGATTAGAACGATAAATATAAATTAATATTTTTTCTTGGATTGGTGTAAGTTTAAATGAGTCATTCTAACAATGTTTCTAGGAAATTCCCAGTGTAAAATCTCAATGTCAAATAATTATTGCATGTACATATTAAGTAAATATATGCATGCACACTTATTCATATATCCTCAACTTGTTTCATCAAATTCTATTGTTGACAACCCATAACATTGATTTGTTGCCCCCCCCCCCCCCCCCCCCCCCCCCCCCCGCGCGCGCTCGCGCGCGCGCGTTTCTTCTGAGCTCTGCAACTAGATTTATGGCTTTCCACCATCTCACAGGCATGAAATGTGAGACCTTCTTCACAACACGAGATGGTGACTTAGTGAGTGACTTTTTCCTTAAGGGGAACCAGTGAATGGTTAAGGCTCCATTTGACACGACTTCTTACAACTTTGGCTTCCATGAATATTGTCATGTTGTAAAATGGCTTCCATGAGTTTGTGAATTTAGAAAAACTAGTGACACCAGCTTTTAGTCCATTTTGGAGAGAGATTGCAAAACAGTTTATTGCTACAGTACATAACATTGTTGCTACGGTATATAGCATCAAGTGAAGCTAAAACCAAAGCAAAGTCGTGCCAAACGGGGCCTAATAAGTTGTGATCATGTGTTCTTTATTTGTTTTCTATCTGCTAGGTCGATCTTTTTCAAGAACAAGGATATTTGGTTTCAAAATCTCCACCATGCCTAGGAAACGTAACCACATTCCTAGCTAAGATCATTGGGCTCCTTTTTCATGTCTGATTATTATAAGTTATACATTAAGAGCTATATTTCTTATGTCCGGCCCACTTCTATAGGGATGCCTTTTGCTATGTGCGGAAAACACATTAACTTGTTTGCAGCTAGGCATATGGATATAGACATGACACATATGGTAGTCATATAGCTTATTCCAATATTTATCATC
Organism: Eragrostis curvula; assembly: GCA_007726485.1. Taxonomy (NCBI): domain Eukaryota; kingdom Viridiplantae; phylum Streptophyta; class Magnoliopsida; order Poales; family Poaceae; genus Eragrostis; species Eragrostis curvula. The sequence continues at coordinate 832,380 of CM017440.1, read as the reverse complement.
TATAAAATATTGCATCCTTTGTACATGTCATAGCTGGCTAGTGCTAAAAAAAAGTGAGAAAATCAAATCAAACATCAAAATCCAACACATTCAGATTATTGATGAGACATGAGTTCATTCCTGACCATTCAAAACTCTATCATGTTTAACTATTCAATTGTACTCAACTAAAATGTATGTCTTAAATCTCGTTAAAATTAATGAATGATTTCAAATGTTTCTCTATTATACCTAGTATATAAACTACTATTTATATCATGGTAAACTAGACAATACTAGTACCAATGCACGTACTACACATACGTGGCTAAAAGACTTAAAACCGTATTAAAGGTGCGGCTTTCTACGTGGACAACAAAAACCTTAATTAAGCTAACAAAATTTATATAACAAAAACATAAAACAATAAAATGAAAGACAAAGATCATTCATTCTGACTAACTATATTTTGATAAACGCAAGAAAAATAAATGTAAAGAGAATTTAACAATAAATAAGAGACTGATAGTTAACTGATCCCAATATATAGCCACAGATTAAAAACTGCAGGTGTGCTGCTTGAATTAGTGTAAAAGGTATTGCTTACTACCTGCTACCACTTTCCATCTATAGTTTCATCATTCCACAACTACGATGAACGTTCATGTTGCAAACATGAAAATTGTCTCTATCACTACAACAAATCAAGTAATCCGCGACGTCTAAATTTTGTCATAGATAACTAAAAAGGTGTCACAATGTGCCATCCGTGACGTTTTTAGATTTGTTTCATGTATTGAGAGTCACAGATTATCATCATGAGTTCATTCTTGACCATTCAAAACTCTATCATGTTTAACTATTCAATTGTACTCAACTAAAATGTATGTCTCAAATCTCGTTAAAATTAATGAATGATTTGAAATGTTTCTCATGGTAAACTAGACTATATGTGGTAGGGTAATTTTGAAGTCTATTTGAGACTAGGTTCTTTTGCTATGGATTCTTAATTCACCTTCTTTAACATGTTCTTTGGCCATATATGTATAGTAACCTTGTAACTCTATTTTTGCCCTTGTAGCTATTGGAGGCATCGTGTGCTTTCCCGACATGCATGCGATGGTCGCACATTATCTTGGTCCAAATCAACTCACCCCCAAATTTGAGGTGCATTTTTCTATAATATATGCATTATTAAAGGTTGAGGCGCAGCAACATCATATTTTCTATATCATGCATTTGCTATATATCCAAGTGTTCATGCATGTATGGGTGTTGTTGAGAGAAATTGTCATTGTCTTGTGAACCAACAATATCTTAAGCTAACATTTAGTTCTCTAGAGTTGCTCACGACTTGTTTGTTTTGTTGGAACTCAAAACATAGATTTGCGGATGACTTATACACCACCTATTAATCAACACCCATAAATTCTGTAAAAAAAATCACTTTGCGTAAAATCAGGAGGAGGACCAATGAGGCATAATGTACAATGTGTGCTACCTTTTGGAGACATCCCCTATAGATATTTTTGGGAAGCATGCATGGAGGTATATCAATAGAGATTAGGTGGGTGCATCTTCTCATTGAGTGGTTATTTTTATTAAAATATATATGTTAGATGCGGAGTCCACATCATGACATAAATCTGTACTAAATATACATCCTAAGATGTAGATCTGGACAAAAATTTGTTTATTTATAATATAGTTTTTCCTCACCTAAGGCCTCAATAAACACACAAAAAAAAACATACAAAATACTCCCTCCGTTTTTTTTATTCTTGACGATAGGACAAGGATCGTTAGTTCTTTTCTAGTGCAATCTCCGGTCAGAAGCGTCAACAATTCCCGACCGGAGGGAGTACATTTCTATAACAATGTCAGTTACAAACAAAGGACTAAGACTCTGTTTGGATCCCATCCAATTTCCAAATATCTAGAAGCGCCTCTCTCTGCTTTTGAGTTCTTCAAAACTGGTTTCTGAATTGGGCCACAAAAGATGGCAAAAACTGGAGTCGTATGGATTCAGCCCTGCTTTAAAAAGTTGGTTTCTGGAAATTGGATGGGATCTAAACTGGTTGTTTTGCATGCAAATCAGAATATACTACTTCTGCAGTTGCAGACAATTTTTTAGATAAAGGGAAGTTCTTTTGTCAAGCGAATGAAACCATCCCAGCGTCTACATTGTGTGATGTATTTGGCCGTTTAATTGCAGAAACTAAGTGGCACTTTTTTTAATTCTTAAAAAACCATTGAACAGTCTTACAAAGTAAAATTATATAGCATTCTTCAATGACACTAATTAATTTTCTTATATAATTTCCAAATATTCAATCCCAATATCTAAAGAGTTTCAGGGTTTTTATTCCGATAAATAATAAGCACTAAATCAAGCACCATGACCACACTACACGAACAGGTTGAGCAGCTGCATGGAGGCCACAAAGCTAGGCCTCTCATGTTGCCCGACGATACGCTTAAGGTCCAGGTCAACGCAGTCGTCGATGGTGTTAGCCCGTCGCCGTTGGTGCCTCCTCATGTGGCCGCCGAGGGCCTGCCCCGACGAGAATCGCAGCCCACACGTGCCACACGCATGGGCCACAACCACGGGCTTCTTTAGCCATGGCAGCTGCTTCTTCGTCGGCCGCCTGAGATGGCTGGTCCGGTGGCCGCCGAGCGCCTGGAACGTCGAGAACCGCCGCCCGCAAGTCCGGCACTCGAACGCAGCAGCCGCACCGCGGCGGCGGCGGCGACAACGACGAGAAGCCGCGCGTTGCTGTGTTCCTCCGTCGTCGCTGCAGGATGAACCGCACACCAGAGAGAGGGAGACTTCATCGTCTCCGTGGAGGCAGCAACTTCCTGTTTCTGGCGGTGCGCCATCCCTCGTAAGGCTCATTGCTTGCTTGACACGATTCTTATAGCACGTGCAAGAAGATAATTTGGCTTAATTTTTATTATCTGCCTTATAGCAGCAAGTTGGTGGTGGATGAGAGCTTATATAGCTGCTCTAGGTGCTTCACTTAAGTGACACAAAAGGAGAATATGTTCCGTTTACACGTACACGCGGTTCATGCCGTGTCCTTCACTCCTGTACGTCGTATCGAGGTGTCGACGTCGACATCCACTGAATTGTTAATTAAGTGATTCGTCAAACTAGGGTTAGTTGCTGTTATATCGATTGTTCCTTGCTAGCTAAGCCTGCTTCATTTGGTTTCTTAATGCTTATTGCTGAGCAAGTTCCTGTAGCTACATATGCATGTGCTCCGATCCAGGTCATCCGGTGGACGCGCAGTCTGCGTGCAAGCGATGCTATTTAGACCAATCAACGTTAAGAAATGACATAATTATATATAAAAAAAAACGTTAAGAAATGACATGAACGCGCTCTCGCCAGACGCCACTTACACGTCTTTGAATTCATGATGACTTGTCACCACGACAATGGCTATCATATTCGCTCGTACAACAATTATCGTAAATAAGTTTGCTTTTATAATTTTTTAAAAGCAAGTTTGGTATTATTATAACTGTTCGTTCAAAAAAGTATTATTATATAACAGAGATTCGCGCATCTATATTTAAACAATGTTAATTAGGCAGTAGATCTAGTATGAAAGGAATACAAAATATAAGGGATCAGTAAATCAACTACTAGGAAAGTATCTGCATCAAGACCTCACAAATGGATCAGGGAATTAATGCTAGTGCTAGCATATAGCTTAAGATATGATGGACCAAGTCGTATGCATAGGTCAAGAGCTAGACCTGGAAAGAATAAGGTGGTACGTCCTTCACTGCATGCATTCTTTGAGCATATCCACCTCTCTTCGTGTCGGAATCGAGGAATCAAGCTTATGAAGTTTCTCACAACTTGCACGCTCACTATCATACGAAGTTTCATGGAAATTCCTTGCTTGCATACCATTCGTCGTGCCAATCAACCAACCATGTGTTGTAGCATGTTTTGAAGCGACAATTGGTTTTTGGATAGCAATCAAATAAATATTTTCCAAAATATAGTTGATCTTAGTGTTGGATGGACTTGAAGATTAGGCATAATAACTACAGAAAAGGTTACCTCACACGGCCTCTACTGATTTGTAAGAAAAATCTTATTGCAACAGTTCTATCGAGAACAAAAAACTCTTCATACAGCGATTCTGATCAATAAGAATATTTAGGGAACCACCTACGGCCAACCCAACTCATTCTATGTTTCTCAGTCTACCCTCCCACTCTCATTCCCACGACCCTCTCCACCTCAAACCCACCACCCGTCACTACTTGCCCTCGTCGCCCCTTACATTTCCTTCGTGTGACTCATTGTTGGAGTATAAATGAATTGCCCACCTTTCCCCATCAGCTTAGGCTTTTGGGTGAACTGGTTGGTGCATGCAACTCAATACTCATGATATCGATACTAGTTTTGTAAGGCGGCATTCTTCTAAAATCAACACTAATAATAGTTGTGCATTATATACTATATTGTTTTATTTGTGGTGCTCTGAGTAATCATGGTACACTCATTTAGTGTATTGAATTATTGTCGCTAAAATATTAGAGGAGCGTGTAGGTGACAAAGATTTCTATTGGCCCCTCGATTTGTAGGAGTGTGGTCATTTGATGCGTTGAGGTCAAGTTGATGGTCGCAGCGGTCAGTGACTAAGACATGAAAGGAGGGTAGAGAAAAGGGGACAGGTCGGAGATAAAGATACAACAATGGGTCAGGGATGGTGCAGGTGTGTCATCGGACCTAACTATGGTTGGTCGGCACACGTTGAGTGGGAAGAGCAACTGATGGTGTGTATGTAATTTCTCATACCTCTCGTAACTCGTCTAGCGGGATATATAGCAAAAGCACAATAGGATTTTAATCCTATATAACAAGATAAAAGATTTTAAACAAAAAACAATTAAAACTTTGATTGAGTGACCAAATAGTTAAGATGTCACATTCCTGATAAAATCAATTTAGTAGATATGTCAAGAAAATGAAAAAGGAATAATTTTGCTGCAAATATGGCTTAGGTTGTAAGATAGCATTATAGTCAAGTTGCTATAGGATCATGCTGAAAGACATGGCCGGGTGATGGTCCTAGTGCCCTTATTTTTCCTCTTCCTTATTTAGTTTTTCCTCCATGAATGCATATATTGTTTATGATTGAAAAACTAGCAGGATGGTGTAATGTTTTGTCCCCAATTGCGCACAATTTTGTTTCAGAATTTCAACAAAACTTTTCTAAAAATTGTTTGAGAGCATGACGATATTTCCTCCCTCATCATTTCTCATCTAGTGTCGCACAACAGCCATTGTCGGCTAAAACAAGCAGTGTCACATTTATTAGGGTTGTATAATGAAATTTCTTGGCAAAAAATATACGCAGATCCTGCAGTACTAATTTCAAATTTTATTTGTTTGACCAATATACAGTCAAGGCTAAGCATATAGCTTGTCGCAAGAAGCATTGCAAAAGAAAACTGACACTTGTAGGTATTTATAAGTGTGATTACGAAATCGATGTGTGTATATCAACCACTCTAAACAAACTTAATGTTGAACGACGGTCGCTCATATGAAATGGATTAAGGTCCTGGTCATGATCATGTCCTCGGCGTCATCACCCTCTTCTTCTGACGACCCGGACATCGTCATCGTTGGCGTGGTCTCCAACGCCGGCACATGGAAGATGGCCGCCCGGTGGCGGCGCATGTGCCCGCCGAGCGCCTGCCCGGTGGGGAACACGGTGCCGCAGGTGTTGCACCGGTGAACATCCTTGGCGGCGGCGGCTTTGCCGGGCCGCGCGCTGAGCAGGAGGTCGAGGCCGTCGGCGCGCACCCGCGGCCGCTTGTGGCTGGTCCGGTGGCCACCAAGAGCCTGGAACGTCGCGAACCGGCGACCGCATGTACGGCACTGGAACGCGCCGTCCAGCTGCACACGCTTCTTGCCCTGCTTGACGATCACCCTGCTCGCCGGCGATAGGGAGAGAGACAACAAGTGCAGCAAGTTCACCGGCTCCGGCGATCGTGATGAGGTGGACATGTACTCCATCGTGGCCTCAGCTACTAGCTCTCTGTTTCGTACTCGCAGTAGTGATATTACACTCAGCTGTTAACAGGACTTGGTAATTAGCACGTGCGGTGCGTAAAGATGTAGTTTTTATACTATGGATCGGCTTGTTATCGAATGTTGTAACTGTTAGCCGTCGGACAAATTTATAGGCGATCGTCGCATCGCATGGATATGGCTCCGTTCGGCGCCCGAAGAAAAGCCTGCGGGCATTGACCTGCAGTCAACCTCAAGGCAAAACGAGTGCACGTATCTACTGCCAATGGCACGATGCCACGTGTTGCTCTAAGAAATTTCTGTGCTTTTTCCGAACGCACGTATAATTGCATAGGTCACGCTGGACGCAAGGGCCCGGCGTCACTCGTGATTCATGTGGAAATTTCGGGGAGATGCCTCTACCAAGGACCGATATTAAAGCACACAGAATATGATCTCTAGAAATTCAAATGCCTAGCCTCATCTCTAGAAATACTAGTAGTACTTAATCAACACGTCATCGTAGTATAAGACGAGTGTGAAATACAAATCAACACGTCATTAAGCGTGTATGATGTGCCAGTTTCGCTTGTCTTAATTGGTAATGTGATGAGCGTTGCATGCATTAGGGCTTACCGGCACATAGTTTTGGCGTTATGACCAAGAGTTGGCATGCCACTAATTGTGTGTTCATATGGATAACATCGTATGCTGTCTGCCACTTAAGTTCACACATCGTGCTATCCAAGCGGTTTGGCCTTTTTGTCCTAAAATTAAACTTCCACTGTTCCACACTCTCCAGCCTACAAGCGGTTAAGCTGGTTTTCCTACTGCCCAATGTACGCGCGAATCCATTTTTTTCTCGAACGCGCAAGAGAGCTGTGTGTAATTTCATTTTTTTTCTCGAACGCGAATCCATTTGCCAACGGCAATATATAGGTTACGATATTTATTCTGCAACGATCCCTCCTTTGATTTTGAAATATGTTCATATCTCGGTGCTTGAATTAGTCCACAGTTTAATCGTCAAACAATAAATTTTGCAAAAAGTTCAGTCCTCAAACGATCAACTTACCTACAAACCCATGATCCGAGCAGCAGTGACGCGCAAGCCTTCGATCAGTCTGACCTCACAATTATTATATACAATTGTTGTGTACTACTTCCGTTCTTGTTTGACTGTTCGTTTTATTCAAAATATTAGTTCAAATTTGAAAACTTATAAGTTACGCTTAAATTAACTTTAATGATAAAACAAATCATAACAAAATATATATGATAGTTTTTTTAAAAAATTGAATAAGATGAATCATCCAACATAACTCAAAAAGGCAACGACGGCGTTAATTTAAGAACCGATGGAGTAGGTAAAATGCATTAGACATGTCTCGCTCCCTCTAGAGGAATGTAGTGTGGATTGTCAGTGGAAATGGGAGCACTAAACTGTGTTGACGTGCGAATTTTGCACTTGGTAGTTTCTTGTTGGTTGGTTGGTGAACTACAAATGCATATAGCTAGGCATGTGAGATCTGTTGATCACAAAAAAAAAAATGTGAGATCTGTTACTTCTAGTTATAGAATATCAATGACCAAGACCAAGACTTGAGATACCGCATCCTCGATCGATGTTGTGAAGATATATGCTAACCTCAGCAACCAAAATGGTGTGGTCGAGACTCCCAGCATATATATAGCGAGTCAACTGCAGATAATTGTCAGTCCACTGCACGCACCCAATGGTACTTGCGTCGAGCTTATACAGCTTCCTTCAGGGAAGAAAGTAGTTGAAATTAGTTTCCTCATCGACTCATCCAGTGTTGCTAAGATACAGACAGTATCACAGATATGTGTAGTAAACGGGGCAGTCTTTCAGGTCTTCGTCATACACGAAACACTTGATCGAGGTTTCCGTCAGCCTAAGCGTCAGCCTAAGCGCGTAATGATGATGTAAAAATTTCATTTGGCTAACTAATTATTTTGATATTCAAATATATCAGTGATCATGCGAAATACAATCACAATCTGTTTTTCATTGTACAGAGGATATACATATATGTAATTCCAAAAGCAGAAAAACGGTATGTTTTCTGTGACCAGATTAAGCAAATGACGCTGTAATCTTTGATGAATCGCCTCATAAGCACCGACGGTTACTGACACTGGCACAAATGCAAGCCCGGCCACCACCGCTCGCCCGATTTTGCTCGGGATTCACGCAGAATTTTCGAGGAGATGATGCGTTCGGTAGGAGCACACCGGAAGTTGCACACAGGAAAAGTATCTGTGGGTGCCTTTTTGATATTCTTGTTTGAGACTCAGCAAACACGTAATTAAGTGTACCTGCTAGTAAAAGCATAGTCGGTCTTCACACGGAATTGGTCAATTAGCCAACGGCCATAGTTTACAATGTTAATTTCAGTGTGCAGTGTACGTTCCTTCCTCGATAGGAAGTTCAGCGGGCTTTCCTCAGAGAAGACCTTGCCTTGGTTGGACAAAACGACACCAAAGAAGACTTCGGTACTCATAATGATATTTCTAGTTAAAAACTTTCATAATGTTTCTCATCAGGATATGCGGCCTTTGTAAACAAACTTTTTTACTAATAAAAAAATAGGAAAAATCAGCAGCTCCCTGCTGGCAGAAAAAACAATTCTGCGCACGACCAAGACTCAAGATATATACTCCATTGTTCGTGTAACATTGTGGGTATTTGTGTTGAACTTAGCTAGTGCATGACCGACTCAATAACAAAGAATAATATTGTACCTAATGGGGGCGTGGGAGTGTAAGGAACCAACTGATTAAGATTAGTCTTCCCGCTGGATACGCGATACTGCAAATCACAGAAATGACTAGAGTACTCGAATCGCACTGAAGAATCAGCTGAGTCTACTAGTAGCTTCTAAGTCAGTCTAAGCGCGTAATAATAATAAACTGAAGAATCGCACTTTGTCCGTATATAATCTTGATAGTTGGAAGCTACTTGTTGGTTGGAAATAAATGGGGTGACCAAGCATGTCAAGTCAGTCGTCCGGCATAACTGGCCGGCTCACAAATCATAATCATGATGTACATACAAATTAGTCACGATTAAACTATATCATATATACAAACAAGGGCATGATTTTACATTACAGAATTCCTCTTTTTATTTTGAGGGACTACATTACAGAATTCCATTTTTTTTTTGGAGCAAAACTACATTACAGAATTCCTAGTCTCAGCAGAAAATTAAGAAGGGCTTGTAGTGAGTGTAAATATGGGCTACTGAGGCCCAACGAACCTGTGTAACCGCAAGGCCTGTCTTCGGCTCGACCCGGCCCAAGAAGCAAAACTACTTTGCTTGAGGCCCCTGAATCGTGGTCAGTGGTTCTTCGCAATTCATGTCAACATCGTGACAAGAATATCATGCAGTGGATAATGCAGGTCAATCAATCTTCCAGATATCCCACCCCGCCACTATATATTACATAACTCCATTTTTTTTATTAAAAAAACAAGAATGATGACGATGCGTCAGGATGCACAAGTACATTCATCGATCTTCAAAAAACAAATGTACAAGTACATTTTTGCAGTCCCCGGCCCTAAACTATGCGTCAGGATGCACAAGAATAATCCCCTAAAGATGTGAGAAAACGCAGCAGGCAGAAACATACACCACGGCAAGTCAAAAGGTTTGGACAAATATACTTTGTAATGATCAGCTAATTTCTGATGAAAGGGACAGGGTGCCGTTGTTGAGTTTGGGCGAACCAACTAGCAGGCACATGAAGAGCTCCAAGTAGCCAAAATTGCTGCAATTTGCAGAAGGATAGGATTTGTTATTGCTACAAAAAGAAAAATAAATAGGGTGCATTTTCTATTAACAAATGGAGCAAAACTACGCTTCATTTCATATCAAATCAGTGGAGTCATCCTCTGTGCATTTCGATTGCTGTTATTTGACAGAGAAAAATGCTCGGCTAGTTTCTTTTTTTTTTTGTATTTGCATGAATATGCGTCTGTATTGTACTCCTCAAACAAATGTGTGAACATGCCTATTAACGGCCCTACACAAACCTATACAAATATGTACAAATAGACTGTTGAAATAAATATGTGTTTATCTAAATCATGTATAACATACATTTTGCACAAACCTTTTACCCCAAGATATATGTGAGCATAAAATTCCTCTATTTACCTGACCTATGAACATGTCAACTCGTACAGAGAAAAGGTGTTCCTGTCTACAAAATGCTTATTTTGTAGCAAGGGTTACGATTTTTGTAGAAATTTTGAGCACGTAGGTGCTCAATGTCTTTGGAATTTACTACAATGTAACAAAAGATTTCACAAAAATCCCCAGCTAAAGTTTTGCCTTGCAAATCGTGTCAACGTCTTTAGAGTGCTTATAGAACATGATACATTGTACATGTAAATAGATCAAACATTACAAAAAAAAAAAATTCACGCAAAAATCGATCTTCCTCTCCCGATCTCCCATATCGCTTCCCAAGTTGCCAAGAACAAGAAGCGCTCTCCTTTTCGTCCTCCCTCTGCATAGGCAACTGCTCTCCCCGTCGTGCTCCTCTTCCTCCCCACCTCGTCTCGCCGTTGCTTCTTCTCCCCACCCTCCCCAAGCCACGACACGCACGCTCTTCCTCGCAGCACCACTCCTCATGCCCTGCATCCTCATGTCAAGCCACAGCGCGGCCGCCGCCGGCTCCTTCCCCTCCCCACCTCGGCCGTGACGAGCCTCCTTTCTTTCGTTTGCTCCGTCACCGGCCGCGGCTCTTGATTCATCCCGTATTCCCGTACCTCTCGATTCCCTTGCCTCGGCATCCCGCTCGCCGCCCTGTGCCATGCCGCCGATGCGTGGGGCCAAGCGCCGCAGGAAGGCGGCGGCGGAGAAGAAGGCCGCGGCAATGGCCGCCGCCGCGGCCGGCGACAACGGCATGCCCGCCGACTGGTGGGACGGCTTCTGCATGCGTATGGCTGGTGCGTGCTTCCTAGTCGTGACCGTACGTGATGAAGATTTGATTTGATTTGCGCGGATTGTTATGTGTAGCTCCCCTAAGCATCAGGTGCCGATTGGTAGATCTAAATTCGCGTGAGAACTGAATTATGCTGTTCATCTTGTAGTCTCATCGATCGTGTTCGTGATAAATGTGGTGATTTCCTACGAGTTGGAGCAATGCCATTGTGCTGTTCTGTTTGACTAATGTGTGTCGTGTTGGTAGTGATTGTTGCCTTGGGGTACATGATGGACAGTGAACACTCGAGTGTTAGGTGACATTGTGATTTTCTTTACGGCATTTCTGCATAATATGGTTGAAATTGGTACGAATTAGAACTAAGATTGCGAACAACTGAGCTTTGTAATGTACAACATTGTTCTGAATACTCTGCCGGAAGGATTAAAAAGTTCTTTTTTCTTTCATATGCCTAGTCTACACGATTGGCTATAACCTGAGACCAAATGTAGGCTTCGGGCATCTTGAAGGCATGAAAATATTTTTCTTAGTTAGGTTACTGATGCTAATCACTTGGTCAGTGCTTCTTGTTTGTGCATACTAGTTGAATGCATTGATTCATGTTCCGTGACAAGAATATGTGTTTCATATTAACTAAAACTGTGGCGTACTTTGAATTTAAGTCCCTTTCAGTTCACTTATTTGACTATGAGAAAAGCTCAGGTGCTTTTCTTATTAGCTGAAATTTCAGTGTACCCCTTTCTGTTCACTAATTTGATTATACGAAAAGCCCTTGATGAATCGATAAGATGACTAGCTTGATCATAGCTAAACTCGCTTTAAGCATGCAATACTAGTTTTGTGTAGCCATGTAGCAGCACCTAGCATGGGCCATCATTATTAGTTACCAGAATTGCTCTGCAACTCTAGCTACCGGCTTCCTATTTTTGCACGGTATAGTGTGTGCTCTTGTATTGTTGCATTCATTTCTTCAGAAATTTCTGCACTTCTTGAGTAGAAGACAGGCACTGTTAGCAAGCTTAATGTTTCTATTTATTATGGCTACATTTGAGAAAGGTGATGGCTCCAGTCTAAACATGGTTAACCCATATTTCTGGACATTTGAATATTAAATTTTCTTGTCTCAATTTGGCTTAGTGCTGTAGTTCAACAGTGCCATGTTTGATGTACTCTCTGGGAGTCCTTACTCGATCCCTTCTCATGGAAAAACTCCTTGCGAAAATGTTTTAGTTCATATGGCTTTGGTGGGCTGTTTTCCCTGTTGGTTCATCGATAAAATGTTTTGGAAAACTTGCTTGTTCATTCAAATCTCCGCAGATGCCTGTTTTGGTTTGATGTAACTGTCTTTTAAACTGTAGCTACTGAACACCTGCCAGCTGTAAGGATTCTACCATACCTGTCTTGCTAATTTAGGTGCATTCTGCCATATTCTTAACAACCCGGGCTGTTCCCTTAAGCTACTTTATCATGGAAGACACTTATGCAGTTTGATTTTTTTTTTCTTTACCTGACAAACATTGTGCCAGAACAAAGCTGAGTTTAGGTATTTTAATGTAAATAACTCATTTGTGATTGATGGTGCTTCTTTTAACACTTCTGGAGTGAATTACTGCATTGCAAGTTATGGATTTTGTAACCAGTTTTTACATTTCCTTGTTAGGAACCTTATCTTCTATTGAAGACGCACAAAGATTTCAGTCAGTCTTCAAAATGCCAAGAAGAACCTTCGACTATGTCTGCAGTTTGGTAAAAGATGAGATGATGGTGAAGTCCAGCAGCTACGCCTTTCTTGATGGGACAGTGCTGTCTTTAGAAGATCGAGTGGCCATTGCTCTGCGAAGGTTGAACTCTGGTGGATCACTGGTGACCGTGGGGTCTTCTATTGGCGTGAACCACTCGACTGTCTCGCTGATAACATGGAGGTTCATCGAGGCTATGGAGGAGCGAGGTAGCCACCACTTGCGCTGGCCGGCCTCTGGTGAAATGGAGAAGATCAAATCCAAGTTTGAGGATGCCCATGGTTTGCCAAATTGTTGTGGCGTCGTCGATACGACGCACATCACAATGTGCCTTTCTTCTGCTGAACCGAACTGCAAGGTCTGGCTTGACCATGAGAGAAATCACAGCATGGTGTTGCAAGCCGTTGTCGATGCAGATTCTAGGATCATGGACCTTGTGACTGGTTGGCCTGGTAGCATGAAGGAGTCGAGCATTTTGCACAGCTCTGGCCTTTTCAAGCTGTGTGAGAAAGGTGAACGGCTGAATGGCAGCAAGCTGACGCTATCAGATGGAACAGAAATCGGGGAGTACATCATCGGTGATGCAGGGTACCCACTTCTTCCATGGCTCCTGACACCTTACCAACAGAACAACCTGACAGAGCCTGAGGTTGAGTTCAACAGGAGACACTCTGCAGCGAGAATAGTTGCTCCAAGGACGTTGGCAAAGTTCAAGGACACGTGGAAGTACTTGCAAGGGGAGATGTGGCGGCCGGACAAGCATAGGCTGCCCCGGATAATCCATGTCTGCTGCTTGCTTCACAACATAATCATCGATCTCCAGGAGGAAGAGATGGACGAGCCGTGCTCGTCGTCATCGAGCGACCACGACGCCAAGTACATGCAGCAGCTGTGTCGTTTGGAAGATGAGAAGGGGCTCGAGGTGAGGGACAAACTGTGTCAGCACTTGATCAGCGATTGGGGCTGGGGAGAAAGTGCGTCTCTGAAGAGAAAGGTACCGTAGCGTTTGTGTTTCGTCTGCTGCGAGCAGCTCTGTATCGTTGTGGATGTGCAATTTTGGAGAGCTGTGAGTTGAGGACGGACGAGAGCGTCGGTCGTTAGTTATTACTAATGAAAAAAAAAAACTCGTTGTAAGCTTTACAAACCTGTCAAATCAATTTGGCTCGTTTGGTTTATCATGGTATTATTGATGCTGAATATTTGGTTGTCTTTGAAACTTTGTAGATGAATATGCTGGCGTTATAAACTGCAGAATGGTTAATTTCATTTTCAAATTATACCTTTTGTATTAATTTTTTTCCCCTTGGGAAAAAAAAGAATGTTAAAAAAAAAACTGGAAAATAAATTCGATTAACTGGAGGCTAACTGAAGATCAGCCAGCCACATCAGAGTTTACAGTAGCAGACTGGGAATAGGTAGCAATCTGAGGGTTCCTGTGCAATATCGCCTGAGGCAGTTATCCCGATCTCGTCCACCCAAGTTTGATCAGACGGTAGGGAGAAGTGGATAAGGTTTCAGTTACAATCAGGGGGCGTATTGCTGTCTTACACGCTTGGCCCACATGTAAGGGATAATAAACGCCAAACCCCTTGGTCCATACACCTAGTCCAAGCAGCGACAAGGAGGCGATCCGGTGAACTCCACGGGCCACGGCCATGGCCATAAGCAAACAAGTCGTTTCGTTTCTACTCTACTACCGGATGCTCTGCAAACTGAAGAAAGTTGGCAGCGCCATACGTGCCTCTTCACATACACGCATGCGTTTGCCGCTACTTAACCACCGCGCGCCACCATTTCCGCTGCACCTCCTCCTCTTCTTATATTAATTCTCACTCCCAAGTCACCACTACACTGTCACATCAACAAACACTACTTGAGAGCATCAGCCATGTCGACGTCCAAGACACTACTACTAGGAGAAGCTACTAGTAGCATCGTCGTCCTGGCGCTTGCCGCGGTGCTCCTCGCCACCGTCGCCGGAGCAGCAGCAGCAGGCGACGAGCCGCATACGTCGACGACGGCGAACCTGACGCTGCACAACCTGTGCCCGTTCCCGGTGTGGCCGCTGGTGACGGCGAACGCGGGCCTCCCGGGCATCCCCGTGGACGACGACGGCGAGCCCGTGGGCCGGCTGGCCGGGAACGGCGAGGGCCTGGCGACGCTGTCGTTCCCGTCGGGCGCGTGGTCGGGCCGCGTCACGGCCCGCACGGGCTGCCAAGCCGCCGAGGAGGACAACGGCGGCGGCTCGACCCGGGGGGCCCGGTGCGCGACGGGCGAGTCGCCGCCGGTGACGGTGGCGCAGGTGAGCGTGGGCGGGCCGGGCGGGCTGGCGGCGTACAGCGTGAGCCTGGTGGACGGGTTCAACGTGGCGGTGGTCGTCACGCCGCACGGCTTCGCGCAGGGCCGCCGCTGCCCGGCCCTGGGCTGCGCCGTCGACCTCTGCGGCGCCCGGGCGCCAAGAGAAGGGTGCGGCGCCGGCGCGTCGTCGGCGGCGGCGTTCAAGCAGGTGTGTCCCGACACGAGGACGAACGCGACGGACGTGGAGGCCACGCCGCAGGACTGCGTCGCGCCCAGGGAGATCAAGGTCGTCTTCTGCCCCACGCAGGACTGACTAACTAGGATCGATCTTCCACGCCGGACGTGCTAGCTGATCAATCAGTCAGTTGAATAAGAAGCGACACCGACTCTAGCTAGATGGTGCACGCAGTGGAGGTTCATTAGGTTCTTCTTATTAGTGCAGTGCTGCAATTAGTCGTGAAAAATAATTACTCTATTAGATAGTTAATTCTCCTTCTCCAGAGACATTTTGAATTCCATGTGTTTTTCTTTTTGGAACATCAATTTCTGTAATAATTTATTTAAGGTTGAGTTGATCGAGTCTCGTGTATGAAGTTGTTGCATATGTCAACCTATTTAGGCGACAGCCAAGAGACTTTGCTATTGGTTCCATACACAACGGAACAAGAAACGGCACAAACATCCGCGAACGTAGCAGCGATCAAAGGCATCCACCCCTCGAATCCACCGCTGCGGGCCTTTGTCCCCTTTCGCCATCCGCTCATTAATTGTCATAAAAGTGGCCAACGGTTGCCTCAAATCGCTCTCTCGTTAACAAAAAAGACACAGCTTGATCATGCTTCACCTACGACGGCCCAAACCTCGTCGCACAGCAGCTAGGTAGCTGTAGTACTATCATCTGGCTGTGTTGTTGGCAAGCAGGCAGGATGAGCTCGTCGGTGGAGGCGTACCGGACGCCGGTGTTCATCGGGCTGCTCTGCGTCATGTGCTTCGCGGTGCTGCTCCTGCTGCACCACTGCGTCCTCGCCGCCTGCCGCCGCAACAACAACCAACGGAGCAGGCGCCGCCACCGACATCACCACCAGCAGCCTTCCTCCGCCGGCGGCGAGCAGCAGGAAGAGGAGGAGGAAAGCGTGGACATGTCGTCGTCGTCGCGGGTGCACCTGGTCAAGGCGTACGGCCGGAAGGTGGAAGAAGAAAAGTGGAGCGAGCCGACGTGCGCCGTGTGCCTGGCCGACTTCGCCGACGGCGAGCCGGTGCGGGTGCTGCCCGAGTGCATGCACTACTACCACGGCGACTGCATCGACACGTGGCTGCGCGGGAGCACCAGCTGCCCCATGTGCCGCGCAGAGACCACGCCCACCCCCACGCCAACGCACAGCTCCTCCGCCGACCTCCAACACCAATTCTCCTCCGTCTCCCTCGAGGAAATCCTCGTCCGCACCTAGATTAGCTTAGCTTAGCTGGGGGGTGGCAGCCATGGCGGTTGGTCACTCACCGGAGGCGAGAGGAAAAAGGAGAGAGCAGTGCTGCTGCTCGGGTGGTAGGAGCGAGGCGGTGGCTGGAAAGGCGGAACAGAGCAAGCGCCGAAACAGAGCAGGCTATAGGAAAACAGAGTGTTGGTTGCTCTGTTTCGTCTATCAGGGAAGCGAAGCAGAGCAGAAACAGAGAGTTTTTCTTGGTTGGGTCCATTTTTGGGTGGAAATTCAAAATCAGGTGGGAATATTTGTTTGGTATACAATTGATTATAGGAATATTTCTTGCTGCCACACTGCTGATGCTTTCCTATGACTTGGGGGTTGTTGTGGCTTGGGGGGTTCCTGTGTTCATTAATGTACAACTCCAGGTTAATTAATTTTCTTCTCAGAACCAAAGCTTCATTTACTTTCTGCTCCAAATTCATTTGCCTGTGAGAAGACGGAGCTTCGAGCTCCAGGTTAGTAGGGGCAAGTCAGGCAATCACTACGCTTTACATATGTAGCTGATTTCTTAGTGTTATATTAGCATCAACAGCTAATTATCAGTGTGTATTAAATTTTTTGATGAGAGCCGGGGGGGGGGGGGGGGGGTCGCTTTAGTCCTAAAGAAGGCAAGGAGAGAGCCGAAAGATTGGTGCACATCATTTGACAGGAACTTGCCAAAAGACACAAGAAACCAATTTGTAACCAATAAACAATATTTACTTAAATGTTACAAAATTAAAACGCGAGATTATGAATATCGCGCCAGGATACCAGGATACTCCCTGTCTTATACCTCATATCTTCCACTGCACTTATTGGGCAATTCGTAGGGCCGATGGTGCATGGCAGCTCTCGGTGGAGGAGCTGGAGCGGCGCATGGCTTTTAGGGAAGCTCGTCGTTTGTTATATAAACGGCTACGGGCATGGACAAAAGAGGTCTCTCTCGAGAGATTCAAGAACGAGAGAGACAGAAGCAGAGCTGGGCGTAGAAAACATTGGGGCTGATTGGTTGCTTGGTTCCAGCCGGGCCAGGCACTCGGCATGCAACTTCCGCGAGATTGGTTGCCTGCGCCGGCAGTCGAGCCAGCCTCTTGGAGCCAGGCCTGCTGGAAACGGAAGAATCGAGCGTTTCTGTCGGGCCAGGCCGACGCGAGGGCGCTTGTTGCATAAGTGCAGAGAGAAGAGATGCAAAGCCAGCTTGTGCGTTTAGGCAACCAATCAGTTTCTCTGCTGGGCTTGCTACATGCGCGCAAGTAACCTATCAGTGAGCATTTACATGGCGGCAGCCTAGCGACGGAGAGCCTGACTCACTTATGCGATGCAAGGACGAGCCGTACGGTAAACCAATCACGCCTATAGTGTTGGTTGCTCTGTTTCACAGCTCCTCCGCCGACCTCCATCACCAATTCTCCTCCGTCTCCCTCGAGGAAATCCTCGTCCGCACCTAGATTAGCTTAGCTTAGCTTAGCTCGGGTGGGCAGCCATGGCGGTTGGTCACTCACCAGAGGTCAGAGGGAAAAGGAGAGAGCAGTGCTGCTGCTCGGGTGGTAGGAGCGAGGCGGTGGCTGGAAAGGAAGAACAGAGCAAGCCAGGAAACAGAGCATGCTATAGGAAAACAGAGTGTTGATTGCTCTGTTTCGTCTTTCAGGGGAAGCGAAGCAGAGCAGAAACAGAGTACTCGTTGGTTTGATCCATTTTTGGTGGAGATTCAAAATCAGGTGGAAATATTTGTTTCATATACAATTGATTTAAAAGAGCAATTCCTGCTACCACACTGCTGGAGCTTTCCTATGATTTGGGGATTGTTTTAGGGGGTTCCTGTGTTTATTGTTAATTATTTTTCTTCTCAGAACAAATTCTTCATTTACTTTCTGCTAGCAAATTCACATATCTCTGACAAGACAGCAAGTGACGGAGCTTGAGCTCTAGGTTAGTGGAAGCGTCAGGAAATTAGTACGTTTTACTTGCATATGTAACTATTTCCTTAGTGTTATATCAGCATTAGTGCCAAATTTGGTCGATGATTGGTGTATAATGTTCCAAAAGTAATTTTAATCCTCCTCCTCTGCTGGTTGACTTTATGTTAACTCAGGTGCCATGAACCATCCTGTCAACCTGGGTTTAATGGTAAATTAATCAAGTGGGGAAGCTCATCTCAACCCCCCCCCCCCCCCCCCCCCCCGCGTTGCCCCGTAAAAAAAAGTGGCAAATTTATCGGTGTGCATTAAATGTTTTGATGAGAACTTTTGGGGGCAGGGGCATGACCTCACATCATTTGACAGGAACTTGCCAAAAGACAAAAAGAAACAAATTTGTAATAAGAAAACAGTATTTACTTAAATGTCAGAAAATTAAAACACGAGCTTATGAATTTCACGCCAAGATACTCCCCATCTTGTCACTGTGTGTATTGGGGCGCGGGGCCTTTTGGCAATTCGTGGGGCCGATGGTGCGTGCTGGCTCCCGGTGGAGTTGGAGCTACGCATGGCTTTCAAAGAAGCTCCTGGCTTGTTATATAAATAGCTACGGGCATGGACAAGAGAGGTATCCCTTGAGACATTCAAGAGCGAGCTGAGAGAAAGAGAGATGGCGCCGACCACGAGGGTGTTTGTCATCCTTCGGTTAGTATAGCTGGTCAGGTGGGCCGGGCTAGAAGAGCCATCTCCAGGCCCGGTCCTTTTAGCCCGGTCCGAGCACGGCCCGAGCCCGGTGGTCAACGGGCCGTGCTTGGGCCTGGGCGTAGGCCCTTCGGGCTGGTCCGAGCAGGGCCCGTTTAGCGGTGGCCCGTTAGCCCGTCATTCGGGCCGTGCTAAATGGGCCGGCACGGTCCGTTTAGGCCGTTTATATTTTTTAAAAATAAAAAACAGTGTAAAAATATTTTTTTATCCAGAGGGCCGGCCCGGCACGGCCCGGTCCGTTTAGCCTGTGGCCCGTTTAGCCCGTTTAATACAGACCGTGCCGTGCTTGGGCCTAGACACAGGCCCGTCGTGCCGGCCCGGCCTGGTCCGTTTACCAAAAGGGCCGTGTCGGCCCGTTAAGAAAACGGCCCGGTCCGTTGGCCAGCTATATTGGTTAGTCATGGTGGCTGCTCTTCCAATGGCGGCCACTGGTCCACCGCCGACGTCCGCATACCGCACAACGTCCGCAAGCGACCCCGCGCCAGTCAACCCCAAAGCAACCACAGCCAACTGTTCCGCACCGACGTCCGCATGGACTACTGCCATGCCAAATGCATCAACACATGGCTGCACGGGAGCCAATAGTGGAGCTAGAATTTAAATGATGGGTGTTCGAAGCTATCGTCATATGGCACCGAAGTAACAGTTGATCAGCCGATAGGGAGGGTTATGGGGCTCAAGCCCCCCCCCCCCCCTCCCCCCCAAGCGAAAGCAGCATTCTTTAAGGAAAAAAAAAGGAGAAATGCTGGCAAAGCAATTAACAAAACGCAAATAAGTTCTCAGTTACATAAAAAAATTGAATCAAAGATTTTTTTTTTCTTATTTCTTAAAAAAAATCATGAATGTTCACTTGAACACCTTGAATTACTCAAGCTCCGCCCACAACGGGAGCACCAGCTACCCTATGTCTCCCTCGAAGAAATCCTCATCCGCACCTAGCCATGCCGGTTGCCGGAGAGAGAGAGAGAGAGAGAGAGAGAGAGAGAGAGAGAGAGAGAGAGAGAGAGAGAGAGAGAGAGAGAGAGAGCACTGAGCGGGTAGGGTAGGAGCGAGGCGGGGGGGGGGGGGGGTTGGGCTGGAAAGGCAGAAGAGAGCAGGCAAGGAAACAGAGGAAGAGTTGGGCATAGGAAACAGAGTGTTGGTTGCTCTGTTTCGCTTTCATGAGAAGCAAAAGCAGAGCAAACACAAAGTATTAGTTGGTTTGGTCCATTTTTGGTGGTCTAAAATTAATTTAAAGATGACAGACTTTTTCTGTGTGGTTGCAAAAAAAAAAAAGATTAATCTACAATAGGATGGTTAATTCTCTGACATCAGAAATTTGATATGGTCTACTGTGCCTGAGAACACACAGCAGCATGCTTATGTTTGCATTCATAGCGGTCAGATGCAAATAATTTCACCCAAATACTTATGTTCTGTGCAATGAGCAAATCTCCACTCCTTGTGTAACGATCAAAATTCACAAATTAATTACTCATCCTCCTCCAATCCGATCGACCAAGAAACGGAGAGGTCCATGCTGCCATTGTTCCTTCTTTTTTTTTTTTTTTTTGAAAATAAGGCAGGAGCGCTGCCATTCATTAAGATAGAAGAGCAAGAGTTACATCTTAAGGGTACAATAACTAGAAAAGAAAAAAAACGAGGAGAGCAACATGCCTCCAGAACAACAACATGGCAAAGAACATATGCTCAGAAGACACACCACTTCTGCTGCAGGGATAGAGCCAAGTCCACTCTTCAAAGAGCTCAAATCTTCTCCTCAAACTGTTGGAACAACTGCTCTTTGGGCAAGCTCACCCACAAACAACAATTAGCAAAATCACATAACTAACAGGAAGACCTGCTTTGGCTCACAACATGCAGTCTTCATCCTACTAGAGCTGACCACAATTGAGGAGGCAATCGTAGTTCCTCCAAGAGGTTAGCCACCTTGGGTGCATGCAACTGTTTCTCCTTCTTGACGAAGATCCATTTTTTTGTCAACAGATCTCGTCTCACCTTGAAGACACATTTCCGAGATTTTATTTTAGCCTTTCGATGATGACTGAAACTCTTAGTGCCCTCTGTGCATACCATATTTGGATCCTTCTCATGAGAGGCATTTTGTCGACTACGGCTACGGGGAGACAAAGGAGCTACCTCCACCTGCTTGAAGTTGCACAAGGCCGTTATTGCTTAGAAGTGAAGCGGAGCAATTGGTTGGGGAGGAGCTGCCATTGTTCCTTCGGGCAGTCCGTTATAGAGAAGGGGAAAAAGGAAAAAGAAAATTCCTTGAGCAGCTCTCCATGGATTGATCGATGGATGGCAACAAGTGACTGATCCTTCCTCCTCGTAAGCGTCGCGGTTAACCCTTACTTGTCCCCTCTATAAAACCGTGACGGTGATGAACAACACTCGTTTCGTAATAAGGTGATTATACAGTCTTGATGAAATTTGAACAGTTACTGTGCGTGACTCGGGATCCATCGATTCGATGTCCACCTACCACTACACCAGTGGGAACAGCCAACAGCTTCACGTCTCCGCCCTGTCGTGGCAGTACACGGCGGCCATCGTCGTGGTCCTCGGCCTGGCCGTCGTCGCCATCGTCGTCAAGCTGACCTGCTCCTGCCTCCGCGCGCTCAAGCCGCAGCACAACGCCGGCGGCGACGGCGGCGGCCGTGCGCCCACGAGCGTTCTTGCCCGCGGCGACAGCGGCGGGGGAGACAGACCGCCGCCCCAAGAGCAGCAGCCGCCGGCGCCGTCGACGGTGGCGGTGGAGATGGTGCGGTCGGTGGGCCCGCTGGTGTGTACGTACCGGCGGGCGGACGGGTGGCGAGAGGCCGCGTGCGGGGTGTGTTTGTCGGAGCTCGCCGACGGCGAGGCCGTCAGGGTGCTGCCGGCGTGCATGCACTACTTCCACACCGCATGCGTCGGTGAGTGGCTGCGGGAACGCGCCACGTGTCCGCTCTGCCGCGCGCCGCTCGCTCCTCCTCCTGCCGCGGCGGCGAGCGAGTGATCGAGCTCCTTCTCACTGGTGTCTGCTGCTTCTGCGTGTAAATATGTAGAGAGTAGAGACCACTCCTAGTAGAAGTAGAAATGTGTGTGTACTCGTACGTAATTAAGCGTCTTGAAGGAATTCAAATCTGATGAACATCAATATTTCCGTGGCCCGTCTTCTTCTTTCTCACGTTTTCCTTTCTTTTCTTTCCATGGGCCGATTTACTCTTTCTTCAGTCCAGCTTGCCTGCCAACCATCCACCAGACCCAATGGCACCCAAAGGATTCTCCGAGATCATTTAGCAATCGACCAGGAACGCAATGCCACCATTAACTGTTCCAGAACAACCCCATCTAAATCCAACCATTTAATCTCTTTTTCAGGTAAATCAGTGCCCCAATCACTATGTCTTCAACATGTTCCACAACATTGCGCATATTCTTGTGGAAAACTTTGTCCTAAAATATACATCCAATCAACGGGAACCCTCACGTTTCTGTCCCTAAGCATTTCTGTTTTTCCTGATCCAATCCTTGATCTTTGAAACATCATAACTTTTGACTCATATCTCCGTTTTTAGTGATTCTTGCGCTCACGCGATCGTAGCGACGAGTACTATCTGTTGATACTGTTTTTGTAGTATTTTGATACTATCTGATGTACTGTTTCTTATTGTTTGTGCTTATTTGCTTTGCATGTTATCGTTAATAGAGAGAATGCGCAATTGTTCAAGGGCTATCGGTAAGGAGATCAATACCTGAAGACTCTGAGCAGCAGAACTTCTTTTGAGGCAAATGCCCTTGACGTATTCTGAACCTATTGCTTTCTCCCTCTAGTTTAGTTATGCATTGCGTTAAATTTGAATCCTATGTGTTATTATCCTGTTCCTTACTATTTCCTTGTCGCCTGGGAGTGGTAAATGATTTTGGTTTGATGGGTAAGTCCTGCTTTGCTTGCTGTCTTGGGATGGTTGTTAATTTGATTAATAATCTTAACTAATGATTCACATGAATATTAATTATGGGGATGGTGTAATCCTTTTTAGCAACATCGAAAATCTAGGAGATCCAAGCAGGAGGATGGTTTGATGATGGTGCGGGTATGCACGAGTACTTGCTTTGTACTCATGGTTGTGGTTAGTACCTGCTTGGGATCCTAAGGACCGATTCGTGGAGCGGTAACTCAGGACAACAGCACAAAGCACAAGGTTGATTGTGGTAGACTTGGTCAAGTAGGATGATATCTTCCCAGTTTGGTGGCATTCGAGGAAGAGAAGTGGGATGGAGTAATCTCATTCCTAGATGATGGATGGAGTAATCCTAGCCACGATGCAAGAGGGGGCTTCTGTCTGGATGTCGTAATCCCACAGTGGTGGAACCTTAGCATGGGATGTTTGCCAGTTGGGAAGCACTTTAAAAGACTATGTGGTGATCTCTTGGCCTTACACTTTCGGTAGTGTGAAGTGGCAACATGGAGACTTTAGTCATCGACGGATGATGAAATCACCACCTTGTGGGAAGTTGTGCACCTGCAGAGAAGTAAAACTGTCATGACAGCCGTGCTCACGGTCAGTAGCGGCCTGGATCCTCACATGATTAGTGGGAAAGGTTGGGGGGATCTGGTAGGGTAACCAGATTTGGGTGGAGTAACCCGTTTGTTCTACAGGTGGGGTAACCTGTAGGTTGGTTAGGGTGGAGTAACCCTTGGCTTTACAGGTGGAGTAACCTGTATAGTTGACCTTGTGTTATTAACCTTTGGGGGGTTTATTTCATTTAGTAATATAGGTGCTTTAATAATGTATTAAGTTAAGTTGCTTTTCTGCTATGGCCTTTCTTGCTATAAGTTTGTATTTCATATACTTTCCCACACTTGCGGAGTACGACATGTACTCACACTTGGTATTTCCTCTACAATCATGATATGCTGTTCAGAGAGTTAAGATTGATCGTTTGAAGATGATGGAGAAGTCTAAGCTTGTGGAACCCCTGATCGATTGCCTGTGGAGTTATGGAGTTTTTCGCTAGCGTGTTTGTATTCCTCTAGTCTTTCAAGATATTATTGTAATATTATACGATGTATTTATAATATTGGTTACTCTGTTTTACTATACTTTGTCTTATAGGTGTGAAACTTGATCTTGGACACATATATAAATGAGCATTCAGTTTTGGCTTAAACCGGGTATGACACCTTTCATGGTAAAATATGAATTCTCCTAGCTCGGACGGACTGGATAGTGCAAGCAACGCTATATATATATGCCATAGGCGAAAACTGGGTTACGTTGTCAATGCAACTCAACTATTGTGTTGTGTGGCAGACAGCCTTGCTGTCTTGGAGTTGATGTGACAAATTAATTTCTCTATTTTGTATCACGTTTAATCCTAGATCGACTATGGGGAAAATCTTTATATATTACTACTAGATCGAGGTTTTCCTAGCAACCCACCATCGTCAAAAGATTTTCATTTGTCCTTGGTCGTTCGACTTTGCAGCCGTCCAAAGATGATCGCGATCCATCCATCCAAGAAGTAGAAGATCGAGGAGGACGCCGGCGGTATCTCGATCATGGCGGGCGCCGGAGGGGAGTACGGCTGGAGCTGGCAAAAGGCGCCGCCCGCGCCGCCGACGGCAGCTGACATGGGGTTATTAATCTTTTCAGTGGCTGGGTTTGGAGTTGTAGTCCTCGTCTTCTTGGTACTCGCCGTCGTGTGGGTGATACACTGCTTCCGTTCGTGCAAGCCGGGCAAAGCCGGCGGCGAGGAACAGTTGGAGATGGAGGCGCCGGAGGGCAGATGCGCGGCATAGCGTTGGCCGGCGGTGAGGTGCTGCCGGTGTGCGTCCACCATCTCCACAGACCAACGCCGCCTCCGTCGTCGACGAGTGGCAGCGCGGGCCCACTACGCCGTGCTCCCGGTCGACGCCTGAGGAGCCAAGTACTCCTACGTATCTAGTGAACCACGTACTATGATCCATCTGTGCGGTCACCTTTTATGTATGCGTTTTAATTTTATGGGCGTTGTTGAAATTTTGGACATGCTTCTGCTCATGCCCAACATGTATGTGAAATTTGGATAATCACATTGTTATTTAGTACTGGAAGGAAACTTGAGAGTATTGGTATTGCTCACAAGCACCACGGCGCCACGAATTGGTATTTCAGTACTCAGTAACGAATCCGCAAAATCAATACGAACGCCAGACAAGGCAAACACAACATAGTCAGCAGGAACATAACGATTGCAGCTTCAAAACTGTAGCCAAAGGGAACTGGTTTGGATTAGGACAAAACGCAAATCCTCCTCATGTGAGGTACCAAATTCAGCACATATTCTCTATATACAACTGGGAACGCCAAACACTGCAAATAACATCATGTCAACAGGATTTGCCCAAGTGGCTATATATTTCGTACAAAACTACAGACAAAATGAAGGGATATTTTTGTCAGAATCAAATCATCACATCTTCCTCAGATTATCGAGCCGCGCCTGCAAGTCATCATCTATGCCACCATCCATCCCACCGGCAGCTTCAGCTTGAGCAGGAACCTTTCCCGCTGCAACTGGCTTGGAAACTGCAGTCGCAGGAGCCTTCACAAGCTGGTTTTTAGAGCAGAAATTCAGTGTTACACTACTATTAGCATACTATTATATGCCAAGATCAACATAATAATTCTGCCACAGCATTGTTACCTCTGAGTTGATGTCGATGCCAATTTCGTCAAGGACTTGGCTCACTAGCTCTTCTGTTTCTTCCTCCTCCTCATCACCCTCCAACGCGTCATCAATGGCGTCGCCCATCACTTCGCTAACCATCTCCATCTTCTCGTTTTGCATCTCGAATTCCCGCATTATCTTCTGCAGCGCCGGAAGATTCATCTGCCTGTTCATTTGTGACATGGCTTTTGTGACACCCTTCATGGCCTCACCCATCGCTTGTGTTGATTTCAGTGTCTGAAATTTGGGTACCACTCATTAACAGATTTTACAGAGGGCTCATGAACTTTGATAATAATAATAACAGAAGAATTTAAACAATATATGGAGCTCAAAATGTATCCGAACAAATATAGCATGCTCTTAAATTTTTGTAGTTACCTGAATACGAAGAGAAACACCTTGTAGCTGGGACTTGAGGGCGTAAAATTTAGTGATCTGGTGTCTTGTGCGGATAAGGTCCTTTGCCATGATTTTCACAGCTCCCTGAGAATAACATACATCACATCAAAAATAATATACGGTGGCTACGAAAAGAGCATGTTCAGAATGTTCAGAATATGAAAGGTGAGCATTTGCCCCAACCCGTCAATATTAGAAAAGGGAACATAACAGCAACAAACATCTATCATGATTCATGTGTCCGAAGGTGGTTTACATCAAATTGGCTATATCCTATCCAGAGATAAACTTGGGTTACACTGCTCTGAAATAGACAACTTCAACAAGACTGAGTTCTTAAAAGTAGAATGAAGTGAATTATTTTTACGTACTCCTAGTTCGTTAAATCAGCGCTCAAACACATCCACAAGATGGAGCAACATCTGCTTAGAATAAATGAGATTGACAGGACACAGTTTTTAGCATAGTTGGGCTATGAGCAGGAATATATTAATAATTTTATCTGGATCTTCTTTTCAGAGCACTTGACTCGCAACATGGAAAAATACCGGAATTCACAGAAGCACACTGATAAATAAACATCGACAAGTATAATAAGGAAAAACAGGCATTTGACTATTAAGTTGACACAAGATAGAAGGGGCGGCACGCACCATCTGGCCCTGCTTGGCCACCTTCTTGATCTCAGCAATGAGCTTCTTCTCCTGAGCCTGCAGGCCCTGCCTCTCCCTCTCAATCTCCCTGATGGACTTGTCCAGCATCCGCTTGTTCTCCCGCAGCAGCTCTGCCATGCACCAAACCAGAGGAAAACAATGTGAAAAGAGGACGAAATGAAATCAACAGTGTAATCATATCCAGCTGTAGTGGGCACTACATTAGTAGTGGTTTCATAGGATTCATGGTCTCGATGGTAAGTCACTGGTAGCATTGGCCATGGACTAGAACAAAAACACCATAAACCCAGTCTTATCATTGTTGTTGTTCCTTATCGGACTGTCATAATAGTGATAACAAGCTGATCAATTTGATAGACAACCAGTTTACGAGAACGGAAAGAATCCTTTTCCCCTCTCCCTATACATGTGTTCAACAAGACGCGATTAACACACTGAGTTTACAATGGGATCAATCGCGAAAAACAATGTCAAAAGAGGACGAAATGAAATCAACAGCGTAGTCATATCCAGCTGTAGTGGATTACAGAAGCATCACAGAATAGGATTTATGGTCTCGATAGCAAGTCAGTGATAGCAACAACAATGGACTAGAACAAAAATACCATAAACCCAATCTTTACCATTGTAATTTTTCCATGTTGAACTGTCATAATAGTGATAACAAGCGGATCAATTTGATAGACAACCAGTTAAAAAGAACGGAAAGAATCTTTTTCCCCCTCCGGCCCTCCCTATGTTTTTGTTCAACACGACGCGAGTGAGTGTTGAATGGGATGGATCGGGAACAAGGGTTGACCCCCATACGTTGTGGGAAAGAAGAAAATCCGGTTATTTAGGTCGTCGTGTCCATCAACACGGGGTTAAAAGAACAGTCAAATTCGTACATCGATTGCGCGTCGACATCAACAGAGCCAGTTGAGCGATTTCGTCGCGTCTTGCCTGAATGAATCCATCCATCCACAAGAGGAAAATAGGGAAGGAAGAAGGGATTGGGGGTGGGGGGTGCGGAGCAGTACCTGCTGGGGTCTTCTTCTTGCCGAAGATGAAGCTCATGGTGGCGGGCGGGGCGGTGGTTCTCTCCCTCCGATCCGGCGAGGCGAGTAGAGGGCCGCACCTGTTGGATGCGATGCGATTTGGTGGGCCTGCACTGCAGAAGGAATCAAAGAATCCTTGCCTGCTCCTCCGCCGCGGACGATTGATTGGTTTGGGGTGGGGATTGTTGAAGAGAAAAGGTTGTTGCTTTGGGGTTAGTTGATTCGTGACCAAGGAGGGACTAGGGAGAGAGGCTCTTGGTTTTGTTGTGTTGGTTAACCGTCCCCTTTGAGCTTTTTTTTTTTGAGAATTACCGTCCCTTTGAGCTTTCCTCGTTGCTGAAGGCACAGCGATGACGCGTTCCGTATTGCCACCGGGATGCCCGCGGCTGTCAACGCAGAAAAATTCCGTCTTTATCTTCTCCATAAAAAAATTGAGAAACAAGTTCATTTTACTCCCCAAACAATTCACTTTGTTTATTTCATCCCTTAATAAAATGATCGTTTACTTTGTTCTCTCAAACAATTCTATTTGGTGTAATGTACATTTATTGAAGTTTTTATTTTTTGTTTCTCTAGAATTTAAAGTTCAAATTTTGCATGATATTAATTGTCACAACAATCTATGTTATATTTTTAAATTGTTTTTTGATATCATATTTATACATATAGCATTAATTTCTATTGAAATATGTAAATAATATCAAAATAATGTCATAGTTTTATTAATATAGGTTTTTGTGTGAGTTACGATCATGTAAAATTTGAGCTTAAAATTTCACCTGTAAGCTGAGATAAAAAAAAATTAAAAAAATATACTATTATATTGTACCAAATAGAATTGTTTTGGGGAGTAAAATGAGCCATCATTTTGTTTAGGGGGCGAAATAGACAAATTGGATTGTGTAGGGAGTAAAATGGACTTCTTCAAAAATTGAGAGTCAGTTTTTGTTTTTTGAATAATAGTTTTTTTTAATAATAGTGTTAATAAGGCATTCGGGGCCCAAGGAATGAAGCCCGGCTCGTTCCACGGAACAGAGTTTAGAGTTGGTATGAGCAAGGCCCAGGCCCAGTAACAAAGCGAGCGAGGATTGTTGAGGACGCCGGCCCGTCGAAGCAGGATGGGCCTTTCTTTCCCTTGAGGCGGGCGCTTCATCATCATTTTTCTTTCCATCGTCAGGTGACGCCGGCCGGCCGGAGTAGGTAGGCCAGCACCGAGCATGAGCAGCTCTTGCTTCTTTCATTCGATGGTGCGCTTCATCGTTCGCACGCGTGCTCCACTACATACTCCTCCTCCATGCCTTTCTTCATTTTTCTCCATGGATGCAAGTGTTGGGCACAGCCTCTGCTCTGCCAACCTCAGCAATTCAAAGCATCAACGCGAGCCCCACCATGCACGCCACGGCACGCCGCCGAGGCCTCTTTAATTTGCAGAAAAAATAGGTGTCGGATCTTTCGAAAAAAAATTTGCAGAAAAAATGCCCTTCACCAGAATCTCTCCACTACCAAAAGCCATCCACC
This sequence comes from Eragrostis curvula, assembly GCA_007726485.1. Taxonomy (NCBI): domain Eukaryota; kingdom Viridiplantae; phylum Streptophyta; class Magnoliopsida; order Poales; family Poaceae; genus Eragrostis; species Eragrostis curvula. Next base: position 802,871 of record CM017440.1, on the reverse strand, counting down.
GCGCACAGATCGCTGCTGCCGTGCTGGCTCCTCACGCCTTGACGCGTCCACTACAGAATGCTGACCGACCGGAACAGAGTACCCTTCCATGTCTTCTAGATGAACTAACTACAAATCAAACAACACACAGCAAGCCATGATTCATGCTCAATGGCACGCCTTGTTGCTTTTTTAGATAATGGGAAAAAAGAGCATCCCGGCCTTGGCCTTACAGTGAGGTTACAGCCGTCTTATTACAGAATTGCAGCACATCTGTCTGCCAAATGTTAAAAAAGAAACGCACACATAACAAAGTTTGGATGATAAGAATTATTAGTAACATAGTCTATTAGTAAATCTCCATCCATGGTGTGCGTAGATTTCCATGGCCGACACTTCTAGACGTCGGCAAGCATCCCTCATCATCTTCTTGTCTTCATTTTTATTCTGCAGTTGTGACCAGAACCGCAGCCAATGAGTCCCTTTGAAGAGTACCTGCATATACGTAATCATAGGTGCTTTATCAAAAATCATATCATTCCTACTTAACCAGATAGCCCAGCATAGAGCTGCAACACCCACAAGTAGTTGTTTTTTGAGTTTCGCGCCTACACCATTCAACCAGCCTCCAAACATATGTGAAATGTTATGTGGCGGTTTTAAGTCAAAACAAAAATAGACAAGTCTCCATATGAATTTAGCATAATGGCAATCGATAAATAAGTGTTGAATGGTTTCATCATTTGAACAGAAACAACATTTCATATTACCGTGCCAATTACGTCTAGCTAGATTGTCTTTAGTTAAGACTATACGTTTATGCAAATACCATATAAATATTTTTATTTTGAGAGGTGCCTTCATTTTCCAAATATTCCTGTTGTAGATCACATTGCCGTTGTTTAAAAGCGCCTTATACATGGATTGCACATTGAACAGGCCTGTTGGTGTGAGGCTCCACCTAAACCTGTCTTTAGTATCAGACAAATGAACATGTGCAATGCGCGTAACAAGATTATGCCACAGATTTAAGTTTTGACCAATCAGGGCTCTTCTAAAGGAGATATTGAGTGGAACTGAACTAAACACTGAGGCAATCGTTGCATTTTTGTGTCGTACAATGTGAAAAAGAGAAGGATATTGTTCTCTTAAGGTGGCATTACCTAACCACTTATCTTCCCAAAATCTAATTTGTTGGCCATTGTTTAAAACAAAGCTCCCTAGATTTAGGAAGTTGTGTTTAACTTTCATTAAACCTGCCCAGAAATGTGAATCACCTGGTTTCCTCTCAACCTGTGTTATAGTTTGGTTCCGCAAGTATTTCTTTCTTAGCATTGTTTGCCATACTCCATCCTCGTTAATGAGTTTGAAGAGCCATTTACTCAGCAAACACTGATTTTGTACATCAATATTCATGATTCCTAACCCCCCTAATTCTTTAGGTTGGCATAAGATGCTCCATCTAGCGAGTCTGTATTTCTTCTTATGGCCTTCCCCTTGCCAAAAAAACCGTGATCTATAGTAATCAAGTTTCTCAAGGACTCCTCTAGGGACCTCGAAAAATGACAACATAAACATGGCAAGGCTGGTTAGGACCGAATTAATGAGAACCAAACGACCCCCAAAAGACATAAGTTTGCCTTTCCAGCTACTTAGCTTCTTCTCAAATTTTTCCTCTATAACCTTCCAATCATTATTGTTTAACTTTCTAAAATGCATCGGAATCCCCAAATATTTAAAAGGGTAGCTTCCCAATTGACACCCAAACAGTTGAGAATATTGTGCCTCATGGTCTTTTGCTTGACCAAAGCAAAATATTTCACTCTTATGGAAATTTATTTTAAGACCAGACAGTTGTTCAAAAGCACATAATAAGAGTTTCATATTAGTAGCTTTTTCTAAGTCATGGTCCATAAAAATAATCGTGTCATCTGCATATTGTAATATAGATAAGCCACCATCAACAAGGTGAGGAATAAGACCTTCAACTTGACCGTCTTCCTTAGCTCTATTGATAAGAATGGCCAACATATCTACTACAATGTTAAACAAGATAGGAGAGAGGGGATCTCCTTGTCGTAGCCCCTTGAATGTTTGAAAATTCTTTCCGACTTGATCATTTATTTTGATACCCACATGTCCACCTTGAATGAAAGAATTAATCCACTCAATCCATTTAGCAGAAAATCCTTTCATACGCAAGGTTTGTTGGACAAATGACCATTTGACCTTATCATAAGCCTTTTCAAAGTCGATCTTAAACACTACACCACTTTGTTTTTTCCGATGGAGTTCATGAATTGTCTCATGTAAAACAATCACGCCTTCCATAATATTTCTCCCCGGAATAAAAGCAGTCTGTGTAGGGCTAATGACTTTTTGAGCCACCGTAGTTATTCTATTAGTAGCTACTTTTGTAAAAATCTTGAAACTCACGTTCAACAAGCATATTGGTCTGTACTGTTGTATTTTCTCGGCATCTCTACATTTCGGTAGGAGGATAATGGTTCCAAAGTTGAGGCTATACAATGGCAAGTTACCTTTATGAAAATCATGGAAAAGAGCCATTAAATCACCCTTGATTGTATCCCAGAAGGCTTGATAGAATTCAGCCGGGAAACCATCAGGCCCAGGTGCTTTATTATGTTCCATTTGGAAGATTGCCGTGCGTATTTCTTCCTCGGTAAACTCACTCGTTAATGCCTCATTTTCCATATCTGATACTTGTGGGATGTCATGGACTCTAGTCTCGTCCAGATTAAAGCTATTGCTATCTGATGGACCAAAAAGACCTTTATAGTAAGTAGTAATGTACTTTTTGAGTTCATTATCACCATCTATAATCTGGTCACCATCCCGCAACTGGAAAATTCTTGATTTACGGTGTTTTCCACTTGCCACGAGCTGGAAATATTTGGTGTTTGAGTCCCCCTCGAGTAACTCCTTAACCTTAGCTCGTTGGTACCATTTTATTTCCTCCTCTCTTAACATTTGGGCTAGCCTATTTTTGAGGCATTGTTTTACATCTAACTCTTGTTGCGAGAGCAGACTAATTTCGGCTTTTTTATCCAATGCATTCAATTTGTCTAGAATGTCTTTCTTCTCTTTTTTATACATCCCACTGGTATGTTTAGCCCATCCCCTGAGATATTGGCGTAAGCCTCGTATTTTAGCTTGCCAGATTTCCATAGGGGTGTTGCCACCATGTTCATTCAACCATATCTCCTTGACCATATCAGTATACCCATCACGTAATAACCATCCTAATTCAAATTTGAATAAAGGTTGTTGGTTATACATAGATGCGTTACCAGAGTTTAGAAGCAATGGAGTGTGATCAGAAATATCTCTGGACAAGGCCGTGACAGTCGAAAATGGGTATTTTTGTTCCCATTCCGTGCTGACCAATATTCTGTCCAGTTTTTCGTATGTAGGATGTTGTAAAGAGTTCGCCCATGTAAATTGTCTCCCTGATAGTTCTATTTCTTTTAAATCTAAACCATCGATTACAGCATTAAAAAGAAAAGGCCATCGATGGTCAAAATTATCATTATTTTTTTCTTTCGGGCTTCTCATAATGTTGAAGTCACCACCAATTAAAATTGGAAGGTTTTCATGACTACACATATGAACTAGCTCCGTCAAGAATTGTGCTTTTAGGTCCTGTTGTGCAGGGCCATACACTACCACTAATGCCCATTTGAAGCCATCAGATTTATTGCACAAATGAAATTTGACATAAAAATCGCCTTCATCAATAGCCCCAATATCATACACGTCAAGGTCTACTCCCAAGAGAATACCACCAGATCGGCCTCTAGGTTCCTTGCAGTGCCAAATAAAGTTTCTACCCCCACACAAATTTTTGAGAAAAGGGTCTGTAAAACTTTTTTTGACAGTCTCAGAAATTGCTATAAAATTCAGGTTATGTTCCTTTGTTAGATCGGATACAAACCTATGTTTTTGTGGGTCTTTAAACCCATCACTATTCCAAAACATTCCTTTCATTTATAACCTTTTTTTGGTTTATATTTTTTATCCTTGGATTTGTTATGAGACGAGGTAGTAGGAGACATCACAATGTGCTCACTACCCGTATCCATAACCTCTTCCATGATATCACCACATAAGTGATTAAGGATAAATCTATCCATTTCATCTTCATCAGCGAATTCTTTCTCCTCTTTATCTAATACCAGAGTTTTCACATCATTAATTTCTCCGGACAAAAATCTATTTCGTTCTAGCGACTTCAAATGATTAATAGAGTCTACTGCACTAGATGTATCAGATCCTAAGGTAATTCCTATAGAACTGAAACTAGAAGATATTAAATCATTCGAGAGATGTAGGAACGATGATGTGGTTGTACCTTTGGCAAGCTCGCCATCCAGGTTGCGCGCCGCTTTGAGCTTTTCAGCTCGGTCGGAGGAGATATCACCACTTGACGCCGCTCGACGTCTGCTTCTGCGAAGTGAATCCCCCATCATGGCCTCCGGAATGTCCCCCAACCCCGGGTTGGTAGGGTTCCTGAGGACCTCAGCTTTAAACTCTTCTAGCTCCGCCCTCATCCTCGGTGAGAGCACTTCATCATCTGACTCAGGGTTGTCCGGTGCGTTCTCGAGCATCATGTCGACGTCCTGTGTAACCTTGCTGGGAGGTGCATCCAGCACAACATCACGAGTCGGCGCGGCAGCCAGTGGCGCACGGGCGCACACCACTGACGCGGCAGGCCGAGGAGCGATGGCGCTGTCCTGTTGCGTCACCCGCAGTTGATCCGCAGCATGGGGCATTGTTCCTTCTTGCGTCAACATGTGTCGAGCCTCTGTCACGTCCTGCTGCAGAGGAGAGGATTCACCCGACTGGACATTGCTAGCATTAGTTCCATGGTGTTCATCTGCTGGAACACCACCAAAACCTGGTACAACAAGGTGCACAACTTTACGCACTGTTTTGTGTCCGGCATTTTGTTTATTTGCCGCTCCCAGGTTAGAACTCGAACCTGATTTATGCTCTTTACTAGCATTGTCTCCACTCTGACCCTTCCGATCATCCTTTGCCTCATCCTGCTGTTCATCACTTTCTTCGTCCCCGTCATCGTTATTATCCATGTCCATAGGTTCTGGATTACCCTCATCCATGTTCTCCTCCACACAGAATTCAAGACCGCAGAGGTCGTCCCCAATAACGACATCCACAGATTGTGGTATGAGGTTGGGGTCAAGAACAAGCACTTGTATACGACACATGTCATATTTTCTAACAAATCTCATGTCTACCCATTTGGTAATACCGAGGATGGATCCAACTGCCCATATCACCTCGAACTCCTGTAATTCTTTTGGAAGTCCAGTAAATTGGACCCAAACTCTAGGCAAGGTAGATTTTGCTTTTCCTCCAGCAACGCTCTCAGTTATCTGCATGTCGGCATTGTGCTTGGTGTGAACTACACCCCACTCCGCCATTCGCTGAAGTTCATTCTTTGACGGGAACAAGACTTTAAAAGAATTGTTGCCTAAATCCTGCACATTCCACCTCCATTTATTTGACACCAAACGTTCAAGTTCAGAAGCCACCTGAGAGGCGATCATGCTGCCGTTTGTGACCTTGATAAGAGCTGTTTGTGAGTCATTTTTCTGCTTGTTTGTAACCGTGTATGGAATGTGGTAAAAGCCTAAACCTTCCACAGCATATCCACACGGTACAGCAGAAATTTTTTTACCCCTAAACGTGGGACATCTAATTGTGTCATGCTCATTATTATCATGGATCTCACAATAGCAATCTGCAGTACAATCTTTCATAGCATGTCCCTTAACATAGCAACGATAGCAGTACGGCTGTTTGCCACTGCCCTCTCTTGTTGCCGCCTGTTCAGATGATTCAGCCGCCTCATCTCTAACAGTGCTTTTGGACATTTTTTTTTATCGGAACGAGCTTAGTAGTACCTTCTCCTTTAGCCTCTTCTTTGGCTACATCAGGCTGCGGCACGAATTCTCCTTGTGCCTTAGCGAAAGCCTGTTGCAGAAGGGCAGCAGCCTGAGCCACGGCCTCAGCGTTCAACGCCAAAGCCGTACCAGCGTGACCCCCATCAGGTTGGGGATTGTTGTCGACGATGATGTTGTTCTGACCGTGGCGGTTGCCACGACCACGTCCACCTCCGCCTCCATTGCCGCCACGCCTGCCGCCACCGCTTCCGCGTCCTTGCCCATGACCACGCGTGTTCCCGTATCGGCCACCCCCTCGACCACCATATCCACGCCCCTGGCCACCACCGTAGCCAGGGTGGAAAGGCTGAGGTTGGTAGCCACCACGGCCAAGCATGGATGCCTGGCCGTTGCCGCGTCCGCCGTTGCCATTCCCGCGCCCCCCGTTTCCATTGCCGGTGGCGCGGTTATGGCTCGCCGCCGCCCTTTTACCCTGGTTCATGCCGCCGCCGTCCATCGAGAGTTTCGCGACTTCAGCGTACGAACGCCCGAAAGTGAGATGCGAAACGATGTGCGGCGCCCTAGGGTTGGTCCCTGTATTCGTTCCAGTTCTTGCGAACAGGGCAACCAGACCGGGTGTGGGCCGATACGGCACATTTGGACTAAGTTTCAGAGGACGATAGCCCAATCTCTGGGCCCGTTCTGATCCAGTCAGACTTGATTCGAAATTTGAATCATAGATGGGGTCCACCGTTTGAATAGCGCGATTGCCGCATTTGGCGAATCGGTCATGCGTCACCGTCGCCGGCTCCGGCGATCGCCGTCGCGATGAGGAAGACAGAACGGTGGACCTTGACTGTTGTGAAACTGACAAACACGAACGATTAGATGATTGAGGACTCACCTTGGCCTTGATTAAAGCCGCACCAAGCGTCATCGGTGGCGACTTCCTCGGCCTTGGAAGACGGCCGCGCCACGGACTGACCTTCGACATCTCCTTTGCCACCGCGTTGATGACCAAGGCCGATATGGAATTGGTGTCCTCATCCGCTTCTGGATCATGCAGCAGCTCCGCCTCTGCCTCTATCACCTGTTGGACAGAGAATCCGGCCGCTGTTGCATGATCGATGACCTCCATGTTGCTGATGAAGTCCTCGTCAACATCATCATCGTCGCTGCTCGAATCCTCATCGCTGCCCAGAGACCAAAACCTGGATCCGCGATAGTCTTCCACTCCATGTACGTGAGGACCAGGATTTCTTGCTGTCGCTGCAGTGACCTCTACGGCCCTTGCGAAGCGCTCGGCGTCGATGAAATTGTTCACCTCCGCCACCAACTCTGGCTGCGTCTCCGGCAGCCTCGCAACCTTCGGCGCCATGGTGAGTCGCCTCACCCGCAGCGCCTTTGCCTTCATCCCATGCGCGCACGGATGGAACGCACGCCAGAGGCGAGCCGCGGCGACGGCGACGGTGGCAGGCCGTCGCGATCGCCAGATCGCCCGCTCCGCAAATTGCGCTCACTGTCCCGTTTAAATCGTCCACTCTTTGCACGCCTTGTTGCTAGTAATGCCGTATCCACGGACCCCGGAATTCAAGCTACCAACCACGCATTGTGTCTCTTCATTCTTCCGCCCGGATCGATCGGATGCTCATCATTGTTCTTCTTGGTACCTCTTCGCTATTTTCAGGGGCGCAGAATATTTTGTTTGGTTCGTTTCTGCTCATGGCTCCTCTGCGGGTGCAGCCATATATGCAGCGCAGGGATGCATGATGATTATTGGTGACCAAAGAATTTATGGACCAGGAGTCTAGGACCATACACCATCCGTCTTCCCAGCCTGCCTGCTCATTCATGTATTTCATAATATCACCGGTCAGTCATGTCCGGTCCACGCCATGAACAAGTCTCTCTTCATCTCTTTCTCGATTGATGGTTGGCATGCCAAGTCCAAGCCCTCAACGCTCATGTTTTCGGTACCACACCTGCTTCTACGACCACACCATGTGGCCTGTTGCCTCATACATGATCTCAGTGTACCAGCGCCACACGCTCGCCCATTTGGGACCCATGGACATATGCTATGCATGCGACTACTCCTTGATTGGTGCTAGACTGGTGGCAAGATGGTTGTTGACGGGTGACCTAATCATATCTCTACACTACACAGTAGCACTCTCTCTTGATATCGTTTTTGTTTATTTATTTCCCTCCCCTGCTTGCTCTCCGGCCTCTGCTGTCTGACGGCCTGTAAATCGGGAATGTGTCTCCTACAAATTGCATGCAAACCAGTAGTACATATTAACGTGTGATGAGATGATGTCTTGCTACCGTCCGTGTCCTTTTTAATGTTCATGTGCTCTTTGTCCTGCTGTGTTGCAGCACTATCTTGCTAATGATAACAGTGTTGAAGGGGAAAAGAGGAAGAAAAATAAACTGCTCAGGGTCCGGTGGGAAGAAAGAAAAACATTGATGGGCATATGCACTATGCAATAATCATGAATGTTCATTGTCAATCATGTGCCTGTAAAAGGCAGCTTTTCAAATTTATGTGTGATCATCTTGCCTTTGTTGCAGGCAGCACTGTTGTAAGCCTTTTTCCTTCCATGACATGTAAATGTCCAACTTGGGATTCATCATTTTTCTTCTCAAACCTACAACACCGTCTCCAGGAAACAATACTATGGCAGTAGTGATTCGTGCACACACACACAAAAAAAAAGTATGTATGCTGATTGTCGTATGATTTTCAACTGAATCAGCTGACTCCTCATGGGTTTCCTTTTTAAATGGGGAGCGTCAGCCAGTGGTGGCGCAACGGCTAAATTGAGCACCTAGTGGTGTGGCACACACATTTCACTTTTTTAGTATGCATATCTTTCTGCAGGTAAAGGTCAGACCGATAAGTGTTCGAAAAGGTCAGGCCAATACTAGCTGATTTTTTTTTTTTTGTTAGTTACAGAGGCGGGATTACAAAGAATTCCTGCATTTTTACACTAAAGAGTAGACTGCCATCCTAGATTGAGAAGAAGCGACGTGCAAGGGACCACACTCTCTGGCTGTATGCGTAGCTGTATACATCTGCAGTTATATGGTTGGTGAGGAAACTGCTGAAGAATGAGCACAAGCATTGTTTGGTTGTGTACGCACCACATTTCGGTCTTGTGAAGCTTGCTGGTATGTATTAGACCCAAGCAGGGACCAGACAAGGATGTCCCTTCTCACCTACTGGATACACTCATTTATATTGATATATGCTTAAAATATAGTATATCTTGTGGAAGATTGCAAGGGATCAATGCAATTGATTGAGCCTAGCCTCTGCTAGTATGCATGTTAGTGCAATGGATTATGTCTAGCATGTGTTGTTAAGTATATAAATCATAGCCCTTGTCTCGAGGTTACTATTAAAGTTCTTTAGAAAGAAAAGCTAGAGCGGCATTAGTGCACTGAACTGAGACGAGCTTCAGCGACACTAATTTTTCCGTTTGAGAGCGGCGGTAACGGCACGGCCGTGTCATGTGCGTATGAAAATCGGTGAGCAACTATCAGTCAATTTTGGCGTCAGTTTTCTTTGCTGGTAAGAATCTTGGTGGGAGGCCAGTGGACTGCACCTTCCCAACGATCAAAAAATTCAGACAAGGTCCCCCAGTGTCATCAGAAAAACAATTCAAAGAATTGTGTTTTCTAGAATAAAACACAGATGGATTCCTTAACCCTGATTAGCTCACCTAAGCTCTTCATTATCGTCATTAGCATCCGCAATCCAATCCATGACTTGCTCCAAATCCAGCAGGTTCCCTCCCTATTTTATTTTATTTTTGTATGATACTGATGCTCTCCCTCTTAAAGACAATCTTTGCTTGGCTTTTGCACAAGGAACACTCTGACCCTAATCCAGCACCTCCCCCCCATGTGAAGTGAGGCCGTCCTCTGTCTCCTACCTCGCTCTCCTCCTTGGACGCTGAGCCAGCCAGTGGTGGACGCCAATTCACCATACAAGTCAGTTGCTGCTGCATCTGTTTCGGTGCACGCTGTCTCTCTGCTTCCTGCCTTTGGTGTCTCTCCCTTTCTCTGGTTTGGTCGTCCTGCGCTCTTCTTCCTCCCCCAATACTGGGTTCCTTGGGTCAACTCTTTCTTCCTCCCTGCTCTGCTCTTTGATTGCGTCCACTGTTGCAGCTGTTCTTGGCAGGTTTCTCTGTTCCACTGGTGGTTGCTCCTGCAGTTTGTAACTAACTGTTCTGGTTTCTGTCAGAGTGACACCCAGATAGATACTAGTAGAAGGTGGCTAGATCCTGAGCTCCGTAGATTCAGCTCCTTGTGAATCTCTGAGCTAGTAGTTCTGAGTTTTTGAGCAGGCGAAGTATTTGACACAATAGTTTCTGACTTTCTCGTGTAAGAAGCAGCTTTTCAGGCCCTAATGGTGGATCCGAGATATTAGATAGTTTGCTGCAAAAAGAAAGAGAGAGACGCCATTGATTGGAAACAAAGATGAAAGCTTTAAGCCGGCTGGGCGTTGGCCTCGTGGTGGTGTCTGCTCTGCTCTTGCTGGCGCTCACCGCCGAGCTCTACTACATCTTCGTCCACAAGCGCCGGCTGCGTCGCCGCGCCGCCGCCATCTCCGACGTGGCCTCATCTCCGTCCTCCTCCTCCCGCGAGCTTCTCCAGCTCTTCTGCTTCAAGAAGCCGCCCGCCCTGGCTTCCACCTTCACGGTCCAGGACCCGCACGCCGCTGGCGCGGCGGTCGCCGTGGCCGTCGGCGACGACGACGACGACGACGAGACGGTGGAGGCGCAGCTGATGCGGCTGGGCAACCTCGTCGGGCCGCCGCGGCTGCTGTTCACCATCAAGGAGGAGACCAAGGAGGACCTCGAGTCCGACGACGGCCGGAGCAGGTGCGGCCGGAGCCGGAGCCTCGCCGACCTGCTGCATTGCCCCGGCACGCCGTTCCTCACGCCGGCGTCCTCGCCGGCGCCGCCGTCCGTCGCGGCCGCGGACAACTCGTACAACCCGCTGTTCGAGTCCCCGATGGCGAGCCCGGGCCCTCCTCCGCCGCCGGCGGTGTCGCCGCCGCCCAAGTTCCAGTTCCTCAAGGACGCCGAGGAGAAGCTCTACCAGCGGGCGCTGGCCGAGGAGGCCATGCGGACGCGGAGGTCGCCGTCGCCGCAGACACTGTCGCCGGCCACCGGCGACGAGGAAGGCGGGTACATTACGATCATGGTCGGGAAGAACAACAACAGAGTTATCCCGCTGCCGTCGCCACCCGGCGGCGGTGGACATCAGTAGGGAGAATGAACACGCTTCTGCAGTGTTCTAGTGTAGCTCTTGTGCTGTAAACTTTTTTTTTCTTTTTCTTTGGTTATGGTCTTCTTCTGATCATGCCAAATTGGATATGGTTGGATGTATATAAGATCAACATGATGAGGAATCGAAAATTTCAGATCAGTAGTATGTTTTTTCTGCTTAACTACCTTGTATGTATTTGTGGTCTATGAGGTTTAATCATGCATCATATTTTTCTTCTTTTGTTAGACAGTCTTTAGCTTGGTGCTGTGACTCGGTGGTTCCTTTTCGTGGATTTGATTGTACAGACTATATGGAAGGGCCATGGATGAAGATGACTAATTAATGGATTATGATATCTGATAGCCCCATACAGCCATACTGACTTGTCTAAAAGTGCTGCTTTCCTCCACTCTCCAATGATCTACTTTGCTCAGAATCCATATCCTCCTCAGACATTTCCCTTGCAATTTAGGCATAATTTATTCATTCCTTTCACACTATTTCGGCTAGTTTGGCATAATTCAAGCCATCACCTTTTGTTAAGTTCACAATGCGAAAATTCTTTACAATTTTTTCAAGTCTTCCTGAGTTCCTTTTAGCTGTCTTTTGGTCACACCTTTACTCATTCTGCCTTTGGAACAAGGAGGGAGCAGGAAGAACATTGTGAAGAAAGGAACCATACCATAAGCACTTTATGTGATGCTAACAAGGATTTTCTTTCCTGAAAGCCTTTTCTAGGCCATTCCAAGTCCAACGTGTAGAACTTTTTTCTTTCAGACAGTAAAAGCCGTCAGTGAAAAGGTGATGTATTCCCATTGCTGCTGACTGCGCCTTCATGTGCTGTACCAATATTGTTCTGTTTTACAAACATGTGGCACCCTCGCTGCTTTTATCCACTTTATATTTAGTTATTAGTTCATCTAAAAAAATATTTAGTTATTAGTACTTTCTTCCATCTCCTTGAGTTCCTTCTTACTTTGTCTTTTAAAATAAACAAATAAGCTCTTTGATGTTTTGAGACCAGTATACACACCAAGTCTGTCATCATTCTTTTTTTCCTATGTATTCTATCCTGATTATAATGCTTTGTACAGTCAAAGTTTGTTTGGAAGAGATGCAGAAAAGATTCTGGGATCGAAAGCAGACATGTAGTGTAATTTAATCATAACCCACTTGGAAATATGATTGCATCGTGGACTAACCGGCTAGCCATGCGCCCATGCCAGGTTACATCATGTCTTTGAAGTAGAAATTAGAAAGATAAATTCAGCATCAAAAAGTAAGGAACTGTCATGTCCTGTCTGTGATTTTCGGAAGTGCATAAATGGACAGAAACAGGTGATATTTTTGCAGTTAATCACTTTATGCTGTCATGTTTGACCTTCACACACGAGATGTCTTACGGTGTTTGCAATTAACATGGACCGTCCATTGCCTTAAATCTAACGCTTCATAATGAAAGGTACTAATCAAAAGGTACAAAAATGTTGATAGAGGTACTTAAATATTGAGGATAAAAAGGTAATTTCATATGTTGACTAATATGGAATGTTTAACAAAATTATATCCATGATTACCTTCCTATTTACTTTTTTTATTGTAGTTTACTCGATTTCAATATTTTCTTCAAAGGAGGAAGACCACGACGAGAGGTCCCATGGCGGGGCTGCGGGCGGCCACGGAGAGGTGGTGGTAGCAATGCTCTAGAGGCCATGGCGAGACGATGCCGCTAGGGGCCATGGCGATGCCACAACAATATGTGTTACCATGATATTTAATTGGTTAAAACTAATTTACTTGTTTATTAGAAAATTTATTTGTTCAGATTTCGCAAGCCATGCCATGTCTCGAGATTAACAAGTAGTTAGAGTAATGTGTTTGTTTCAACACTTGGTCGTCGGATCAATGGCCATGGAAGCCACCACAATCGAAAGGAAGAAGACAAAGGCAGGGCGCAAGCGCCGGGACTTTTGGGTAACTTATTTAATTTTTGCAAGTTTATCATGTCTGAAATTTTATGGACTAAAATATTCTAAAAAACTTTGGCAAAGACGATCTCACGTGACCACAGGAAACAAAGATGGTAAACCATGTCCTTATTTACTGAACCAAATAAAGAGCTCTTAATTACCGCTTGATTAATTATCACCTGCCATACGTTATGATAATTTTGATTCCATACCTTGCCCTTATCTAGATCAACGGTCCACGTTGCGGTACCTCTTGGTACCTCCAGGTACTCGCAAACACCGTAAAAGATCTCTTCACATAATACTTATCTGGGATATATATGGATGAATCCTAGCACGCGTAGCACCTGTGAACATTTCTATCCATTTTACCAGTTGGCTATATATCACTCAGTAATATGTTGTGAGAGATCGTTCCATGACCGAGTAGAAGATCAGGAACACACCAAAGCCAACACCGTGTCAATGACACAAGGATGCGTGTGTGTCAACTTAACTTTTTAGAGTAGACAAGTGGGGAGGAAAGCAACAAGAATGTGCTGGCGCTGCAGGAATGGCTATTGCGTTCTCCATCATCTGCCCCAACTTTCATCTCCACTATTCCGGATATTAACACCAAACCAACCAGTTCATAATCTTGGCAATTTGATGCTAATTAATCCGGTGATGCCACAATCGGGGCGATGTTCCCTGCAACAAGATACTACCATCCATGCATGCGACTGAATTGACCTGTTGCCTTTTTTTAGATTCGTCCGGTAGCCTGCGCACTGGGTGTGTTGCTTCTCCCGGTGCGGGAATCTTGGCATCAGTAGATGCAGATGACGCGTCGACATGAGGACCCAATTCCTCAACCAACAAATTTCATATTCATGCAGTCGTGAGAAATCAAAAAAGAAGACCAAGAAAATGTTGCATCGCAAGGCTTCTAAGATGTAAAGGGGAAATGGAATTCATATTTCGTCCTGTCCTGTCCTGTCCTGTGATTTTGCTGTTGTTCTTCAAGCAGTTTGAAACGAGCCACGTGTGCTTGTGTTTGGCACAAACAGGGCGGTGTCTTGGTGATCTAGATCTACGTTAACATGTATCTACAACTGCATCCAATTAAAATCATGCTTAACTAATTGGTGCAGCAAGTGCTACTGCAATAAGCGATAAGCGTGGCTCTCACTGTCAAGTTCTGGAGCAGCTAGCCGTGCCCCTGAAAAGCATGAGTCGGCAAGACTGAGGCATGGCTTCTTCGATAATCTTGATTGTATCAAATCATGACATTTCTTTTTATAATGGGTGTCGCATCACTTAATTAATGGGCACACAGGCCACAAAGCTTGCCAGCTTCGGGTTTCCACCTGATTATACAGCTTTGTACCGTCAAAGTTTATTTGGAAGATGCCAAAAAGATTCCTGGGCCAAATCAGACATGCAGTGTAATTTAAGCAGATTCCATATGATAAGCTAATTTCATTGGAAATATTATTGCATTGGACTAACCAACTAGTGGCTAGCAATAACAGGTTACATCATATCTTTCAGAAGGCACTTGTGACTGGTTGGACGTGAAGTAGAAGTTAGAAAGATGAATATATTATCAGAAAAGCAGTTTTATGGTCCATAATAATGGCCATTAGTTTCCACAAGCTAATGGCCATTAGTTAAAGGGCATATTTGTAATTGTGCTATTAATTAATTAATTGTTTTATCAGTTAATTTTTGATTTTATTATGCCAGCCCACGTTGGCCCAACAAGGAAAACGCCGACTCCCGAGATTTGCAGTGACAAGCCGTATTTTATCATCGTGGCCTCAGTGACAAGCCGTATTTTATCATCGTATTCGCACACTCCGGAGATTTGCAGAGGCGACCTTGGTCATCACTGCCGCCGCTCGCGAGATCGGCACGCCCCTATTGATTTCCCGTGCTATTTCGATATAAATTTTTGTAAAAGACGAATGGACTCGATTTGACAAGCAATTGTCACACGATGTGCTAGTGTTTGACGATATCATGGCATGTTCTATGTTCACCCCAGTTTCGTCTTGCTGATCGAGTTTGTGCAGGTTGTAGACGGGTTCGTCAAATTTGTCAATCAAGAGCCAAGGTACAGGCCGGTGGGTTGTCTGCAGTATTCGACGGAGAAGGAGCCAAGGTACAGCCGCGGGCCGCCGACGCACGGCTAGGGTGGCGCCGCCTGCACGGCATCCGCTCCGGGTACCGCCGCTGCCGCCGCCATCCTTCTCCCTCCGTGGACCGCGCCGTCGTCTCCTGCCTCCTTCTCCGTGTCCGTGGTCCGCGCCGCCGCTGCATGCCTCATTCACCGTCGTGGCCCGGGCCACCACCGCTGCATGCCTGCTCCGTGTGTAATGATGATTTGCGGCAGCAGCGAAATCGATGAGACGAACCCTAACCGGCTAATCCTAATGAACTGATAATTTACTAAATTATAACGATAGGAATTAATCAGAGTATTGATTTTTATTAATGAAAATAAAATAACCTATTACAAACACTCTTTTTCAGTATTACCCTTACTAATGGCCATTAGTAAGAGATTTCTGATCTTAAATCTAGACCGTCGTATCAAACTAATGGCCATTAGTTTGTAGAAACTAATGGTTATTGTTTTGGACCGTCAAACTGCTCTATCAGGAACTGTTATGTTCTGCTTGGAAGTTTCTCACAAATTTACAGAAGCAGATGGTATTTTTGCTTCTTTGCTGCCAGTTGTGTCATATTTTTTTCTCAGCAAGTCTAAGAAACCTATTATCCATATTATTACTATATATAGTTTTATTTTTTGAAACCACTACTATATATAGTTGACTTGACTATACATCAGTCAGATCCAGTGACTGAAGGGAAGACTAGCAACTCACGAAAACATGTCAATGACACAATGATATATGTGTGTTAACTTTCGAGTTGATGAGTGGCGAAGAAGGCAACAATAGTGTGCTGGCGATGCTGCCACTGATGCGTCTCCATCTGCTCCCATCCTCCGTTATGCAATATGAATTTTTTTTTTTTTTGAAACCTATGCAATATGAATATTAGCAACGAATAAACATAATAAAGAGTGTGCAGTTGTAATATTGGCGACACACCATTAGATGCAAATGAATCTAGTGGTGCTATAATCGGAGTGTTTGCATTGACTTGTTGCCCTTTTTGTAGGATTTAAGCGAGCTTAAGATTCTTGTGCTAGCCTAGCACAGGGTCAGGGGATGCTTTGCTACTCCCGATGCTGGCATGAGCACCATATTCGTTCCTCACCCCACACAGATTGCAATCAGAAAAATAATTATGAACGCAGTTCATGATGCGATGGTTTTTGTCTGTATTAAGATAACAAAGCCACAAAAGGGGGGGAAAAAAAAGTAAAGCTTTGCAGCACAAGCTTAACAAGGGGCATCAGAGAAATGAGATTCAGATTTAAGTCATTCCAGAGGGCAGTTACATGTTAACAGCAGATTTCCTATCTTTATTTCTTGAACTGACTAGATTTTGCTGTTGTCTTGTTCTTTTCGGCTCTGTTGGAATGAGTTGTGCTGTCTACCACTGTCATATCGAAAAAATTAACGTGGTGTTCGTTTCAGGGGAAGATCAAAGAATCGTGTAGGTGATATACGTGAACATATGCCTACTATATACTTGCAACTGCATACAATGCGAATAAATTTGTGAAGCACAAGCTACAGGGACAAGCGTGACTCTCACTCAGTGCGGTGCTCATGAAAGCACGAATAGAAGGCATTAGCCGCACCTCCGCACTTGAAAAAGCAACGTTTTGTATGGATGCGTGTGGTGTCTATTGGGAAATAATCCTTTTATTAAGCATGCATGTGGAGTAGCACCCATAATACGTAACAATCCTAACCATCTTTAAATGCCTGAGGACAGGTTACTGTTTCTGTGCCTTTAGATTACGTGGTTCATTACTGAAGCATGAAGGGTCATTTCATCCAAAAAGGACCATTGGGGAAAATGTGTGACAGCTCAACCATCTCAACACCTGATTCATGCTTCGGAGGGCGATTAGGCATACGTAGTCGATCCAATCGTAGTGCAAAAGTAAGTAATTCGACCTCGTGGCGTGATAGGTGTCCAAAATGCATGGCGGTAAACATATATCGATCTGTCTCAAGCTACTGCTTACGTGAACATAGCGAGTGACGAGTGTTACAGGTCTCAACTGAAGGAGTTGGTTCTGTTTGAAGGTTGGAACTTGGAAGATGCAGATCAGTGACTCTCCTTTTCTGAATGAAGTACAAATTGAAGGGAAGGAATGTTTCCCTTAAAAAAAAACACGAAGGGAAGGAATGAGAAGGTAAGTATTATTGTTGTTTTGTCGTGCAAGTTTATGGATCGATCCGTCGAGGTAAGACTGTTATACCTGAGCATGTTTATTGCGATGTCAAAAAGCACACAGAGTAGATGCTGCCGCCGCTTGTCCCGAGAATCTAATCAACTTTGCTGGAATTATAGGCAACTCATCTGGTCCGTCCGATCGATCGAGTTCATAATATAATACTAGATAGTAACAGAACAGATTCGACATCGGCCCTCTGCATGCTTTAGCTTTCTTTTTCTTTCTTTTTTTTTGAGCAAAGCATGCTTTAGCTTTTGCTGTTGCACGTTATGACCCCTGCGATGAAAGATGCATGCAGATTGAGTTGACTTTGCGAAAATCGATCACCATTCACACGGATGGACTTTATTGGGCCACGCTTTAGTGACAAGCCTGCAACGCAGTCCGTGTTCGATCAGCCTGCTAGCTATTTCGGCCCGTGGCCCGCGCTTCTTCACATCATCTCCTTCCTCTGCGTTCCACACCGCCGCCGGAACATTCACGAACCTCGGCTTCCCCGCGCAACCGTCTCTTCCTCTATCCCCAGGCAGCGGAGGAAAGAGAAGATGTCCGGCGACCCGCTATCGGGAATCGGGATCCACCTCGGCGCCACCTGCTCGTGTGTCGGCGTGTGGCTGCGTCAGATCATCGCCAACGACCACGGTAACCGCTTCACCGGTCCTAGCCCTGTACGTTTGGATCTGTTTGTCGATTCTGATAGGGCCTGCTGCAGCCACCACTGTCGCACTAGTAGGCGCTCATGTGATTTATTATCATAGCTTTCGCTAATTTGATTGATCAGCGTATGCATGTTAGTTAGCTCGTTTACACAAGCCGGATCTGAACACTTCCAAGTTCACTTGAATATCGATTCTTTACTGAGTTTCGAGGTTTAGCTGTTTTTGAAATTTTAGATATAGAAATGTTTAGCCTGTGAGATAGATTTACCCATTTGCTTAACTTCAATGCATTCTTAGTTAAACGTAATTGTTTTTACTCCACGAATAATCTTTATGATGCTTTTGCAATGCCATATGGTATCTGACTCATAGTCTTCTTCTGCTGGTATCTGTCTTGAAATGTGGCAAATAACATGGGGAATGAATATTGCGACACTGGTTACTCCTACCAATGAATGCCTACCTTTCATGGTTAGTTGATTGTGTAACCTACAATGGCACTTTATTTTACGTCTTTACATTACAGTAAACATGAATGAATTACATATTGATCTGACAATTGGTCTGATATAACCGTCCAATTGTAAAGTGAACAAGTCAAAATTGTTTATGAGAAGTTGCTCTAGTTACATGATTTAAGTTTTTCTGAAGGTTACTGCCTGCAATATATGAAGTAGTTGCCTCCTTTTGGAAGTTTTCTGCCTGCAAACAAACTTATTAGTGGTAGCATGCGTCCTGGTATATTCAGTGCTGATTTTTTCTCTACAAGCCAGGGTGATCTGTATTAGTGATGTTCGTTATCTGTTAAAAGCATCTTGTACTAGTAAAAATTATATTTCAATTACTGACTTGAAATCTTCAATGCAGATGCAAGTGGCTCATTGGTAGGAGATTTACTGATGCTTCAGTACTCCAAAACGACATTAAGCTCTGGAACTTCAAGGTCATTTCTGGACCTGATGACAAGCCTATGATTGTGGTTCATTACAAGGGTGTGGAGAAGAAGTTCGCTACTGAAGAGATCTCCTCCAAAGTTCTTATCAAGATGTGTGAGATTGCTGAAGCCTACCTAGAGGCACCACCATCAAGAGCGCTGTTGTCGCTGTTCCTGACTGCGTCAATGACTCTCAGAGGCAGGGCACCAAGGATGCTGGGGTTATTGCTGGTCTCAATGTTAATTGTGTTGTCTATGAGCCGACTGCTACTTTTATTGCATATGTTCTTGACAAATAAGTCTGCCCCAGCCTTGGTGAGAAGAATGTTCTCATCTTTGACCTTGGAGGTTGTATGTTTGATGTCTCTCTTCTTACCATCGAGAAGGGTGTCTTTGAAGTCAAAGCCATTGCTGGTGATACTCACCTTGGCGTGTGAGGACTTTCATAATCAGATGGTTAACCACTTTGTCTAGGGGATCAAGAGAAAGAACAAGAATCGAAGGATATTTCATTGGCAACCATGAGGTGCTTAGGAGGCTGAGGACAATGCGTGAGAGGGCGAAGTGGACCTGTCCTCCACTGCACAGACCACGATCAAGATTGATTCACTACGACGGCATTCACTTCTTTTCCGCCATCACCCGTGTCAGGTTTGAGGAACTCAACATGGATCTCTTCAGCAAGTGTATGGAGTCTGTGGAGAAATGCCTCAGGGATGCCAAAATGGACAGAAGCTTTGTTCATGATATTGTTCTGGTTGGTGGGTCAAGTTCATTCTTCCATCCAAGGATTGTTGTAGGTCTAATTACTTTGAACTTTGATGGATGTTGGGAAATATATATCCACAAGAAGCTCCTTTTTTTGTCTGCAATATTGGTTTCAGCATTACTTCGATAGTATTTGCCTGGTTTGTGCTTGCTGGTATCTGTACTGTAATCTTATTTGACCACTGATTCTGGTTGTCATCTATAGGAGAGACTATTAGGATTGGTCATTTGTATCTGCCAACGTTTCAATTATCTTTCATTTTTGTTGCAGTTCCTGGTAATACGTGTCGTAAACTGTCTTAACACAGGGTTAACTTCACCGCCTGACTATCAGAATGGGCAACATTGTTCTGGGTACCAATCGTTTAATCTTATTATCATGCTGATTGACAGTTTTACCAGACCTTCAAGAGAAGACAACATACTCTGGAAGGCTTGAAAGTATGGTTCCGCTGATAGCGATCCAGAAAAATATTTATCCATTTGTTATAGCGATGGTGAGTTTCATCGTATGATTGGCATGATATTAACTTGCACTAGCAGGTTTACGTTAACTTGTATGTGCTGCAAGTAATCTGGGGGATTAATGGTTCATTGCCTGTGATAGTACATGAAAGCATGGAGTTTTCTTCCTCCAGTCGTGGGTGGACATAGGGGATTTTCATCTTTTCCAAGCTTTCCCTTTAACCACACTGCGTTGCATGTACCTTGCTTGAGATTGAAATGTAGACGTAGAGGTGCACCCTTCCAATATCTTTTTGCAAACTCCTGTTGCAAATATCGGCTGTGTAATGACTCAATAAGTTTCCAGGAATTGGTAACACAGAATATGTTTCTCGTTTACAACAGCTAATTGTTCAAAAACAAAATTACAACAGATGTATTAAGAATCGATTGACCCCTCCTGATCTTAACCGGCGTAGTTGTAGAAATCTAGGAGTAGGAAACGAAGAAGGGAAGATATGTACATGCTAGAGAGGGCCAAACTTGAACACAGTAATTACGTGTAGAAAATTGTCTTCCCCAAAAGGAACGACTGCTGTCTTCTGCCTGTCGGTCTTCTTGTTTAGCATGAACGATAGCTTCACTCGCTGCTGATTGATCACCCGAATTGTTTTGAATAATCCCGCCAAACTAGGGATGTAAAAGATAAATTTCAAGTTCCTGCCAAGTGTGCATCACAAAGAAATCAAGTGAGCAAAAAAAAAAAAAAAAAAGGTGACGAAATCAATCCAAATCACACAATTTAGCTGCGTGTGTTACGTGAACGTCTCTGTCGACGACTTACCACGCTAGGCTGTAGGCATAGCAGGAGAGATCTAGGACTGATTGGACCACGTCTACAGTCGCAGGTGCACGCTTGGATCACGTTTCAATTCTAGCTGTGCAATCAAAATCCAAAAAGTACTACGCATGTAAGCAAAAGAACAGTAAGGATGAACAAAACTGCGAATTGCTTTGGGGGACATTAAGCAGGATGCCAAAGTTACCTGAATCCATGCATTTTGGTCTGAACTCCATTAGTTGATAACATGTGATCTTATATGGCTGATCTTGTCCCACTCAGGGCTACCTGGCGATAAGGATTCTGACAGCTTCTTGCTGCAGGTCAACTTGAGATGCCTTGGCTTTACACCTCGCAGGTATTCTGGAAGTGTCTCCATGGTGGGGTCCCACAGCCCCATGTTGTCAAGTGCGAGTACACCTTCCAGCACCTTCAGATTCGGGCAACTGACGATCCTAATCCTCTGCAACTGACGATCCTAATCCTCTTGAGCTCGGGGCAGTCGAACACATCAAGCTCCACAACCGAAGGGAAGTTCTCCACACATGTTAGGTTGCTCAGCTCGTACAGGTTCAACCTTCTCAGAGCATGCCTCTTGCTGCTGGCGAGCTCTGGTGGAAGACGGCCCAGCTTGCAGTTGTTGATTGTGAGTTTCTTGAGAGCAGGCATGGCCATCATGGCGTCTGCAGTCACATCCTCGCCCTGCTCCTCCCACTCCCACTCCTCCCATTCACACAAGCCCTCCAGATAAAGATTTGTCAGACTAGGAAAAGCTGCTGATGTACTAGGAGCGACGCCTCCCCCCACTGCCACGGAGGAGGAGGACGCCTGGAATTCAGGCCCGACGCTCTTGATGGCTGGTACATCTCTAATGACCAGCGATTCCAAACTCTGGAGCTGGCCCAGTCCATCGGGGAGTTGTGTGCAGCAAGGCAGGTCCTTCATCCTCAAATACCTCAAGCTCTTAAAGGCTGATGTTGCCGGTACCATCATCCAGTGCGGCAGATGGCGACCAAAGTATCCTTGGACCCAAAGTTTCTCTACACAGGTTGGAGGGCAGAGCTTCTCCAATACCTCCTCCGCTGCTTTCTGCTGTTGTTGCTTCTCGAGCTCATCCCTCGACCCCACGTACCGGCTACTGCTCCAATTTAATTCCAAATAGCTAAGGTTCTCCTTGCTGCTAATCATGGCCTTTTCAGCCCATGAAGAACTAGTAGATGCATTTTCGAGACCATGTAAACTAAGCCCCCCAAGCTGAGAAAGAGGCCCTATTTCTTCCAAGCTGCACCAGCCCCCGTTCGTTTCCACGTGCACTGGAAACCCAAGAAGTGACCTCAGATTTGTTAGCTCACCAAACCCTCTGGGTATTAGAACATCACATGAACCTCTCACATTAAGTTTCCTTAGATGCGCTAGTTTAATAATGCTGCTAGGAAGCTTCTCCACACTCGTACAATCATTGAGCATAAGGTGCTGCAGAAACTTCAACCTATGGAGGTCCTCTGGCAGCTTAGATATGTTTGTTTCACGGAACCCAAGGTATCTTAGGTGCCGCAGCTGGCATAGGGAGTCAACTAGTGTGTCACAGTCTGCATGTTCAATATATAATACTCTTAGGCTAGGGAAACTAGTCAAAGAATCACCAAGCTTAACGTTGATTTTGCAATTTATGAGTAATGTCCTTAGTGATTGTTGCTTTTGAAAATTGGCCCATTCTAGTACTGATTTTGTTGATCCTACGGACAGGCGACGAACAAGGCCAACACTACCACAGCTAGGCACTTTCTCATCACGAAGCACCACTGACTCTTCTCTAGCAATAAACTCTGCAAAGGAGCGCACCACATCATGCATCGTGCACTTTTGTTGAGTAAGACTATCTGTAGACTCTATAAGATTCCTCATGATTAGCTCATGGTAGTACTTGTTTGCTACTTCTTCAGGTGACTGCTTGGTTCCATCTCCAGTCTGGACAAATCCTTCACTGATCCACATTGAGGTAACAAAACCTCTGATAATAAAATTACCTTTAGGGAAGAGAGAGCAGTATAGAAAGCACTGCTTGAGCTGAGGAGACAAATACTCATAGCTCAAGTAGAGCCGGTGGTCCAACTCATCTGGCAGTCCATCTAATGACCATGCATGATGGTTTAAAATGGTCTCCCACGCAAGCACGGTCCGGGGTTCTGTGAGCAACAGTCCTCCCAGTATTTTGATTGCAAGTGGCAAACCACCACACTTTTTGATAATTTTCATCCCGACATCTTTTAGGTGATCAACTCTAGATACCTGCCAACAATTGAAAACTACTAATTAAAATATAATACCACGTTGAGGGGAAAAAATATGTAGTACATGTGGCCGAATTGCCCAAGTGTTATATAGTGAGATTAGTCCATAGAATTCAAATAGATTATTTTAGGTTTACAATCTTCTATACACGTAAAATGAATTACAGTGTTTTCTTATAAAATAGGGAAAATTGTAAAAGCCCCCCAAGAAGTCATCATGAGTTTGAACTTCCCCCCTATAAGTGAGTTTGTAGCAAAATCCCCCCAGGTAATTCAACTGAGTTAGATTTTCCCACTTCCACGCACGTGACTATTTGATTGAGCCCATCTCATCCGACGTAGCAGCCAGCTGGGACAACTGAAGCCACGTTGGGCTCATCCAGCATAGCAACTTCTTCCCATTCGGCCCGAGCCCGAGCCACCTGATCGTCTCGGTGTTGTCTGATCTGGAAGCTTATCCTAATGCCGCTGGTTTGCTTTAGAATTACCTCACACTCGAATTGAAGATATGACAGCCGCAGTGCCGCACTGGATCTGGATTGCCGCAGTGCCGTTCAATTTAACTCGATGGAAGTCAGGATCTCCGCGGCTGGCGATCACCTTCGATTTCCTGCTAGGCAGCTGCCCCCCTTCATCGATCTGATCGTTTCTCTCCGACTGCAAGTAGCTACTCGTGTGTGCTTGTTTACAGGCACCATGTTTGGGCGCCCGAGGAAGCCTATGTGTAACACGGTGACTCCGCGTTGGATGGAACAGTCTCGGTCTGATACATCACGTGCGCTTAAGGGGGGAAATCAGATCAAGACTAATTATCTGGTGGGCTTTTGCAACAAAATGAGTTATAGGGGGGAATATCAAACTCAAGGTGACTTCTTGGAGGGCATTTACAATTTTCCCTATAAAATATGGAGAATGAGAAGCGGATGTAATGGGCTGGCTATGGAGCTTGGTTGGTTAGAGACTCTGGCTGTGAGCTCTGCTACCCAGGTTCGATCCTTGGATCGGATTTTGGATCTGAAATGCCTCCAATGAACGTTGCGTCAGGAACCCGATTTTTCTTTTAGAAAAAAGAGAAGCGGATATAGCCTTCTAAACCAACATTTAAGCGCTGCCACCATATAACAGCTTCCTTAACCTACATTAAGCTTTGCCACCATATAAACATATATACCCCTTAACCTTAGAAATTCATATAAAAATAAAATTTGGTATTTATATTTAAGAAACGTTTTAAAAGCCTAACCCTAAACGACCACACTTTTTGATGATTTCTCCCTGACATTTTTATTAGGTCATCAACTCATACCTTCCAACAATTTAAGACTATTACTTATTAGAAATAATATCAATGTTGTGTTTTGGTTGACTTGGTTTTTAGGTGAGGGAAAAAAATCTTTGGTTCATTAGAGGCGGTTCATGTGGCCAAAACAGCTGAAATGTTTTGATTTGAGATTGGCCATAGCTTTGCAATAGATTCTAGGTTTTCAACATTCTTCTATATGCATATATGTGACCAAGCTTCTAAGAAATATGTTCGGTTAGTTGAATCAATCCGTTACAAAATTTGCAGAATGAGAACCGGATATAGCTCCCTAACCTACGATAACCTCTGCCACCATTTAGGGAGGCACAGAAGTATCACTGGAACAGTAAATTTGGTAGATATATTGTCCAAAAACATTTTCAATGCCATTTGTTATGTGGATGGGAAGGTGCCATCTTTTTCTTTTGCGAGTAAGATGTTATGTTTATTTATACCACTCAGCAAAACATATAATCACTTAATACGGTGGTTTGATCTAGACTGGTCCACTCAGTCCATTGAATCCACCTCGGCTTGATAAAAATAAAGCTCCATGTACCGCACACATGTATACTAATGTAACTAATTATGAGACGATTTTACTACTCCGGCCCATCAACATACAAGTGAATTAAGATATTGAGGAACCATGTTGAGAAGTGCCATGGTTCACAATGATGATGAGTAATTGACATTGGAGTTGATTTGGTTTGGATATGAGTTTGGGTTGAAATGCGGGATTTTGAGGATTGCATAAGCATGTGCATGATTATGTTTATGGCTAACCGGAGATGGTGAAGGTGTTGGGAAGAATGGAGGAGAAGGAGAAATGTGTTTGCTTGTCTCATGATGTGTAGGTCAATGGAGTCAACTTGATGGTCAACGGCGGGAGGATCGGGACCAAGCGGGGACTTGGGGCCGGACGATCGAGAGGCCGGGTGAGGTCAAGGGTGATCCACACCGTACACGTGGAGAAGACAAGAAGCATGGACAGTTTCCCGGTTTGGGCCTCAAAACCGGCGGCGAATGGTTTCCCGGTTTGGGCCTCAAAACCGGCGGCGAATGGTTTCCCGGTTTGGGCCTCAAAACCGGCGACGGACGGTTTCCCGGTTTGGGCCTCAAAACCGGCGGTGGCGGATGGTGGTGCACGTGGCACCATCGCGAAGGTTGCGTCGAGGCGAAGCAAAGACGTGAAGGGCCCGATGGCGTTCGGGCGAAGGAGAAAAAGTCGGACGACTTTGCCCCTTGTGGTAGATAGGAGTGTGTGTTGAGTGGAGAGCATTTTGGTCATTCCGAAATGTCTATAGATAGGGAGATGGCTGGTTGGAGAGGGGAGCTTCTTCCACCAAGTCAAGAGTTAGGGTTTCATTTTGAAAAGCTAGGAGGAGCTTCAAGGGAGAGAGGAGAGGAGAGGTTGTGTGAGAGACAACTTTTTGTTCTTCCAAAGAGTGGGAGGATGAGGGCGGTTTCCTAGCCTTGTATCCATGTACGTGGCTACCTTGAATCAATGAAATGAGATTCATTTTCGTGCTCAAGTTGTTCCTCATCCTCTAGATCCCGAATTTCTCTTTTTCCCTATTTTCGGAGGTATTTTCGTGGGATTTTCGATTCCTCTTGTGTGACGTGTTTTGAGGCGGATTGGTTGGGGGATCTTGGTGCTATGACATGCTAGAACAATCATCTATGGATACTTGACCAAATCCAAGGCACGAGCACCTTCTATTTCATGGATCTGTGAAGTTTCTCTCAAACCCTAGGTTCGTCGGTAGAATCCAAAATTCGTGGGGATTTCTTGATCTTTTGGTATGGATCCTTTTGGATGAGGTTCACCATCTCACCGTGAAGCTATGGTTCAAATTTCATGAATTTTGGAGGTCGTTTGATTGGATTTCGAGTTTTGGAGCTCCCGTTTTCGAGTTCTTTCGCGTGCTGTTCTGACACCCCCGGAGTATCTGACACACTGCCGGAGTATCCGATGTGGAATATCCGACAACTTGCCGGAGTATCCGATGGGAGGTTTCTGAAGTGGCCCGGAGTATCCGACAACTTGCCGGAGTATCCGATGGGAGGTCTCTAATGTTGCCCGGAGTATCCGACAAGTTATCGGACAATCCGATGGGAGGTTTCTGTTATGACTGTTCCAGATCATCTTTGTGAGTGCGTCTTTGCATGATTTGCTTCCTCAAGTGTTTCTATTTCTTCCACAACCATTCCTAGGGTCAACACATTACGTTCCATGTGTGTGTGATCTTGGTGGTTGTTTTTGAGGTGGGTTGGAACATAGGCCAAGTTCTTTGCAAGAATTTTTATTGGCTCCCATTCACCCCCCTTTGGTCGCCTTCTCGGTCCTTCAGATATGATACCATATACAATATATGGGATTGTATCTATAAAATGACATTTTCTAATTATGACACTTTGAACATAATATCTATTAAACAATATTTTCAAAATAAAAAATGTATTAGATAATATAAACAAGCAATAGAAACATGGGGCATTTGCGTATCTGGCTCTGTTTTGAAGGCCAATTGCATGGTTAGCCTCGTTTTTTAGGGTTTGCATGTTTGACCCTGTTTTTTCAAAATGAAACCTCCGTCTGACCCTATTTTGTAACACCGTCACCAGCATCAGATTTTGAGGATTAAAAGAAATAAAAAAAGAGAAGAGGATAATGAAAAGGATTAAAGTACCCTTAGGAACTCTATTCCCCGTCTCTTTCCCTCCCCCGTCGCCTTCTCCCCTCTCTCGTACCTGTTTCACGGGAGCCCAGCGGCGGCGCAGCTTGGGGGCGGAGGGAGGAGTTGGCGCACGTGCGGGCGAGCAGGTGGCGTCGCGTGCAGCAGTGAGAGGGCAGGGGCGGGGCACTAGGGCGGCGGAGTCCGTGGGGGCAGTCTGCGAGATCGAGCGAGAGACCGAGCTGCGGCTGCCTGCGGCGATGCTGCAGCTGCTGCATTGCGCGCGCGGCACGGGCGCTCTGCTGCCCTGGGTGACAACCAAAGGGAAAGGGCGGGCAACAAGGAGCAAGCGTCTGCGCTGCGCAGCTGCCGGCTGGTGTTGAGCATTGAGCAAGGTTGGCCGCTTCAACTAAAGGGACTGCATCAGATCGAGCACCAGAACTAGGCTGGCAGCTGCGTACGTCATGACTTCTTTGTAAATTAGATGGCATCAGGCGAGGATTTCCTTCAATTCAGAATTTCATACGGGAACGGAATGCCTTCCTCTTTGACCTTTTCGTTTGACCTTTTCGTATGATCCAGTTTGTTCAGTTGTTGTGCCGGTGTATAAAAGGATAACGTATTCTGACTTCTAGGGAAAATGATGGTACCATAGATCTAATTTTGATTTTTTGTCAAATTTCAGTTCAAATGTTTAAGTTTGAATTCAAGTTGTTGTCAAAATTTTAAAACTTTAGCTAATACACTTTTTAAAATCTTGTTTCAGCAAATAAGATCATCAATGAAAAAGACATTATAAAGTAGGGTCAAACATGCAAAGGACATGAAGGTCTTTTTACCATGAACTTAACACCGTCAAAGGCTTCAAACGGAATAGGGTCATGTTTAAGTTTCAGTTTGAAAAAAGGAGGTCAAACACGCAAACCCTAAAAAAGAGGACCAAACATGCAATTGCCTTTTAAAACAGGGCTAGATATGCAAATGCCCCTAGAAACATTATGTCATCAAACTATATAATTTGTTAGCCACTGATGGTCAATGGTTGAAAAGTATGACCTATGATGAATCAAAATGGTCTTAAGTGTTACTTGGTTGCAGAGAGTACTAAACGGAAGAAACAATGTTTATAAATTGCTTTCATGCAAAGGCTCCAAGCGTAAACGCATCTAACCTGATTAGGCAGCTGTGGGAACTGATTCTTGAGCAAAGACCATGCCTCTTCTTCATCGAGGGGGCTAACATGGTGCTGAAAGAAGAAGTGGTGCATCCGTGGAGCCAGGTCTTCAAACCTCGTAGTGATCAGGACCCTGCTTCCTGGTTGTTTATCACTGGCATTTGTGACTGGGACACTAAGCACACTCTCCCAGGCCCTGATACTCCACATATCATCCAATACCAACAGAAACTTGCTCGCAGACAGGGCGTTGGTGAGGGTCTGTGTGAGGAAGTTATTGTTTTCCTCCCCACCATGGTTTCCACCAGCAAGCTTGATTGCCGATCTGAGCAGCTCAACCTCATTGAACTGCTGAGTGATGCTTAGCCATATCTTGGTTTTGAAATGCTCGTCAATGGTTACATCTTTGAGAATCTTCTGGGCAAGGGTGGTCTTTCCCATGCCACCCATGCCTACGATGGAAACCACCTTCATGATGTCATGGTTTTGATCGGTGGGTATTGTAAGTTCGTGGACAAGCAACCTTGTATCCATCTCGATCTTCTCACCGACGATGGATGACTGGATGAACTCAGACGTCATCCTCTGCCTGCTGAAGTATTCAGCTGCTTCAGTTCTCTGTTCCTGGTAGGGGCCAAGGTTGGCGGTAAGGAAGTTGAATTCAGCAGCCTTCGTGTGGATGTCTTCCAGCCGCTGGTTCAGCTCCTTGATGCGGCTACCAATCTTGTGTGCGAAAACTGGGTTGCGCAGGCAGAAGAGAAATGGCTGGCAGCAACCAGGCATCTTCTCTATGCTACGACCCAGCTTTGACTCCCGCCTCTCCTCGGCCTTGAGCTGGCCCAGCTCTAGGACGTCAGTGGCGTCGTACATTACGCCCTTGAGCATGCTCACCCACCCCTGCACAAGCTCCTCCTTGATGCGCCGCCTCTCAGCGTCAGCTAGGAACGCCTTGATGTTACGCAGGTTCCGCCCCAGCTTCTCCAGTTCGCCGGGGACGCCCAGCAGCATGACCACCTCTTCTTGAGCCTTGTCTGTGGTCAACTTGGTTACGTAGGATGCCAAAGCATCCAGGATGACCTCCATGGCTCGAGCGTCCTAGTAAATAATCCATAAGTACGAATTAGTTATACAAACTATTCATTACTGATAAGAGTTCAATGGATGGAACAAACATGATTGTACGTAGTAATATATAGGTTACCAACTCGTGGAGCATGAGTAAGTTGAAGTGCTCACCTCGATTCGCAGGGCAGGGTTGCTCGCCCGTGCTGGGGGCTCTTTGCTCAGGGCTAGATGCTAATTTTCTCGTGGCGAAGGGGCGTGGGGAGGAGGCCACCAGGAAGCGACCCTCTTATATAGGACTACAGCAGGAGGAGCACGGTGGAACTTGAAATCCCCACAGAAAATATATAAAATAGCCCCCGCCCCCTGCCGGAGCCGACCCGCTGCCCGAGCCAAGCCGTTCGATCCGAGCCGACGCCCGTCCTCGCTGCCGCAGATGCCCGCCGGCGCCCGTCGCAGAGGCAGAACCACCTCGTGCCGTCGCCGACAACGCTCACGGCGCCCGTCGCAGCCCCGCGTGTCGACACCAGCCAACCCGGCGCCGTCACTTGCTGCTGCAATGAAACAACACGGATCGAAGTCACTTGCCGCTGAATGGAACAACACAGATCGAAGTGCAAATTTGAGAAAGAACTTGCCTTCTTACCTTGAGCAAAATGGAACAACACGGATCCAATCCTGCAGTGCGAATTTGAGAGAGAGAAATGTGAAATCAAAGTAAATCTAGCAAGAATAGCAAGCAATTCCACAAGATTTGGCGGGGGAAAACAGAGTACTAGGTAACTCGCACCTGCTTATTTCCTTTGAAAGGCAATCCCTTCGTAGCTGCTTCCACTGCTGCTCGCTGGCCTGCGCAGACTTTGGTGAGAGAGAGGAGAGGTAGAGCGGATTAGGATGAGGAAAATCACAACAGCTAGATCCCATGGAGCTGCTCTTCCTTCTCTTACCGAGATGGGGAGGCGAATGGAGCTTCTTGCTGCACCGTGCCCGGCGCACGAGGCCTAGTCACAGACGTCCATAGGACCGGCGGGCAGTAGAGGAGATGGATGGGAGGGGACGAGATGGATGCGGCAGGAGAAAGAGAGAGATGTCGGCAGGCAGTGGTGACTGGTGAGAGAGAAGACGATTGTTTAAAAAATTCTCAGGATGTTGATTTCCCTACGCTCCCTTTCCCTACGGCTTCTGTAGCAGCTCTAGGGATATGCTCCTTCTCCCTATGGTTTTTAAAGCAACTCTAGGGAAATTTTCTTTCCCTACGATTCTTCCAAAAATCTCTAGGGAAAATGAAAAATTCTAGGGAAACTCGTCGATTTCAGTAGTGTTGGTTGATTTTCTTGCTGCCGAGCTAGTCGCTATATCAATCAAGTTCCCCAACAAAAGGAGCGATCTCACGCCATGGCAGGACGCGACTTGATTCTTTCATTTTCTCCTTGGTTGTGGAGCTTGTCCGCTTGTACGCGCTTGATTCCAGGACGGCTTGATAGTCACGAACCCATCAAAACCATGCATTATACTTAGACCTCTTTTGGAACGCAGGATTTTCACAGGAATTGTACAGAAATTTCACAGGAATCAGTTGACTGTTCACAGGAAAAACGCAGGAATAGGAAAAAATCCCGCAATTCAAAGAGGGCCTTAGTGGATTTGGTCCCGATGGATTGGTCCCAATGGAATTCGTACTGAATGGGATGATTTGTATTGCAATTTGTAGTTGTAGTAGAAGTACACAAATGAAGAGTGCCAAAACATTGACATGTTGCATGTGCTTCTGCCCCCATCCTGGTGATACAATCCAATAAACCTCCTTCAAAACGTAGAATTAGAACCAAAAGCTAGTAGAGTCGGTAGAAATCAGAGCTAGTAACGTGGAACAAACTATTTCTAATTAAGAGTTTGGTTTTGCTTTGTGTCTTCATATATTGGTAGCTCGTCAACACAGTAATAATCGAGCCTCCCATAAGGGAAGGGAGGATGCACTAATTATTTCCAGGATTTTGAACAGGCTTCACCAGAAGAGAAAGAATGATCATCTAATCCTAGTGAAGTCACCGAGCAGTAATGTGTGACATGAGCACGGTCACTGCCCATCAACCATAACGGACGATTCCAAACCCGCGGCCTGTTGCGGTGAAGGATGGGTACTGTGGGCCAGGCCAGGGGGAGACCTTGACCCGCGCCGGGGTCAAGTCGTGCCGTGCTGGAGCTGACGACGCGGCTGTGGCGGAATGAAAGCTTTGGCGGGTTTCGCACGAAGAAGTCTATTTTGCCTCTCTCATTTTTAGGAGTTCGATTTTGCTCCCTTTATTACAAAATCGGGTAAGATGACTCCCTTAATTTTTAAAATCGGATTTTTTCCTTCATCGGCAGTTTTGGATGGCGGTTTCGCTGACGTGGCACAGTGGACCCTACATGGCATGTGACATGTCATTTTTCTTTTTCTTTTCTTTTTTTTTCTCTTCTTCTCTCTTTCTCCCACTCGGTCCCTGTCTCCCAGCAGTGCCTGCCCCGGCGTCCACCTCCGTCCGGCGGCGTCACGGGGCGGCGGTCGGGCGGTGCTGAGATCGGCATCTTCACGGCCGAGCGGTACTTCAGCGCGGCCGACGTCGTGAGGCGCGATGCCGTCCTCCGCCCCGCGCTCCCCGACCATCACCACCATCGCGAGCTGGCGGCGCATCTGTCCGTCCCCGCGGCCGACGCGGCCAGCCAGAGCGGGTGCACCGCCGCGTCGTCGGAGGACAGCTGGAACAGCCGCTCCGGGCTGCTCTCCGCCGGCGTCCACGGCCACGCGGCTTCCGCCGTCGCCAGGATGAAGGGAAGCGGTGGCGTCGCTGTCAATGCGAGCAGCGATCGGATTGGCGGCGGTGGCAGGAAGCAGCGGTGGAATCGGCCACGTACCGCGGGCGCGGCGGCAACTGACGTAACTCCGAAGACGACGACGACAACCTCCCGTACGCCGGGAGAAAGAGAGAAGAAGAGAAAAAAAAAAGAAAAAGAAAAAGAAAAATGACATGTCATTTGACATGTGGGGTCCACAGTGCCACGTCAGCGAAACCGCCGTCCAAAACTGTCGAGGGAGGAAAAAAATCCGGTTTTAAGAGTTGAGGGAGTCATCTTATCTGGTTTTGTAATAGAGAGAGAAAAATCGGACTCGGGCAAGAGTTGAGGGAGGCAAAATAGACTTCTTCCACGCAGGAAATGGGACAACCTTGGCGCAGCACGATCGGCCGCCACAGGCCGAATCTTCTTGGCATGAAGCACAAGAGGTCCGGCCCGCACGGCACGGCCCAAGTCCCAGCACGTCGCTGATCCAAGTTAATTTATCAACAATCTAATCAGAAAGCCCCAGAATTTTCACTTCCTCTCCGTGCACAGAGATTTTCACAAACATTGGAGTATTTGCAACAAGAAAAATTTTGTGATCTTTATTTAAAACTCTATGCTTGACTCAAAAAATAAACTCTATGCTGGCTAGATATGACAGGTGGACCTGGATCAGATAGCATTGTTAACTGTCAAACGGCAGAAACCAATTCAGGCATGAGACCTACCTCCTTGTAAAATACTGTGTAGAGCTAAATGTTGAAGCCAGTAATTCATGATGTATAAGGGAATTCAATGGAAAAGTTTCTACTTTATATAGTATACTTCTTCATCTAAAAATTTGCGGTTTTCTTCTTCTTTCTGAAACATGATATGATCCTTTCTATGAATTTGTGAACAAAGAAACGAATTTCAGATCCCCTGACGTATGGAGTAATGAGGATTTAACATAATCTTTGTTAGTCCTATGTGATAACCTTTTTTATGCTCACCACCAAAAATGGTAAAACAAATCATCCTCTAGATGTCGACGCGGTGCCAGCGGATGTGATATTTTATTGTTGTCTCAGTCACAACTTAGAGCAGCTGATGCAGACAAGTTGACAATGTAGATACAAGCCAAGTAAATGATAAACTTGTGCAAATATATAGTACGTACTGAACATAGGATTTAAAAACGGTACACAAATTTCTATATATCCTAAGTCTATGCATAAGCGTGTATATGGCATAATTTTGTAGACAGTATATCTGAAAGTTACTTGCTTTGATCTTGGACAGAAGTGATTTCGAGAAGAAACAAGACGGCCCATTTCTTGCCTGGGAACAGTTGCTAATTAATAAGGTCATTATGGATATGTACAGCGACGTCAAATATATTGTTTGCTCTTATATATTTGGTTAACGTGATGGCCTGGTACGGTGAGAACAAGGGTAGAGCACGAGTCAACCACGCATTGTTGCTTTCAACACAAAACAACCCCCAATAATACGGCACGTCTGAAAAACACAGACGCAAGGAACTCTATCCACAAAATTCGTCAAGTAAAGGGGTGGTCCATTATGCATGCGTTGAATTCTCGGCCTCCTGTTCTATACAGGCTCCAATCTCACTGAGTGGTAGTCTGTAAAGGCTATAATTCTGAGCTTAGCGGCTGAGAATATGTTACCCCAGAACTAACCATCGAATGGGATACGGTAACATCATATCTCTATTGACAGGGACGATACAAATTGCGCATTTTGTTTTCTTTCTTGATGATGGAAACGATACAAAATGGTTTCTTCTCAAAAAGAAAGGAGAGGGAAAAGACAATGACCATTCAAAATTATCAACTTGATCGGAATCTTTTATGCAAAGCTTTCGCTCTCAAGGATAATGGACCGTCCGGAAAATTTCCATTGGACTCTTTTCATAAAACAAAAAAGAAGAAGAAAATGTGCATTAGACAATCAAAAGAACCGATTCTAGGGACGGCCCTATCTCGTCGTGACACGCAACAACACCGCTTTGTATTGTTGCGTGCTTGTCCGAACAAACTGATGAGTGCTATAAATAGCGGTGTCCGGCTGAAGCTCTGCAGTGTGCTCAAACAATCTCAAAGCAAAGTTCCTTGCATCCAGAGTTCGTTTTAGCCTCTCTCAGTCACATATCGATCAAGAAGATGTCGTGCAACTGCGGATCAAACTGCGGCTGCGGCTCCGACTGCAAGTGCGGGTACGTACGCATGCTTCCGTTCCGTGTGGTTGTTTCTAGCAAAAACAGCATGCGAAAGATTAGTTGTTGAATTAGTTCAAATTGTTAAGCTAATACACATGTTCTGCTGAAGAATCAATTGTTTCTTTGGCTGGCGATCCGATTGGTTAACAATATAATTTGTGGTTGACTTTATTTGCAGCAAGATGTACCCTGACCTCGAGGAGAAGCAGAGCAGCGGCGCCCAGGCCACCGTGGTCCTCGGCGTGGCGCCGGAGCACAAGGCCCAGTTCGAGGCGGCGGCCGAGTCCGGCGAGACCGCCCACGCCTGCGGCTGCGGCGCCAACTGCAAGTGCAGCCCCTGCAACTGCTGATGTGCCCGAGGAAGCAGCAGCTGCTGATCGAGCTTCCATGTGTGAGTGAACCCATACGTATACAATAAGGAAGAGCCATGCGTGTATTGATCTGGCTCTCGAGCGTGCATCACTCTCCTGTGTGGTTTGAAACCTTGACTTTATTTACCCTCTTTAGTGTCTTATGTGTCCGTGTGCGTTGGTGTGGTCGTAGCATCGATCCTGCCAAACTCTCTCGGTCTGTATGTTTGTGTCTTGCTCTGTAACGACGGGTACAGAGGATGAATATATAAGAACTGGTTTGATAATCATTTGTCTACTGTTACTATGCTCCCCCTTTCGGTATTCGCTGTGGTTGACTTTAGTTGCTAGCGGCTATGACTGGTGGGTGATACTGGAATACAGCACCCAGCTGGTGATGAATTATGATACTGTTTTCACATGACTGAAGTTCAGTACTGTCTGGTATGCATGGAGTAATAATAACAGTTACTGATTGAGATGAAAAATCTCAAGCATCTATTCTTCCGTGGCTGGTGCCGTTTGGATTTCATATTTATTTGGGGTTTTGGTGTTTTTGCCCCTCGTTTCGAAGTCAATGGTGATTTTACCCTTCATTTTTTCAGATTGCGATTTTGCCCCTCTTTTTTGAAAACGAAGCAGCCGTTTACCCCTCCTTTCCCGATCTGTTAAGCCAGCTCGGATTGAAAAAATAAAAAAAAATAAAAAACGATTCAGAAAACAGGAAAGGACCGAAGTGCCCTTATCCCGTTCAGCCCGACATGCGCCTCTCCTGTTCGTTCTCCTCTCTCCCCTCCCGTTCTTTCTCTTCTCGTTCCTTCCCCCAACCCTAACACCTCCAGCCGCCATGCGGATGGAAGAGGCAAGCTCGGGCACGGCAGGAGGGGAGCGGCCGGAAGGGAAGGCGATGCTCCGCGACCACCTCGCCGCCGCGCCGCACGCCTGGCCCGTGGATTTGTTCCTGGCACGCCTGGCACGCACGGCAACGCCAACCATTTGTTCCTGCCGGCATCGCAGCCGCGGCGCCTGCTCGTCGCGGAGGAGGACGACGGCTGCGTGTTCCTCGTGTCCACGTGAGCGCGGGGCTCGTCCCACCGCGGCGCGTCGGTGGTGTGCGTCAGGGCGACCATCCCCGCGGCCGGGCCACAGTACACTTGCTCGATGTGGGCGACGGGGCTAAATGACTGGTAATTGAAGTTAGTTTCTGCTTAAGTGTTAGATTGTGGCCTGGTCGATGGATGATGGCTAGTGCAGACTGCAGTTCAGCAATCCAACTCGTCTTCTCAATGTTCAAGTCATGAATCTCTTTACCTGCATGTACTGTGCTTTCTTCCTTGTGCAAGCAGATTCACCGCAACCAGCCGTTCTGCTCTTATTAAAAGTTACACTTCAAATAGACGGGCCTATCGACATATGTAAATTTTACATTCAACATCTCTGCATTCTGTGAAGCCTGCTACTCCACTTTGCAAGCTTGTTGAAAGACATCACGAAGTCATACAAATTCTAATATGCTTGATGGCGACCATGTCCTGCACATATAGTGTGATACATTACATTTTCGAGCTGATTAGGCAGATTAAACAGCAGTTCGCTGATTTTCGAAATATATTTAAATTGTTCTCCAAATTTTTTTCTGTCCAATGTACACAATCTTTGAAAACAGGGGTAAAATCACACACTGTTACAAAAATAGGGGTAAAATCGCAAGGGCATTTGGGTCTTTTTACAGCAGATTTAACACCGTCAAGTCCTTCTAACGGACTAGGGGTAAACTGAAGCTTCGTTTTTGAAAAAGAGGGGCAAAATCGTAATCTGGAAATTCGAAAGGTAAAATCACCATTAGATTCGAAAACAGGGGTAAAATCACCAAAACCCCTATTTATTTTGAAAAAAAAAGTATTGAACATTTGAACGTTCGGAATTTGGATTATCTGACACACGATCGATGTTGCAGAGATGAGGCTGACTCCAAAAGGAGTGCTAAACTTTGGGCGCGTTCGTTGTACCCCTCTAAACTTTAGCTCTAAAGAGAATCTTATTATTTAATAGTATTAAATAAAGTTTAATGACAAAATCCTTTTACAGATGGGTACATCTTTACGAGACGAATCTAATGAGCCTAATTAATCTATGTTTTGCTACAGTGATGCTACAGTAAATATCGTCTAATCATGCCTTAACTACCCTCATTAAATTCGTCTCGCGATTTAGAGTGGGGTTCTGCAGTTAGTTTTATAATTAAACTTTATTTAAGGCAAGATTCTTTTTGTTTAGACCCCTCTAAATTTTAGACTCTAAAACGCCGAACACCCCCTTTAGAGGCAAATGGACATATGCCTGGCATCTACAGTAGATTGCTTCACCATCCCAAAGCACTATCTCCAACAGAGCACTTGCATATCCATTTCCTCCCGCACAGTCAGGTCACCGTCGCTCGCCCCACACACCGCCTGCGTGCACCCGCGCCGCGCGCCCGCCTTCAACGTGCCGCGGGGCGCTCGCCACGGCCGCCGCGCCGACTTCGTGCCCGCTGACGCGCCGCCTCCGCCCCGCCCCGCGCCGTGCGGCACCGCGCGCCGCGCTCTGTGCTCGGCCACGCAAACCCAGATCAGGACTCCGCCCCCATGCCCAGATCAACGACACCGGCGGCCATGGAAACTCAAATTCCAACAAAGCAAGCTGCCATCTTGGGTTAATCAAGGCATTAGCAGGCTGCGTAACTATCCGGGCATCTGGCAGATGCAAGTAATTGGTTTGTAGCTCATCCGCAAGGAAGAATTTCATGTAGACATGGTTGGAGTTCGGGTGGTCGCAGTTTGGGGAAAAATCCTCGAGTTCCGAGTGCGAGTTCCGCGTCAAGAAGCTCGCCTCGCCCGCGCGTCCCATGTTCCTCCACGCGTCCGCCGCGCCGCAGGCGCAGCCCGCCATCCGCGACCTCCCTCCCCGCCGCCTGCATCTCCCGCTCCGCCTCCAACTGCTCCCGTGCGCACTGCGGACATGGCGGGGAGGGCGGACGGCGCGCACGCTCATCTCGTGCTCCTCCACCACGCTCGCCCCACCGGCGCTCCTCCTCCTGGGCCGCCAGCAAACCTTCCCCAATTTCAATTGCAAACCAATCTGCAAACCTTCCCCAATTTCAATTGCAAACTAATCTGCAAACCTTCCCCAATTTCAATTGCAAATCTTCATTTTCCTCCATCGAAACTGCAATTCGCCATTGCCGACGGCATTGCACTGCATTGATGCGCGCGAGTGACTGCGAGCTCGAGCGATGGACCCGTGCTCGTTCGTGCGGGTGCAGGTCGGCAACCTGGCGATGAAGATGCCGGCGTCGGCAACCCGTGCCCCGCCTCCACGCGCCCCCGCACCTCGCCGCGAGCCAGAGCATGCGCCTCACCGCGAGCCCGCCTCCATGGCCGTCTCCAATCACCCGAGCGGCGCAGGGGTTGTGGTGGAGCTGCCGTGCGGGATGGTGGTGGGGTCGCCACTCCGCCCGCGCGTTGTGCCGCCGCTCCGCCTGCGAGCCGTCCCACAAATGCATTCGAGGAGAGAGGATATCTATTTTTGCGCCTTCTCTCTCCTCGTTTGCAAACTGCACACTCCTTTTACGCTTGCTGTTGGAGAGGTTTTCGCCATGCACAGTGCCCCGCCGCGACGCAGATATGCGTTTGCCTAAGCTTGTTGGAGTCAGTCTGAGCGCATGCATGAATGCAAATCGATGTCGTCTTTGGCAAATAAATCGATCATGTGGCTGAAAACTAGCAGCAGCGCCTTCGATTCATGTGCGCTGGTGTCCCTCGCTGATCCTCCACCACCACCATCAAGAAGCTTGTTGACCAACAAGGACGTCCAGGCACTGCTCGGTCTTGATGCAGCGTTCGTTTCGTTTCCGGGAGCAATCGTGCGCATCCGCTTCCCCTAGGGGAGGAGCTACAAACGGCATCATACAACGGGGTCTCCTGTACATAAGGCGTTCTATAGTTAACATATGATAGATCAGCCTAATAGCTTTCTAAATTTGATCAGTTCAGCCCAACTCAGAGTGTCAACATTTCGAAATAGAATAATCAACATTTTCGTAGTTCTATTTCAACATTTTTAAAATAAATTCAATATTTCATAAAAAATGTTGACATAGTGC
Source organism: Eragrostis curvula (assembly GCA_007726485.1). Taxonomy (NCBI): domain Eukaryota; kingdom Viridiplantae; phylum Streptophyta; class Magnoliopsida; order Poales; family Poaceae; genus Eragrostis; species Eragrostis curvula. Next base: position 763,657 of record CM017440.1, on the reverse strand, counting down.
AAACAAAATGTTAACTCAATACATTCAAAATGTTGACAAAAATTTAAATTTCAAAAAATTTCAAAAAATATTCATATTGGATCTCATTTTGTAAAATTAATTGTAACAAACACGTAGGTTCAAACAGATTCGAAAACGGACTTACGGTTTAAGAGAAAAGTTCGTTTAAAGTTTGAAATCCGTTTCTTTTTCTCCCACTCTCCACCCGCCCCAATCAGAGCGCGACACGTGGCGAAATCTAGCTCACTCCCTCTCTGCCGCAACGCGTGTCAGCCGCTGGATCACGATCGGCACAAATCTTAAAGTGTCCACGGACGTTTCTCATGCTGCCCATTTAGCCCGGCCCGCTTGGCCCAGGAATTTCAAATCTATTAGTGCCCACGAGCTAGCGGTGGACGCGAGCCACTTGGAGATGATGCAGCTAGCTTGTGCGGCGAGATCATCATGCGTGGCGCTGAGATCTCCTACTGCCTGCGCAACAAGGAGGTGCCCGTCCCACGCGGCCTCCTCCGGTTGGACAGCGAGGTCGCTGCCCAGCACCAATCATGCTACCCGGCGCAACGTCGGGACGGCGCTCCTGATCACGTCGGCGGGCAACGGCCCGGGTTCGCCTTCTGCGTCCAAGGACCGACGCGACACCGCCGTACGTGCTGCCGGCTGGGTGACAGGACCTTCATCGACGCGCTGCATGCCGCAGGTCGACACGCGCTTCACCTTCGACCTAGCTCGACGCCAACGCGGTCTTCCTCCGCCCAGAGAATTGCCAACGCGACACTGGCACCGCCACTTGATCCCATCCCACTCTCCTGTCGATCCATCCATCCAGTGATCGATGATGATGTACGCATAGCATATCATAGCTAGCATGCTGGAAATAAGCCATGAGGCAGTCATGGTAAGCAATATTCTATCAATCAAAAATAGAAACACCATGCTGGAAATAATCTATCTAATGTGATTCAAGCACGTCCCCTCGTCTCTTGTGCTCGATCGCCTCACTTGTTGCCGCCGGCGATGTATGTAGCAGGTGGACATATATGTTGGGTTTAGTCCCACATCGGATATTGATGATGAGGAAGCACGACTAATAAGGTGGAGGGAACCCAACCTATCAGGCTAGTTTTTTGGGTTGAGGTGGCCCATGACCTCGGTCGTGGCTCCGGTTGGGCCTGTAGCCCAATGGGACCTGGGCTGGCGGTAGGGGCTAGCGGGTATGGCGAGCCGGGCCGCGCTAACAAGTGGTATCAGAGCCATTGGTCTGAAACCCGGAATATCTCCCGGGCCTTACACGGAAATCGGACCGTCGGATTGGGTCTCCCGGGCCACACGGTTATCGGGCTGATGGGGGAGATTGTTGGGTTTAGTCTCACATCGGATATTGATGATGGAGGAGCACGACTAATAAGGTGGAGGGAACCCAACCTATCAGGCTAGTCTTTTGGGTTGAGGTGGCCCATGACCTCGGTCGTGGCTCCGGTTGGGCCTATAGCCCAATGGGACCTGGGCTAGCGGTAGGGCTAGCGGGTATGGCGAGCCGGGCCGTGCTAACAATATATGTCACAGGCGCTTCAAGTATATATATCACCTCTCATCCCGGCCTGCGATCGATGCATTGTACGCGCCCACTACGCGCGGCGCTTCTCCTACTTCCGGCCTACTTCCTGTACAACGCCAAGCACACCACGGACTATGGTCCATACTTCGTGCAGCTCGCTGCCGTCAGCGTCGCCGGCACGATGCTTCGCGGCATCAACGCCGACACGTTCTGGCGCAACAAGGCCGACGGGAGCGGCGGGACGGTGCTCGACGTTGGGGAGCCCGAACTGGTGATGGTGCGGGCGGCGTACGACATCCTGGAGCAGGCCGTGGAGGAGCACATGCGGCCGCTGGGGTTGCCCCACGTGCACCGCAGCGGCTTCACCTTCTCCCTCCGCGGGGCGACGCAGGAAGCGCGGCGGCACATACCGTTGGCGAAGCTGCACTTCGAGGAATCCGGCGCCGAGGTGTGTCTGTCGGCGAGCAAGCTCTTCGCGATACGGGGCCACGACATCTGCCTCCTTGCACGCCCTGGACGGTCATCGGCGCCGATCCGCAGGTCGACTGGCGCTTCACCTTCGACCTCGACGCCAACGTCGTCTTCCTCCGCTATGAGACGTGCAACCTCGACACTGGCACCGCCACTTGATCCATCCCATTTAATTTCATCTTGACTGAATTAAGTATAAGCCATTGCATCGCATCGCATTGGGTTGCTTGCTGCAAATAATGAAATATAAAACCATTCAAATAAACTTTGGATTATACAAAAAGCAGTTTTGCACTGGATTGTGAGCCAAAATAGTTTCTCTGGCTTATTTCGAATTATCTGTCAAAACAGCGTATCCAAACAGGCTGTTTGGCAAAACAACTTATCCTATTTTTTTTTCTGAAAATAGCTTATGCATGTCAAAAAGACTGCAGTACCTCTAATATTAAAAGTTTAGTTTGTCAATGTCAACACCTTGTGTACCATATTGAAATAAAAATAAGTGCAGGAAATAAATTAACTATATAAGATGGAAATATAGTCAAGTGTGGTTTAGTTTCGAAGATCCCGTCGCAACAATCACAGCGGTGTAATCAATCGCAATTTTTAAAAAAGCATAAGTGTTTTTTGTCAAGCAGACTCGCTCATGGGGGCGCACACCTAAAGCTTGTGTCAGTAGAATCCATCAAAAGCTCCATTCTCCGGCTTGCGCTCATGAGTTGAAACATAAAATGAATTATGTCAGTGTTTTGGTGAGAAGCTGTTTTCCATGAGACCGTTTGGCAATCTGGATGCAGAAGCAGAAGCAAAAGGCGATGTAAAATCCGTGCCAAAGAGGCTCTAGTACACCAACATGGACAAGTCTCTGTCCAAATCGGTGTATCGATCTCTTATCTTATTAACAACAATAATGTGGAAACAAATAGGGTAATTAATCTGGAAACCAAAAAGTCCCCTCAATATTAAGAGGGGTGATAAAACTTGCCTGCCTGAGAGAGTTGATTGTACGTGAAACCTTGCAAAATTGATAGTACAACACAGTGATGGATGGATGTTGTTCCTGCATGTAGTTAATTTTTGTACGAACTGATCAATACTGGGGAAGGGAAATCCAAAAGATTGACACAGCAGGCAGGGGATGCTGCCTGCATTGCATGCAACACATTGATGACTTGAGGAAGCAATTACTCTGTTTGCACCCACGACGAGCACCTTGGAATCCTTCTCAGGACATGGAAGATCATTAACCCGATGATGTGGACGCCAACGCCGTCTTCCTCCGCTATTTAAAGGCCGGGAAGGCGCATGGGCAAATTAGATCGATCGAGCCTCCATCCCTGGAGATCATCGATCGAAGCCATGGACAAGCACGCCGTGTTGGTGGTGGTGGCGGTGGCAGCCCTCGTTCATCATGGGCATGGGCTGCTGGCGGTGGACGCGAGCCACCTGTTCATCATGCAGTACGTCCGAGCCCATCACGCGCGGCGCTTCTCCTACTGCCTGCGCGCGGGGCCGGGGCACCGCCACGGCTTCCTCCGGCTGGGCGACGAGGTCCCCAGCACCAGAGGCATGGCCCGCGCCCCGCTCCTGTACAACCCCGAGCACGCCTGGGACTACGGCCCCTACTTCGTGGACCTCGCCGGCGTCAGCGTCGACGGCGCCTTGCTGCCAGGCCTCAACGCCAACACGTTCCGCCGCAACGCGGCCGACGGGAGCGGCGGCACGGTGGTCGACGTGTCGACGCCGCTCTTGATCATGGTGCAGGCCGCCTACGACGCCCTGGAGCACGCCGTGGTGGCGTACCTCGGGCACAACATGCCCCGCGTGCAACGGCCCGGCTTCAGCTTCTGCGTCCGCGGCGGGCAGCAATTCTGGCCGACGGTGAAGCTGCACTTCCTGCTGTCCCCCGCGGTGATCACTCTCCCGCCTAGCAAGCTCTTCGTCACGTTCGAGGACCAGGTCGCCTGCCTCGCCGTGCTGCCGGGCGATCGGACCTTCATCGGCGCGCTGCCGCAGGTCGACACGCGCTTCACATTCGACCTCGACGACAACGCGGTCTTCCTCCGCCCAGAGAACTGCCAACGCGACACTGCAGGCACCACCACTTGATCCATCCCACTCTAGCTCCTGTCGATCCATCCAGTGATCGACGATGCTGTACGCATATAGCATGTCGTGGTAAGCAATATTCAATCATCAAAAAATAAACATGCTCTCAAATAAATTCAAATAAGAGATCGAGATGTGATTCAAGCACGTCCCCTCATCTCCTGTCCTCGCCTCGATCACTTGTTGCCGCCGGCGATGTAACAGGTGGACATGTCATAGGCAATTCAAGTATCACTCTCATCCCTGCGATACAGTGTCCGGTCGTGCAAAACGGAAACGATAATTAATTCACCATCACTCATCTCAGTTCAAACTAGGAACCTCACCCTTTCCACTCAGAACCAATGTCTACCAAGTGTGTGTGATGATATTTTCTTATCACTCTACTGAATACTTACAGATTATGTCAATCAGAACTTATCTGCATCCTTTATTAAACCAAGCAAATGGAATAGAATTGATCCTTTTCTATGCAATTTTAATAACACAGAACTCCCACCATTTTTTCGTAATTCACCGAGTCTGTCAATTTGTGTGTGTGATGATAATTTCTTGTTACTCTACTGAATACTTACATATTATGTCAATCATAACATATCTGCATCCTTTATTAACCCAAGCAAATAGAATAGAGTTGATGCTTTTCTATGCAATTTTAATAATATAGAACTCCCACCTTTTTTTTTCGTAATTTGTTTCGTCACACCCCCTCTGCTGATTATTATCTATTGTTCTTCCATGAGCATTGTTTCCTCTTGGACTGCTTCTTTTTCAAATTTGTTTTAATAAAATAGAATACATAATATGATCCACCGCAATTTATGTTTTTGAGCCAATCAAAGCTTTGAACCTGTTAAGGTGTGTCAACCCAACAATTTAAAGAGGAATTATATGTTACGTTCATATGATTTTAAATTTTAATTTGACACATGTTCAAATAAATATCTATTTAATATTTTTATTATTTCGAATTTAGCTATTTTTGGACTTATGATGGTATGGTGGAATTAGAAATAGGTATTAAGGATAATTTTAAGCTATGTTTATACTTATAATGGCATGGTGAGTAATTTAGAAATAAGTATGAAGAGTATTTTGCCTATTTTTTATTATTCCGAATTTTTCTATTTTTGGGACTCATAATGGCATGATGGGTAATTTAGAAATAGGTGTGAAAGGTATTTTTGTCTATTTTTTATTATTCCAAATTTAGCTATTTTTGGGCTCATAATGGCATGGTGGGTAATTTAGACATAAGGAGAAGGGTATTTTTGCCTATTTTTTATTATTTTGAATTTAGCTATTTCATAAATATTTATAGGGGGTTTTGTGACTAATTATTTCATAATGGCAATGGTGGGTAATTTTTTATTCTTATTTTTTCGGATTAACGTGGGAATTTGTAGCATTTTAGAACGAACGTAGGTGCTTGTTCAATTATATATATAATAGATAACTAGTATGGTTGCCCGCGCATTTGCGCGGCTAGATTACAATACTATTTAAAATAATTTTATATTTTTATAGAAGTTTAACATAAATTATTATAATTGCTTATTTTATATTCTATATTTACAAAATAGTAGAAAATAGATTGGAAAATTTCTCATTGTACCTCAATTTGAGTGTGAGATGAGTCATTATCTATCTTAAATTGTATCTTATCTAACAACGTATTTGATTTTTAGAAGTGAAGTTGGTTCAAACGTGGCATGCTAAACAACATATGTCATGGTAGAAAAAAAAAAGAATGTGTCGTACTACAAATAAACCTTTCAAAGGAAATGTGTCATGCTAAAAATAAGATAATGTGCCATGCTAGCTAGACATATCACGGTGGATTAAGTGTCTATTGGAGATTTTTATTATTCCAAAATTTAGCTATTTTGGGCTCATAATGGTATGGATGGTAAATTAAAAATAGGAATTAGAGATATTTTAGCTATTTTTTAAATCTAAGTTTATTTTTTTGGACTTGTAATGGCATGAAGGGTAATTTAGAAATAGGTGTGAAGTGTATTTTTTGTTATTTTTTATTATTCCGAATTTAGCTATTTTTTGACTCATAATGGCATGGTGGGTAATTTAAAAATAGGTGTGAGGGGTATTTTTGGCTATTTGTTATTATTCCGAATTTAGCTATTTTATAAATATTTTTAGGGGGTTTTCTGACTAATTGTTTCATAATGGCAGTGGTGGGTAATTTTCTCTTCTTATTTTCTCAGATTAATGTAGGAATTTTAGCATTTTACAGCGAACGTGGTGGCTCTTTTTTGACGTCAAATATATATATAATAATAGATGGGGAAATATGCAAATGGGGTAACCTGGAAACCAAAAGCTCCCCTCAAAACTAGCTCCCGTACAACGGCAACCACGCCGCCGACTACGGCCCCTACTTCGTGGACCTCGACGGCGTGAGCGTCGGCGGCCACAGGCTGCCAGGCATCAACGCCGCCACGTTCCAGCGCAGCGAGATCGACGGGAGCGGCGGGACGGTGGTGGACTTGACGACGCCGCTCCTGATCCTAGTGCAGCCCGCGTACGAGGCCCTGGAGCAGCACGCCGTGGCGGCGTACCACGGGCACGGGCCCCCCCGCGTGGAACGGCCCGGCTTCACCTTCTGCGTCCCCCACGGGCGCCAATTCTGGCCCACGGTGAACCTGCACTTCCTGCAGTCCAACGCGGTGCTCACTCTCCCGCCTAGCAAGCTCTTCGTGTTACTAGAGGGCCAGGTCGCCTGCCTCGCCGTGCTGCCGGGCGACAGGACCTTCATCGGCGCGCTGCCGCAGGTCGACATGCGCTTCACAGAAAATTGCCAACGCGACACCGGCACCACCACTTGATCCATCCCACTCGATCTCCTGTCGATCCATCCAGTGATCGACAATTAATGCATGCAGTGCAGTTCATTGCATTGCATGCTGGAAATATTTATGACCATTCAAATAAGACATCTCAATTAGCTAGCACAGATCATTGAACTAGCTAGTGCGCATTAGATTAAGCATCCATCGATCGAGATTAAAGCACGTCCGGGACCTCATCTCTTGTGCTCGCCTCACTTGTTGCCTCCGGCGATGTAGCAGGTGGACAAGCTAGCACTTCAAATATCACCTCTCATCCCTTCGATACAGAGTCCGATCATGCAAAACGGAAACGATAATGTGATGGAATTATTGACCTCGGTCAAGTGGCCCAAAAAGCTCAATCCGACTCCAATTAAACCCTTAGTTAGTTGCCTTGATCGGGAGGCAAAACTCAGCCCATCTAAGGGTCCGGCCCCGCGTCTACAGCACTATATAACCAAAGGGAGATCCCCTGATTTCCCTAATCCATGTTAATCACGAAATTAGTTATTAGGGTTAGCCCTAACCCTAATCTACCGATCATTAAGGTGCTGCAAAGCGTGGAAGTGCGGTGCCCTGATTCTACATCGACCTACGGCACCCTCTACCTCTTCTACTGCTTCTGCCGTCTCAGATTGGTGGCTATGGACAATGCTACCACAGGTAATTAATCTCAGTTTAATTTGATCTAAGCAATTAGCTAATTTCTAGGTGTGATCTAATGACTGACTAGTTGATCCCATTAAGTATATCATCAATTTGTTCTAACAATTGGTATCAGATGCCTAATCTAGTCGTTTTAGATCCCCTAGTCTCTGCTAGCGCTAGATCTAATTAGTTTTAAGTCAGTTCGTTGATCTAGCTATGCAATCAGAGGTGTTTTCAGTGAAGTTACATAGATTAGTAATCTAGTCTCTCATGTTTTACTCGAGCTTCAGTTAGTTTGGATGATCTAGTACTACCGTTTCACGTCTAGATGCATCATATGACTGCCTCTGTTTTTTTTTTTTAAGATTATTGCTCATGATTAATTAAGTTTTAGTTAAGATTAACGTTAGATCAGTAAGAAATTAAGTTAGTTGTTTATGTTCAGAAGTTAGGGTGTCGCAAAATTGTTCTGCTTTTCATGCCATGTCACAAAAATTGATGCGAAAATTAAGCTAATCTGGGTTTTTGATCTACTTGTTCTTCTCTTATCCCTCATGATAAGCTAACCCTAACCCTAATTTGCATTGAGATTAAGATTAAGTGATCGAGGTCTTACCTCGTCGTCGTCGTCGCCGTGCCCTGCGCATGCGCCGCCGACGAACTCCTCTCCTTTCCGGCTGCCGTCGAGCTCTCCGCCTCTGGCGCGACCTCGCCGCGCATCAGATCCGGGCCGCGCGGCACTCAGATCCGCCGCGCGGGCTCCCTGGCACGCGTACGGCCCTTCGGGTCGTCGTCGTCGTCGCCATCTCCTCTCGCCGCGCGGCATCAGCTCCGCTGCGCGGGACCCCGCACGCCTCACGGCCACCCGCCGTGATGTCGTTGCCGCCAGACCTTCGGGTTTAAGATTCTGATTATTCGGAATTCAATGAAAGCTCATATGGAAGGAAATGGGGGAGAAGAAATCTTATTGAGATGTAGGATAAGTTTCCTCTATATCGATGATTTAAGATGAGATGTATATATATATACATACATATATGATTTTCTCATATCGTGCCATAAGTGTTTCTCCATTCTTTTCTAACTCTGTTGAGGATATACATTAGCTGTTTTTTCAATAACAGAGACTCGTAATATTTTAATAATAAGTTAAGTTTTGGGCACAAAAGTGAAAGCCTCAGTTATTTCTAAGATTATGTAAAAGAGGTTATAAAAGGGTATATGAATTTTGAACATAAGTATAGTTCATCTCATAGTAATTTTCTGATGGAGTCAAGACAGCAGACTGTAATGGATCTGCAGATTGTTGAAGAAGTGATTCCAAAAGAAAATAAAATGTTAAGTTCATAACTCATTATGAGTTTGTACATATCATGGGCAACCGTGATTTATTTTTATAAGGTGGATTAATTAAGATTCTGATACTCTAAGGTGATTATTTTCTCCGTAAGATGAAAGAAATAAGCATGCATTCCAAGAAAGGAGAAATGTTTTTCATCATATCATAAGATACATCTAGTTTTGTTTTTCCTAAGTTATTGGGAAATTTGACATTTTGATGGGACCAAAGTGAGTATTGGGATTGTCACTCAAGCACAAAAGTTGAGAGAGGCTCTGAAGTGACATTATGTGAATGCAAAGATAATTATGCCTGCAAGTTTTGCGTGATATAGCAAATTTTATCATAAGTATAAGATTAAGAGTAAGATAAATAGGAAGACGTTCCTAAGGCTTCAGATTGAAGCTACATGCTAAGATCTATAAGACATTGACTTAGCATGACAAGCCGGAATGCTTGATAAGATTTTATTAGTCTTAGTCCAGGGAAGGTCCACTGGAAAAGGTGTTTAAAGTTAAAGGCACCATATACCATGCTTATTTAATTAAGTAAAATTCAGATAAGGTTTTGTGAGGGTGTATGGATGTAAATATGCACAATTAAGTTTTATGTCCTTCATTCTTACAGATATGAGCGATTCTGCAGAAAGCTCTAAAACAATATTAGCATTATTTATGTTGATTTTGTATGGCATGTTTCAGACAGGCATATGAAATATATTCCGGTATTATTAAGCCTACATTGATAGTACTCAATGTTACTGTATTTGATTACAGAATTCCTTCAAGTAATGACATATAGTTGATGGTGTCAAGCCCATTGACAACTATATTGTTATGTTATGAAAGAAGGGTCCCAAAATCAAGTCATTTTAATGCTTTAAGTAAATAGCTAGCAACATGACTAATTGAGGGTGTTATCGCCTATCCTATTTCGCGAAATTAGTATGGATTTGGTGATTAAACCTGAAATATGATTCTGGATGAGGCCGAATAAATAAACTTCCAATTAAGATTAATAAGTGTTCTATCGAGATACTGTAGCAGACTTTAGTTAATTATGTCCCGGTACACCTGTATTGCTTCCGGTGACTGATTCGTCAGGTTCTGTTATGGTATTGAGTGTGAACATAATGCGAACATAAGTCTAAATTAAGATTAAGATTGTTCGATTAGGTGGGAGATTATTGAACTGTGTATGTCCAGCTGCACGTGATTGATAAAATAAATATTATAAAGAATTAGCCATTGACCTTTGGTCAAGGGGGAGAATGTTGGAATTATTGACCTCGGTCAAGTGGCCCAAAAGGCCCAATCCGACTCCAATTAAACCCTTGGTTAGTTGCCTTGATCGGGAGGCAAAACTCAGCCCATCTAAGGGTCCGGCCCCGCGTCTACAGCACTATATAACCAAAGGGAGATCCCCTGATTTCCCTAATCCATGTTAATCACGAAATTAGTTATTAGGGTTAGCCCTAACCCTAATCTACCGATCACTAAGGTGCTGCAAAGCGTGGAAGTGCGGTGCCCTGATTCTACATCGACCTACGGCACCCTCTACCTCTTCTACTGCTTCTGCCGTCTCAGATTGGTGGCTATGGACAATGCTACCACAGGTAATTAATCTCAGTTTAATTTGATCTAAGCAATTAGCTAATTTCTAAGTGTGATCTAATGACTGACTAGTTGATCCCATTAAGTATATCATCAATTTGTTCTAACATAATGCACCATCACATCACTCATCTCAGTACGTTCAAACTAGCTAGGGACCTCACCCTTTCCACTCAGAACAAATGTCTACCAAGTAAATGGCTTATTAAACTTGCTCAATGAAGATTTACACCAACATGGACAAGTCTATGTCGAATCGATGTATCAATCTCTTATTAACAACAATAATGTGGAAGCAAATAGGGTAATCTGGAAACCAAAAACTCCCCTCAAAATTAAGAGGGGAGATAAAAAACGGCTCGAAAGGGCAGTTTTCGTGAACAACATGTGTGTGGGCTCCTCTCTACCCGGAGAAGTGGCCTGAGAGGTGTCCCACGCAGAGGTTGCGTCCATGTTAAGTCAACGTGAAAATCGCTAAGACAGAAGGCATTTCCAAGGCAAAAAAAAAAAAGAACAGCTAATGGTCACAAAACACCTCGAAATGGGTGCCGTATGTTCCAAAAATTCATTAAAACTTCGTGAAATATCTCCTGCTAGGAGCATGAGTATCTGGGCAGGCATCACGGAAAATGATCCAGGTGCCGAAAATCGGTCAAGAGGAAACAACTTAGAGAGGATAAAAATGGGCTCGTAGGGTTGGTCATGGCATCACGTGAAAATCACTCACAGCAACCGAGAGCGCGAGCTATTGCCCACGAAACGAGAGCCGTGAGGGTGAGGCAAAAAAAAAAAGTGCCTCGTCCTGCCCATTTAGCCCAACCCACGTGGCCGACTATCTAAGAGCTTCAATCTTCCGCTGAGTACCGATAAAAAAATGAATTAATGTATGTAGATAAAACCTTGCAAGGTTGATACAACAATGTTAGATGTTGTTCCTGCATGTAGTTTATTCTTGGGCATGCATGTTGCAGGATCATATATTTGAGGAAGGGATATAGGTGAGGAAGCATTTACTCTTTTTTTTTCCACCCATGACAAACATCTTGGAATCCTTGTCCGACAAATAAATTAATGTATGTAGATAAAACCTTGCAAGACTGATACAACAATATTACTAGATGTTGTTCCTGCATGTAGTTTATTCTTGGGCATGCATGTTGCAGGATCATATACTCCATGGAGGAAGGGATATGCAGATTGAAATTAGAGGGGATGCTTGTTGCATATTGATGAGGTGAGGAAGCATTTACTCTGTTCTTGCACCGATGACAAGTACTCCTTTGGCTGGTGCAGTATGATTGTGCTCCATGGAGTGCTACTTATTTAAAGGCGGCCGCTTGCAAAGAGCATCCATCACATCAATCAGGAAGCTAGGATTGAGGTCATGATGGTGTCCATGGAGCACACCGTGTTGGCGGTGGTGGTGGCCCTCTTCGTCTTGGTCCACCAGCAGGAACTATTAGCTGCCGCTGCAACAGATCAGGAGGCCGGGGGCAACAACAATAGCAGCAGCAGCTGTTGGAATTATTGACCTCTGTCAATTGGACCGAAAGGCCCATTAGAATCCAACTAAAAGCCCCTATTAGCTGCCTTGATCGGGAGGCAGAAATCAGCCCATCTAAGGGCCCGGCCCCACGCCTACAGCAGCATATGTAAGCAAAGGGAAACCTCCTGTTATCCTTGATCGTGACTTAATCACGAATTAAGCCCCTGGGTTAGACCTAACCCTAACCTACCGATCCCTAACGCCGCTGGAAGTCGTGGAAGCTCGGTGCCCTGGTCCTACATCGACACCAAGCCTCTTCTACATCGCCTACTTGATCTGCATCAATCACAGGCTGATCTATGGCGAATCTAAGTTCAGGTAAGTCAATTTCAGTGTTTAGATTAAGTTCCTAGGTGTGATCTATCTCTGACTAGTGATTCTGTTAAGTTCATGATTCATTAGTTCTAACAATTGGTATCAGACGCCTAAAACTGGTCGTTTTAGATCCCCTAGTCCCTATCAGCACTAGATCTAATTAGTTTTCAGTCAGTTTGCTTGATCTAGCCCTAGACAGAGGCGTTTATCATATAATTAGTCACGGTTTTCTAGTTAAGTTTCAGTTAAGTTTTCATGAACGCATCATATTGCTGCTTCTGTTTAAGATTAATGTTCATGTTTAGTCATGTTTTAGTCAATGCATTAAGATTAGCATCAAATTAGTAAGTAATTAAGCACTTTGTTCATGTTCTAAGGCTTAAGAAATTAGGCTTCCGGCTTGCAATCTAAGTTTTCACGCAATGTCACAATTAGATAAGCAAATTAAGACAAGTATCTGGGTTTTGTACTCTAGGTTTTGTTCTAATTCATCGCTAAACCCTAACCGAGTAAACCCTAACCCTAAGTCTAGTTCAGCTCTAAAATTGAATCTAAGTTGAGTTTAAGATGAGGTTTTTACCTCAACTTCTCGCCGACATCAGCTCCGGCCGCGCGGCATCAGTGCTCCGCGCGGACGCCAACACGCGCACGGCACCTCGCCGTTGCCGTCGTCACTGCGCCGCCTCCGGGTCATCCCCGCCGCGCGTGTGCCAAACCGGCATCAGGACAAGCCCGCGCGGCATCAGCCCCGCTGCGCGGGAGCCCGCTTGCGCAAGGCGTCTTGTCGTCACCATGCTGGGTCGCCGGAGCCGCGCATCAGATCCGCGCGCCGCCCGCCGTGTGTACGAATCTCAGCGGCCTCAGATCCACCGCGCGTTCGCCAGTGTCGCCTTGCGCAGCTGCTCGGTGGCGCCTCGTCGCGCCGCCACGGCGCTTCGTCGTCGCCGCGCCTCAGCTTTGCGCGCGACGTGCACGCCCTAAGGGCACCAAGGTGGAGATGCTCGACGGTGCCGCGCACATGACTCGCACGCGTGCGCCGGCGAGCACCTCCCCGTGGCGCCGTGGCGGCTCGCCGTCGCCGTCCTGCTCCGGCGTCCTCGCTAGGGTTTCGGCCGGCTGCGGGGAGCGAGTGGGAGAGAGGGAGAAAGAGTGAGGGACTGAGGGATTTAGGGTTTCGGCCGGTTTTACGCCGCGCTCCGCCCATCTGCCCCGTTCGATTTCCCCTCCCTCTCATCCGACGGCTCGCAGCGCGCCTGCCTTAAGCTGGGCTGGGCCACTGGGCCGTGCACGCGCACGCGCCAGGCCGGTTCAACGGCCTGCTGGACCGGCGCTCGTTCCGTCCGCGCCAAAGGCCGTGCGGCTGTGAGCGGGCCTTACTGGGCTGGGCCACGCGCGATCAGCTCGCGCGCGTTTGGATCGCGCGTGTTCTGGGCCGCTTTAAGTTGTGTGCCCAGGCCGCTTTCAGAACTTAAGCTCAGTTTTCTCATTTATTTAAGCTTTCAGTTTTCTCTTAACAAAGTCATCATGGACTACCTACGTATTCGGTTCTCAACTCTAAGCGGGACCTTGTCAGAACACAAGATGGGTCTGCACCCATTCGCAAAGCCGTGCAAACATACATGTTGGAATGCTGCTCCGGCCTTGATGCATCCTCTTAACGCTGAGCAGGGCGGCAGTGTGAGCTCGATCGATGGAGTGCTATTTAAAGGCGGGGAAGGCGCTTGCAAATTCAGAGCATACATCGGGTTGTGTGCACATCCAATCTACATAAAAATTAAACAGATAGGGAGGGATTTCGAAGGCCCGAAACCGGTGCATAACGAGTGTTAATTGCACAAAACGCCGCGAAACGGGCGCCGTACACACTGAAAATCCACAAATACCTCGTGAAATGTATCATAACATGAGGCCATGCGCATCTGAGCAAGTGTCGCGGAAATCGGTCTGGGTGCCGAAAATCGGCCGGGAGCTTGTGCTATAGCCTATAAAAACACGTGTATCGGCTCCTCTTGGCCCGAAGAAGCGGCCCAAGAGGTTTCCTACAGGTCGAAGGCTGCATGCATGTCAAGTCTATGTGAGAATCAAGCAGATCAGGAGGGATTTCCAAGGTTCAAAAATCAGCTTACGGGTGCTAATGGCCACGAAACGCCCCGAAACAGGAGTCGTACACACCAAAAATCCACAAAAATGTATCCTACTATGAGGCCGTGTGTATCTCGGCAGGCACCACAGAAATCGGTCCGGGTGCCCGAAAATTGTCCAGTCTACGTGAAAATCAAACAGGTAGGGAGGGATTGCTAAGGCCCCAAAACCGGCTTGTAACGGGTTCTAATGGCCACGAAACGTAACGGGAATCGTACGCACCAAAAATCTACAAGACTCTTGTGAATTATCTCCTAATATGCGTATCTGGGAAGGTGGAAATCGGTCCGGGTGCCGAAAATTGCCACAGAGCTTGTGTTATAGCCCATGAAAATGGCCCGAAACGACAGTTTTTGCGGAAAAACATGGGTGCCGCTTCTCGGGCTGGAGAAGTGGCCCGGGAGATGTCCTACAGGTCATAGGTTGCATCGAAGTCCAGTCTACGTTAAAATCGCACAGCTACGGAGGAATGTGCGAAATGGGCATCATGTGCCCGGAAAATCCATGAAATTGTTTTGAAGTGACTCCTACTATGTAGACATGTGTATTTAGGCAGGCATCAAGGAAATCGGTCAAGGTGCCAAAATCGGCCCAAAGCCTATGAAAATAGTCTGAAATGACAGTTTTCGCGAAAAACATGTGCGCTGACTCCTCTCAGCCCGAAAAAGCAACCCAAAGGTGTCCTATAGGTTGCGTCCAAGTCTAGTCTACATGAAGATCGCAGAGATTGAGAGGAATTTTCAAGCCCAAAAACCGGCTTGTAACATGTGCTAATGGCCACATAATGCTTCAAAAGAGGGTCATACGTCCCAAAAATTTCATGAAAACCTCGTAAAATATCTCCTACTTTGAGGCCATGCGTATCTAAGCACGTGTCACAAAAATCGGTTCTGGTGTCAAAAATGGGCCGAAGCGTGTGCTATAGCCCATGAAAACGTCCCGAAAGACAGTTTTGTTGAAAAACATGCGTGCCGACTCCTCTTGGCCCGGAGAAGCAGCCTCAATCACAGGTAACGTCCACATCCAGTCAACGTGAAAATCGCAGAAATAGGGAAGGATTTCCCGAGCCCAAAAATCAGGTCGTAATGGATGCTAATGGCCACAAAATGCTCCGAAATAGGCGGCGTACGCCTCGAAAATCCGCGAAAACCTTGTAAATATCTCCTACTATATATGTGGTGTGTATATCTGGACAGGAGTCGCGAAAATCGATATGGGACCTAAAATCGACTCGGAGCGTGTGCTATAGCTAAAGAAATAGCATAGATAGGATTAAAATAGGCTCGTAGGGTTGGTCATCGCATTACGTGAAAATTACTCCCAGCAACTATGAGCGTGAGCTATATATTGCCCACGGAATGAAAGTCGTGTGACCGAGGCAAAAAAACAAAATCATGCCTCTTGTTGTCCATTTGGACCGGCTTACTTGCCTGACTAGACGGTAGCTTCTATCTGTTAGAATATATTTGGTAGGTTAGATTATGTATCTCGAAAGGTGTCTTGCCCTCCAAATCGTATACTCTCGTATTATATCGGCAGACTCAATTCAATACAATTCACTATTATACGAAATTTATTCCTCTTACACGATCTTCAACTGAGTATTGATAAAATAAATAAATCTATGTAGATAAAAACCTTGCAAGATTTATACAACAATGTTAGGTGTTGTTCTTGCATGTAGTTAATTCTTGGGCATCTTTAGGATCATATATTGAGGAAAGGATATGCAGATTGAAAGAGGGGATGCTTGCACATTGATGAGGTGAGGAAGCATTTACTCTCTCTTTGCACCCATGACAAACATCAAGAATGCGGGCACACCAGAACCTCAATCTTAGGCTGAGTACCGATAATATAAATAAATAAATATATGTAGATAAAACCTTATAAGATTGATACAACAATGTTAGAGCTTCCAACGGCGTCCTAAGAGCCAGCTTTTATATTTGTTTATGAGCAAAAGTGAAGAGAGAGAGAGTGAGAGAGACGTGCTGAGGCTTGCTCAACCACTAGCGCTTGGCAACTTTGTGAGACTGACACTCTCTGCACATTTGAAAAAGGGTCTAGCAAGAGGAATCCTCTTAGATGTTGTTCCTGCTTTGTTGGGCATGCTCTTAGATGTTGTTCCTGCTTGTAGTTAATTTTTAGGCATATGTAGGATTTGAGAAAGGGATACGCAGATCAAAAGAACGGATGCTTGCATGCCACACATTTGATGAGGTGAGGAAGCATTTATTCTTTTTTCTTTTCTTTTTTTTGCACCCATGACAAACATCTTGGAATCCTGTCCCACCTATGATGCATGCATTAACGCTGAGCAGCAGGGCAGTGTGGTTGAGCTGGATGGATAGAGTGCTAGCTATTTAAAGGCGACCGGGAAGGCGCTTGCAAAGAGCATCCACATCACATATATCACATCAATCAGGAAGCTAAGATTAAGGTCATCATGGTGTCCATGGAGCACATCGTGTTTGCGGCGGTGGTGGCCGTCCTCCTCCTCCTCCACTACCAGCAGCAGGAACTTTTCGCTGCCGCTGCAGCAGATCAGGAGGGGGGCAACAACAATAGCAGCAGCAGCATCCATGGGGGGTTGCTGGCGGTGGACGCGAGCCACGCGCAGATCATGCATCTCGTCCAAGCCCATCACGCGCGGCGCTTCTCCTACTGCCTGCAGCGTAGCAATCTGCCAGAACACGGCGTCCTCCGGTTCGACGGCGAGGTCCCCAGCACGGCCGGCATGCCCCGCATGCAGCTCCTGTACAACGCCGAGCACGCCGCGGACTACGGGCCCTACTTCGTGCAGCTCGCCGCCGTCAGCGTCGGCGGCAGCCTGCTGCGCGGCGTCAACGCCGACACGTTCAGCCGGAAAGAGGCCGACGGGAGCGGCGGGACGGTGCTCAACGCCGGGGCGCCGATCCTGATCATGGTGCATGCCGCCTACGCCGCCCTGGAGCAGGCCATGGCGGAGCACCTGCGGCACGTACCGGGGCTGCACCGCGTGCAACGCCCCGGCTTCACCTTCTGCCTCCGCGGGGCGACGCAGGAAACGCGGCAGCACGTACCGTTGGTGAAGCTCATCTTCGAGGACCCCGGCGCCGAGCTGTGGCTCTCGCCGAGCAAGCTCTTCACGCTCCGGGATGGCCACGACCTCTGCCTCATTGCGCGTCCGGGTGACAGGACGGTCATCGGCGCCATTCCGCAGGTCGACACGCGCTTCACCTTCGACCTCGACGCCAACGCTGTCTTCCTCGGCTTCGAGATCTGCAGCGGCGACACTGCCCACTCAATTTCCTCTCCTCTTCACTGAAATAGTGAACCATTGCATTGCATTGCCTTGCGTTGCGTTGCGTGCTGCAAATAATGAAATATAACCCATTCAAATAATATACTATTCAACTTGTCTACGTTTCTGGGCCCGCGATACAAACCAAAAATGGCGACGATAATGCACCATCACTACTCTCACTTCTACCGCGACTGTTACACCTCAGGTCTGCCACAGCACAGCCAAGCAAAATAACAAACTCATGCATCACCTACGTACTCAGGGGGTGTTTGGGCCGAAATGAGCATTAATTGTACGCCCTGAAAATGCACGAAAATGTTGTGAAGTGACTCCTCCTATGAGGCCATGCGTATGTGGGTAGGCGTTGAGGAAATTGGTCGAGGTGCCAAAATCGGCCCGGAGCGTGTGCGTGCTACAGCTTATAAAAACAGCCTGAAATGGCATGGCAGTTGTCGCGAAAAACATGTGTGTTGGCTCCTCTCGGCTCGGAGAAACAGCCCAAGAGGCCGGTGTCTTACGGATCAAAGGTTGCATCCACGATCAGTCTACATGAAGATAGCAGACATAGAGAGGGATTTCCACGGTCCAAAAACCAGCTTGTAACGGTGCTAATGGCCATAAAAAGCTTGAAAAAAGCGTCGTGCACCCTGAAAATCCATGGAAAACTTGTGAAATGTCTCTTGGTATGAGGCCATCCGTATCTGAGCACGTGTCACGAAAATCGGTCTTGATGCCGAAAATCGGCCCGGTGCCTGTGCTTAGCCCATGAAAACGTCCCAAAAGACAGTTTTCTCGAAAAACATGTGTGACGGCTCTTCTTGGCCAAGAGAATCGGCCTCAGTCAGAGGTTGCATCCATGTCTAGTCTACGTGAAAATCGCACAAATAGGGAAGGATTTTCAGGGCTCCAAAACCGGATCATAACGGGTGCTAATGGCCACAAAATGCCCCAAAAATCCGCAAAAACCTTGTAAATGTCTCTTACTATATATGAGGTCGTGCATATCTGGACAGGAGTAGCGAAAATCGACCCGAGTGCCCAAAGTCAGTTCGGAGTGTGTGCTATAGCTAAGGAAACGGCTTAGATAGGATAAAAATAAGCTCGTAGGATTGGTCATCGCATCACCTGAAATTCACTCCCAGCAACCGAGAGCATGAGGGCTATGTGACACCCCGTGTCACTGAAAAGCAGCTTGTGCGATCAACTCAAATTGAACAAGAACTAAAATCCATTCAAATTGAAATTCGAAATCATTTATGCAAATAATTATCAAACCATGGCTTGTGAAGGAATTCAAATTTTTCAATAAAAACGTGAGCAAACGAAAATACCAGTGTATGCAGGACAAAGAGAAATAATTTTGAAGAATTTTTTATGATTTTAGAAATTCATTTGACAGCTCAAATAAATCCCCAAAGCTGAAAAAGTGATCAACTTTGAAATGCTTCCATTTGAAATTCCTTTGGATTCCAGATGTGCATGTTGGCCGGTTTATAGAACTTTTCAAGAGCTTTCCAACGGTACCAAATTTGTGAATTTTGGAGTTCGTTTACTAGTCCAAATTGTGTGCATAAGATTGGGAAACATCGGAGTTTGAATAAATCGCGAAAATAAAAGATTCCAGTGGGACCCACTCGTCAGCGTCACAATGTCTCCTCCCCCGACGTCGCGCGCCGCGTGGAGGCCGATGTACGGCGCGGCCGCCGCCCACGCCCGCTTCCCCGTCGCTCGGACAGCCGCGAATAAGACCACCCCCTCCTGTCCGAAACTGCTCTCCACCCCAGCAGGCTCTCCCGTCGCCCTTCTCGCCCAAACCATAGCTCATCCACCGCCATTGCCGTCCTCGAGCTCGACTCGCTGCACAACTGCGTCGGAGCGCCTCGCCGTCGAGCCCCCTGCGCCGCCAACCCACGACGCCCGAGCAGCGTAGCCACCCCCTCCTCACTCCCACATGGCCCCGGATCCATCCCCTCCGACGTGAACCACGAATTGGAGCCGTTCTTCCTCGTCGCAGTCAACCGCCGTTCCACCGTTCCGCCGCCCGATTCGCACCTTTCGGTGAGTTTCTCGTCAATTGGCCGCTCTGGAAGATGCGCACCGCAGTTGCGCACCACCTTGACAAACTCCTTTCTCCTTTCCTCAGCCATGCACGACGACGCGGAACTTTTCCCCATCGCCGGTCTGCACCACCGCGAGCCCCTCGACGTCGACGACCTCGTTACGGACTTCCCCCTCGACAACAAGCTCAACGCCGCTCTTCTAAAGACTAAGGTGAAGCTCCTAGTGATTTTTTCCTTGATTTTTCGGGCCTCGTACTGCACGGGCGACCTTGCCGAACGTTGCCCGCCCGCCATGCTCGCCGCCGGCTACCCCCGATGGTCCTCGTCGACCCCAAGCCCCTCAAATGGATGCGCGTCGAGCTTCTCTTCGTGCTAGTATTTTCTTAGGATTTTTTTCGTCGCCGTTTGGTCGAGTTCCGGTGAGCCGGCGATGCTCCGGCGAGCCTCCATCGCCATGGCTGGCTGGAGATCGATCTGTGACTGGGCTCAGATCCGGTGCAGCCAGCCCATGTGGCCACCAGTGTGGCTGCGATTTGATTGGCTGGATCTCCTTGTGGTCAAGCCTAGATCCGGTGCGGCCCCATCTGTGTGCCCCCTTGTGCGGCCCAGATGTGATTGGTCCACCCGGTTTTAAAATCCTTTTCGAATTAGTTAAATTACCAGAAATTGCCTGAAACTTGTAAAATGCATAATAAATTATAGACAACTCAGAAAGCTGCAAAACAAATTTTTTTGTCTTCCTTGTACTCAGGTCTATCCAGCAAAAATGCCAAATCACACAAAACTCATTCTCTGTTTTCTGTAAAAATACAATTGTGCAGATCTTGTTTAAATCTTAATTAATTATCAGTTGCTTAATAAATCCTGAAATGTTACATGCTTGTTACTACACAGTCAACACACTTACAGAACATTTTTCCACTATCATATCTTGTCTAATTATTTTCTTATGATATATTTTGTTTCTGCACTTGTTTAAACTGTTATAAATAATCCAGAATTCAACAAATCTTCAAAATTCACAGTAAATCACTTCCAATGGTGCTTAATCTCAGAAGTATGTCAGCGACCCTTAATTAAGTTACAAAATCATGATAACTGAAGTACACACTTGAATTAACTCAAGTAATCAACTTTAATTTAATGGCATCATTTTCATTGCATCTAACATGCATTTCTCCTTGTCATGACGTATAGCGCTCGAGGTGATCCAGGAGCAGCTGGAGGATCAAGATGCTGAGCAGTTCAGGAGGAGACATCAGCTGACTTTCTCTAGTAGCTAACCCTACTTTTGAGCCAGGCAAGCCCCGATGCATGCCTACCTGTTTAGATTTTTGTTTATCACTTGATTAGGGCTAGTAATTGATTGTGCATTAGGTTTATTAGGAATTGGTGTGGAACCCTAAAACTGCATTAGGATTACCCTTCTATATCCTACCTTGTGTCCTATTTTGTAGATATGGTCTAGGTTAACGTTAGAGCTTGCTATGCTTAGTGGCTAGCGGACGGTAGAAGACGAGTGGTAGGTCCCACTCGCATGATAGGAACCACCCTGGATTGTACTAGATGGATTTAGGATTTGTTGAGACCGGACGGGGAATTGTTTGTATAGGATGGATGGAGAAGGCTGGGCCTTCATAGTGGTAGCCCCGTCTGTGTCGGTTAAGGACCGTCCGTTGTTGGCCCTGTTGAGCAAGTTCGAACGTACTGATCACATGCTAGTGTTCTATGGGCCTAGTAAACTTAGTAGCTTAGCAATCGTGGGGACGACATCACCGCCTGCTGCTACGGGGGAATGAGGGAAGCCACCCACGGACGACGGCTGGGCCGGGTGTTTTGTGGGCCCAAGACTTCCGCCGGGAGCAGCAGATTGAGTCGGCTTTGCGGGGGCTTTGTAAAAGGTTGCCATATGTGGACTTTATGCTGCATATGTCATGTGGTCAGGTTTTCTCCTGCAGGATGTACATCGATGCCGCCGCTCTCGGTCAAGAGCAACCTTATTCACTGAGTCACATCGTAGTGTGATATGATTGATGATGATGTTCTAGTACTATTACATTATATCTCATTGTTGTTATATTGCTTACCTGATGTACTGCTTTTATATCTGTTTTAGAGATAAGTGCACAGTTTTACTGGATAAGTACTTAACTTAAAATTAAAACTTGAAAGTAAGGACCAAGTGATTAGTGCGGGTTTATGCATTTGAGTCAGCCTACCCCTTGTCGCCTTTGCATATTAGGAGTCGGCTGTAGTTAGCCACGTTGACGGGTAAGTCTTACTGAGTATTAGTTGCTCTGGGTTTGGCTCTTTATGTTTTTGGTGCAGGTTTGTTCTGGCTTCCGCTGATCTTTGGTGGAGCTTTCAGCAGGTCCACATGCAGGGCTTCGATGTGCGGCCTTTGTATCGTCGAGAGTAGTAGTTATTTATCTATCTTCAGGCTTCCGCTGTGCTACTCTCGTGTTTTAAATCATTTAAGACTTGTAATAACTTAAATATGCAAATTTGTACTTTTTATGTGATGTACTGTTACGTCTGTTCATCAGCGCTTTACCGACTCGATCCTGTGAAAAGCGGAGACGCTTCAGGCTAGGCCAAAAAAAATTGTGTCTCGTGCTGCCCATTTAGCCCAGCCTACTTGGCCGACTACAGGGGAGCCTCAATCTTCGGCTGAGTATCGATAAAATAAATAAATAAATAAATTTATGCAGATGAAATCATGCCTGCAAGATTGATACAACAATGTTAGATGTTGTTCCTGCATGTAGTTAATACTTATGCATCTGTAAGATCATATATTGACAATGAAGGGATATGCAGATTGAAAGAGGGGATGCTTGCACATTGATGAGGTGAGGAAGCATTTACTCTTTTTCTTGCACCCATGACAAACATCTTGGAATCCTTATCCGACCTTTGGTGCATGCATGCATTAACACTGAGCAGCAGGGCGGTGTGGTTGAGCTCGATCGATAGAGCGCTAGCTATTTAAAGGCGGCCGGGAAGGCGGTTGCAAAGAGCATCTATCACATCACACCAATAAGGAAGCTAGGATTAAGGTGATCATGGTGTCCATGGAGCACACCATGATCGGCGAGGTCCCCAGCGTCCAGCTCCTGTACAACGCCAACCACGCCGCGGACTACGTGCAGCTCGCCGCCGTAAGTGTCGCCGGCACCCTGCTGCGCGGCATCAACGCCGGACGGTGCTGGACGTCGGGGAGCTCCAACTGGTGATGGTGCCGGCGGGAGGCGTACGACATCCTGGAGCACGCCGTGGAGGAGCACATGCGGCCGCTGGGGCTGCACCGCCCCGCCTACACCTTCTGCCTCGGCCAAGCGACGCAGGAAACGCGGCCGTACCGTTGGTGAAGCTCATCTTCGAGGTGTGGCTGCCGGCGAGAAAGCTCTTCGAGGGGCCTGCACCCATTCGCAAAGCCATGCAAGGAAGCACCCTCTACTCTTTCCTTTCACCCATGGCAAATATACATGTTGGAATGCTGCTCCGGCCTTGATGCATCCTCTTAACGCTGACCAGGGCAGTGTGGTTGAGCTCGATCGATGGAATGCTATTTAAAGGCGGCGGGAAGGCGCTTGCAAATTCAGAGCATCCATCGATCAGGAAATATCAGAGATTGCGTGCACATCCAATCTACATAAAAATTAAATAAATAGGGAGGGATTTCTAAGGCCCGCAAAGCGGCTCGTAACAGGTGCTACTGTCACGAAACGCCTCGAAACGGGTGCCGTACACACTGAAAATCCATGCGCATCTGAGCAAGTGTCGCGGAAATCATTCCGGGTGCCGAAAATCGGCCCGGAGCTTGTGCTCCTATGAAAACATGTGTGTCGGCTCCTCTCGGCCCAAAGAAGCGGCCCAAGAGGTTTCCCACAGGTCGGAGATTGCGTGCATGTCCAGTCTATGTGAAAATCAAACAGATAAAAGAGGATTTCCATGGTTTGAAAATCAGCTCGTTACGGGTGCTAATGTCCACAAAACGCCCCGAAACAGGCGTCGTACACACCGAAAATCCACAAAAACGTCTCCTTCTATGAGGCCGTGTGTATCTGGGCAGGCGCCACAGAGATCGGTCCGGGTGCCCGAAAACTGGTCCACAGTGTGTGCTATAGCCTATGAAAACAGTCCGAAACGGCAGTTTTCAACATGCGTGCCAGGTCCTTCTGGCCGAGAGAAGTGCCCCGAGAGAGGTGTTCTACAGTTCAGAGGTTGCATACACGTCCAGCCTACGTTAAAATCAAACAGGTAGGGAGGGATTGCCAAGACCCCAAAACCGGCTCGTAACGGGTGCTAATGGCCACGAAACGACATGTAACGGGCGTCGTACGCGCCAAAAATCCACAAAACTCTTGTGAATTGTCTCCTAATATACGTATCTCAACAGGCAAAAATCGGTCCTGGTGTCAAAATCGCCACAGAGCTTGTGCTATAGACCATGAAAATGGCCCGAAATGACTCTTTTTGTGGAAAAACATGCACGTCGCTTTTCTCAGCCTCGAGAAGTGGCCCGGGAGGTGTCATACAAGTCATAGGTTGCGTCGAAGTCCAATCTATTGAAAATCGCACAGATATGGAGGAATGCGCGAAAACCGACTCGTACGGGTGCTAACGGCCACGAAACCTGGCGAAATGGGCATCATACGTCCGGAAAATCCATGAAAATATTGTGAAGTGACTCCTACTATGAGGATGTGCGTATCTGGGAAGGCATTGAGCAAATCGGTCAAGGTGCCAAAATCAGCCCGGAGCGTGTATGCTATAGCCGATGAAAACAGTTTGAAATGGCAGTTTTTACGAAAAACATGCGTGCCGGCCCTCTCAGCCCGAAGAAGCAACCCAAGAGGTGTATACAGGTCAGAGGTTGCGTCCACGTCTAGTCTACATGAAGATCACAGAGATAGAGAGGAATTTTCAAGACAGTAGCTTGTAACGTGTGCTAATGGCCACAAAACGCTTGAAAAGAGCGTTATACGTCCCAAAAATCCTTGAAAACCTCGTGAAATGTCTCCTACTTTGAGACTGTGTGTATCTTATGTGTCATAAAAAGGGTCCTGGTGTC